>PKMM01056645.1:129132-246816 GCA_002933915.1 Eutrema heterophyllum
TGTACCAAAATACAAAACAACCAAAATACCAAAGTACAAAAAACGAAACACCAAAGTACAACCAAAATGCTAAACACCAAAGAATTTGGTTGCTACCCTTGTTCTCTTCACTCCGGTTGGTATTGGAGTGACACTGGGCTTCCTCTTCTTCTCTTTCTTTCCTTTTCCTTTGTTCTCTTTCGGAGTGACATTGGGCTCATTCGCCTTCCTCTTCTTCTTCTCTTTCTTTCCTTTTCCTTTCTTCTCTTTCTGACCACCCTCTTCCTCGCCTGCATATAAAAATAACCAAAGTTAAACACAACAAGGAAATCATCAAGTCCCTCACCCCAAACCCAAAAAACTCACTTATATCCACGATGATTGGTGGAATTGGGTCAGAGACTCCACTGAAAAGAACCACATCACCTCCAAATGGCTGAACCCCACCTGCATATGGCGTTGCCAAACCTCCACCAGATGGCTGATAGGATGTCCCAGCATCCATATCCTCATAAGTCTCATAAGCTCGACTCTCTCGATGTATTGAGACAAATTTCTCAAGCTCTTTCAGTCTCGCATCCAGCGCTTTCTCCACGTCTGTAACCTTCACTGTGATCTTCTCAAACCCTTTCTCCATCGCTTTTTCCATCCATTTCTTCAGCTTCCTCTCCAAGGTTTCTCCAAACTGTGCAGGTACATGTCCATGTACCTCAGAAACTCTGTCAGGTCCAACATCAATTCTCGCAGACTGCATCACTCCGCGAAGCCACGTCCAAATCAAAGAGATCTCTCCAAAATATCTTCTTCTTCTGAACAGTTAGACGCTCTCTCCAACTTTCAACGATGGGATCAAAAGTACCTATCCCATCATCATAGTCCTCGTCTATGATCCGCTCCAACAAATCATTCTCCTCTGAATCTGATTCCAAGATGCTAGAGATGTCCTGTGAAGATCAATAATTAAAACATCAAATAAAACTCTAAAAGATTACAAATATTACCAACTAACTATGTTCACAAACTCTTACCTTGCTGCGACCGAACCGCTTCATTGATGTTATCCAAAGGATGACCTTTCATTAAGCTTTCTGAGAATTTATGCTTACAACACCTTGGACAGTCCTGCTCTACGGGTACAGCTTCCCGAAATCTGCGTCCAAGATTTGGAATCGCCTCATATGCCATAATCTACAAATATCGTTACATTATCTCAGTGTTAAAATCATTAAACTAATACTTAAAATCATAAATTAATCGTAAATCGTTACCTCGAGAGGAAGAACAAAGCCACCAAACGGCGATTGCTGTTTTGGTTTCACGACGCCTTTGAAGCTTTTCACAAAGCGTCGGATCTCTTTCATGGTCTCGTCGAATGTAAAACGACCCCAAGGAAATGTCTCACAAGCGTGGACATCATCAACAACACTCAGCAGCCAAGAATCTATGTTACCATCAACCTTAGACTTGGCTTTCACTACCTTGCATAAGAAATATAAGGTCTTCCTCACTGCTGAGGTCTTCTTCTTGACTCATGCGGTCTTCTTCTTGAGTTCCTCAATCTTCTCCTCCACATCTTTGATTGTTACCTTAGGGTCCTTACCAAACATTCGCTCAGCAAACAACAAATTCCCCAACGCCTTATAGTTGTTGGGGGTAATCGTGGCAGTCCAATCCAGTAAGGAGGGCGTGCTCTCTCAAAGAGTACGTGATAGGCACTCCGTTCACCACAAACCACCACTCTCTCTCATTCTCCGTAGATGCTGTCCGAAGGAGAAGCATCCACATGCCTTGAAGCATGTGGTTTGCCTCCTTAGGCATGTGGAACAGATGCCTGAATTGAGAATGATTTCAAAACCATTCCAATTCGTCATCAAGACCATGCTCAATGTACGCCACTGTTGATTTCAGCTTACACCTACTTCCGACCTTGCAAGACTTGGAGTACTCGCTTGAACCAAAAAACATCTTATCTGGCGGCTATGGTTGGCTCTCATCATCATCATCATCATCACCAACACTATTGTAGTCCTGCAAATTCAAAAAAATACACTTATGATTATCAGTTATCCAGAGTTGTACTAAGTTGTTCCAGTTACCCCGAGTTGTACATACACCACAGTTTCAGACCTAAGTTGTTCCAGTTACCCCGAGTTGTACCTACACTACAGTTTCAGACCTAAGTTGTTCCAGTTACCCCGAGTTGTACCTACACCACAGTTTCAGACCTAAGTTGTTCCATTTACCCCGAGTTGTACCTACACCACAATTCCAGACCTAAGTTGTTCCAGTTACCCCGAGTTGTACCTACACCACAGTTTCAGATCTAAGTTGTTCCAGTTAACCCGAGTTGTACCTATACCACAATTTCAGACCTAAGTTGTTCCAGTTACCCCGAGCTTCACACCTAATTTCCTAACTACTTCTCCTAACTCGCAACATTCTCAATCTAATTTACATACATGCAATGAAGACATAGACGTTGTTGGCCCGTTTCTATCCTCTTCCTCACTATCACCTTCTTCCCCTTCTTCAATGTTTGCAACTCTTTCTTCCTCTTCCTCTTTTTCTTCTTCTTCTACACGGTTTTCTTCCTCTTTTCCCTCTTCCTCCACAACATTATCTCCCCCTGCAGCAGCAATGTTTTCTTCAACGTTTTCAACAACGTTTTCTTCCTCCTCAGCAACTGTTTCTTCCCTTTCATCCCTCTTTTCTTCCTCTACTCTCCCTCCATCCACGTTTTCTTCAACTGATTGCTCTTTACTCACTTCTTCTACTTCATTAACCGTCAATTTCGGATCGATTTCACGAGCCATTCCTAAAACAAACAATTCCGAACTAAGTTAGACAACACATCCACATACCATTTGTGAAGAATTCAAACTAATTCGATAACAATTTCATATCAAAACCGAAAGGAAGTTAGGCATCGAAAACTAAGAAATCGGAACTAGCATTTGATTCTGTGCCTATTGACAAGTCTAAGTAACAAAAGCAAGGCTCGAGAGGAAGAATGAAGGGAAGAGAAAACTTACGGTTTGATATGAAGAATCGTGTGGGTAGAGAAAGCGAGACACCGGATTTCGGAGTTCTCCCGGCGAGGAATCGACGAAATCGAAGACCAGGACGGCGAGGGAACCGGAGTTGGGAGTTCTCGGCCTCGCTCTTGTCGGATTTGGTTGTCGGAATCGATCAGAAGTTAGGGGAGGGGAGAGCGCTGGTCTCGCGGAACATGCGGAAATGGGAGAGAGAAATTTTTTTTTTTTTTTTTTTGATTTTCAAATGTTAATAAACTGAATTAGGGTGGGTTTGGGTCGAATTGTTGGGTCTGGCTGGGTTTTGAGTCGGATCCAACTAGTTGGGTTGTAATTATCGATTTTTCATTTGGGTTTTTCGGTTTTTCATTCAATTTTGATTTAAATATAAATGTTGATTAAAAATACAAAAAAATATGGCATTTAAGAACAATTTTTTAGAAAATGTGGCATTTGAGCCATTGTTCCGCACACAAACCCAACCAATAAAAGCCCAGCCCAAACCAGATTATTGTTTCCTTTTATAAATACCTTCTTATAGAAGGTTCTCTAGGGTTATTTATTTACTTAATTATTGCTGCTCTCAACTCTTCCCGGCAAATAAACCGTCGCTGTTTTCATCTTCTCCATGGCCAGTTCTAGCGAGAAGTCGGCCGTCAAAGCTAATTTATTGGGTAAGCGAAAGCCGAAAGATGATTTGGAGACCAAACCGATTCTGAAGAAAAAATCAGAGGAGAAGGAGACAACCAAAGGAAGTGTCGAGTTGTTGGAGATAAAGTCTGATCAGGCTAATTTAATCTCAGTGAAGGTATGATTTTTGGAAATTCTACTGTTTGTTAGATATTTTTTACAAGTTTAAGCATCTTGTTCTTATATTATCTCCAAATTGTGTTCCAATGGCTACTCATGATGAGTAACAGGAGACAGTGGAAGGAGGACTTGATGATGAAACTCCCGATTTTGTTGAGGTACCTCTTCTTCCCATTATCTTCAAAACATGTCAAGGCTCTAACACAACTGTTGCCACAAAGTCGAAAGATGACCTCAAATGACTTATTTCAACTGTTGCTACTTTTTGTTGTTATGTTAATTCCTCTCTCCTTAGAATCGTGCTCACACACTTGGCTGTTAAATCCAGGAAGCTGCCGTACCAAAAAAGACGCTCTTTGTTGACCATCTCCATCCCTATCCCCGAACTAACATATCAGATCTGTAAGTAGCACATTAAATTTCCACTTTCGCTCTCGGAGCAAGTTTTTCATGACTTAATGTTTTATCCTCCATTTTGACAGCATCGATTTCTTTCAAGATGTTGGACAAGTTGTTCGTGTTCGACTTGTTGTAAACCGCAAGGCCCATCAGCTGGGCTATGGCTTTGTTGAGTTTGCTTCTGCTAACGAAGCAAAGAGGGTGAGAGTAGTTTATAGTAATGATGAAAAACGTATTTAAGTAGTCATTTGAAAAGTAGTGTGTACTTGTGATGAAAAATTTTCAAGTAGTTATCTGAAAGTAGGATTGCTGATTAAATCTTCTTTTATCCTGTAGGCGCTGCAAGAGAAGAACGGTGAATACTTTCACAATCGTGAGATTCTTCTTTATGATGTGGCTGATAAGAGAGCAACATACCTTACACCCGAGTAAATTGATTTATGCTGTAACTTATTGCTAGAGTTTTGATGCCATTACAGAAGATTAACACTATTGTTTTCTGTTAATTAGGTATTGCATAGATCACACGGTTTGGTAAGGGATTTAACTATTTGCATCTTGAGTTTGTTATCAAGAGCACATTGGGTGATGTTTTTCGTATACTGTACATGGAGAGATCACAAGGGTTTTTGATATTACAGGAACGAAGACTACCTTCAACGAGAAAGCCTTTCGATCCTTCCTATTAAAGAAGATGAGACACCTCCTGATTTTGTTGAGGTACCTCTTCTTATTATCTTGGAAATATGTCAGGCTCAGACGAAACGCTTAGCCTTTAATAACACAACTGTTGCCACAAAGTCGAAAGATGGCTTATTTTGGTGATGAATCTTCAGATGAGGCTACGTTTTGTTGTTATGCAAATTTAAGTCCTATTCTCCTTAGACTTGTGCTAACACACTTGGCTGTTAAATTCAGGATGTACTCATTGTTGCCAATCTCTCTCCCCAAACAAAAAGATTGGAACATATGTAAGTAGCATCTTAAATTTCCACTTTCGTTTTCGGAGCAAGTTTTTCATGACTGATGTTTTGTCCTCCACTTTTACAGCATCGATTTCTTCAAAGATGTTGGAAAAGTTGTTAGTGTTCGACTTGCTGTAGACTGCAAGGGCAAGCATGTGGGCTATGGCTTTGTTGAGTTTGCTTCTGCTAACGACACCAAGAGGGTGAGAGTAGTTTTGTAGTAATGATGAAAAAAATATTAAAGTAATTTGAAAAGTAGTGTATACTTATGGTGAAAAATATACAAGTAGTTATTTGAAAGTACTATAGCTGATTAAATCTTTTATCCTGTAGGCGCTGGAAGAGAAGAATGGTGAATATTTGCACGATCATAGGATATTGTTGATGAAAGGACTTGATGAAACTCCCGATCCTGTTGAGGTGCCTGTTCTTATTATCTTCGAAATATGTCAATTGGCTCAGAAGAAACGCTTAGCGTTTAATAACAGAACTGTTGCCACAAAGTCGAAAGATGACTTATTCTGGGGATGAATTTTTAGATGAGGCTTCTTTTTGTTGTTATGCAATTTAAGTCCTTTTCTCCTTAGAGTCGTGCTAAGACACTTGGCTGTTAAATTCAGGCTGCTGCCATAAGAAATAAGACGCTCTTTGTTGCCAATCTCTCTTTCCGAACAGCTAAAATATCAGATATGTAAGTAGCACCTTATATTTCCATTTTCGTTCTCGGAGCAAGTTTTTCATGACTGATATTTTATCCTCCATTTTGACAGGATCGATTTCTTCAAAGATGTTGGAGAAGTTGTTCATGTTCGACTTATTGTAAACCACAAGGGCAGGCCACAGGGCTATGGCTTTGTTGAGTTTGCTTCTTCTAACGAAGCAAAGAAGGTGAGAGTAGTGTATAGTAATGATGAAAAGTATTTTAGTAGTCATTTGAAAAGTAGTGTATACTTAAGATGAAAATTATACAAGTAGTTATTTGAAAGTATGATTGCTGGTTAAATCTTTTATACTGTAGGCGCTGCAAAAGAAGAACGGTGAATATTTGCACAATCGCAAGATTGTTCTTCGTGTTGTTGAGAGGCCTTACCCTCAACCCAAGTAAATTAATTTTTGTTCATGTAACACTGGTTGTAACTTCTTGCTAGGATTTTGATGCCATTACAGAAGACTAACGCTATTGTTTTTGTTAATTAGGTATTGCATAGATCACAATGTTTGGTAAGGGATTTAACTATTTGCATCTAGAGTTTGTTATCAAGTGTACATTGTGTGAAGTTTTTGGTATTCCAGGTACGAAGACTACCTTCGACAAGAAAGCCTTCTGATAGAAGAAGATGCGGCAATGAAAGGACTTGATGAAACTCCCGATTTTGTTGAGGTACTTAATCTTATTATCTTCAAAATATGTTAGGCTCAGAAGAAACGTTTAGCATTTTATAACAGAACTGTTGCCACAAAGTCGAAAGATGACTTATTCTGGGGATGAATCTACTTTTTGTTGTTATGCAATTTAAGTCATTTTCTCCTTAGAGTCGTGCTAATACACTTGGCTGTTAAATTAAGGAAGCTGCCGTAATAAAAAAGACGCTCTTTGTTGCCAATCTCTCTGCCAACCTTGGAATACCACATCTGTAAGTAGCGCCTTAAATTTCCTCTTTCGTTCTCTCGGAGCAAGTTTTTCATGACTAATATTTTATCCTCCAATTTTACAGCCTCATGTTCTTCAAGAATGTTGGAGATGTTGTTCGTGTTCGACTTATTGTAGACCACTGGGGTGAGCATGTGGGATGTGGTTTGGTTGAGTTTGCTTCTGCTAACGAAGCAAAGAGGGTGAGAGTAGTTTATAGTAATGATGAAAAGTATATTTTAACATTTGAAAAGTAGTGTATACTTGTGATGAAAAATATACAAGTAGTTATATGAAAGTAGGATTGCTGAGTAAATCTTTTATACTGTAGGCGCTGCGAGAGAAGAGTGGTCGTAGATTTATTCTTGAGGCGGCTGAGATAGCTCCATACCCTTTCCGACCCAAGTAAATTGATTTTCCATATGGAGATTTGTTTCTCTAACTTATTGCTATAGTTTTGATGTCATAACATAAGATTAACGCTATTATTTCTGTTAATTAGGTACAAACTTGCAGAGAAGCTTTGGTAAGGGACTTAACTGTTTGCCTTTTGACTTTTTTGTTATCAAGAGCACATTGGGTGATGTTTTTGGTATATTCCAGGTACGAAGACAACCTTCGACGATTTAGCCTTTATTATGATTTGGAGACCAAACCGGATCCGAAGCTTTGGTAAGGGACTTAACTATTTACATTTTGAGTTTTGTTATCAAGAGCACACTGGGTGAAGTTTTTGGTATATTCCAGTTACGAAGACAACCTTCGACTATTTAGCCTTGATTTGGAGATCAAACCGGATCTGAAGAAACAGGAGGTTAAATTTCTTTGGTGCGGTAAGAAGACTGTCTTCTCTGACGACGACTGATCGGAGAAGATGAAGCTCTTTGGTGTTTTTAACTTGTGATACAATGCAACTTAAGTTTGTAACTTGTGATAAATTATTTTTTTGTAATGTACCACCATCCTTAGATGCTCTGCTTTAATCGCTCAATGCAATGCTCTGGTTTCTTTCCGTATTATAGGGCGTCTTCTTTTCATAGTTGCTCAACCAGTGACAGCGACAAGAAAAATTAAAAAGACCCAAGTTCTTTTCGCCTTTAAAAACAAAGCGGTACTTAATAATACCAAACTTTCTTTATAGAAGCCAGAACTCACTTTGGATAATCTATTCTTAGATGAAATGTCTGCAAATTTATTTGCATATATGTCACATGGTCTGTTGTAGCACTACTTAATACGAAACTTTTTTTAATCTTCTAACCACCAGGCTAAAACCAAATACTAATAAGTCGAGCCTTTATTGTTTGGAATTCATTCAATCTGGCAAAAACCAAATACTAATTCGAGTCTTTACTGTTTGAATGGCTTCTCTCTTTGTTGTAACAGTGGGTAGATGATGCTGGAGGAATAGAGTCTAGGGAAAACTCTTCTCAGGCGTAAAAAAGACCGAAGAGGTTCCTCAATTCATTCCCCCAGAGGTAAATGCCATTACAGGCTTCACAGTGATATCCCTCTCTTCTTACTCTTATTAAAATTTCAAGCTTTTGTTCCAATTGGGATCATATGAAGGGTTTGTTTCATGATGATGATAATGGTGTGAACAGCAAACGGTGGAAGCATTGCTGGAATCAGGATACTCACTCATTAAGGAACAAAAACTCATCATGGAAACAAAGCTTTCCAAGGAGTACATGAAGAAGATAGACGATTAATACCAAACAAACATCAATTTTTTTTTTTTCTCATTCTTTAAGTCGCCTGTTTTTACAAAAAGCTTAAAAACATAACTGAATCGCTCTTGTTAGATCGGTTATACAACATGGGGGTTAATCAACAAACAAGGAGGGGCTCGGAGGCTTTCGTTGTTTAAAGCGATGCCTGGCAATTAAGGAGATTTTAGGTTGGTTAAGTAACGAGCTACTATGAGATATTCGAGTTCGATATTTGAACGAGCCGAGAGGATTAAGGTCGGTTAAATGACGAACTACGAAGGGATTTCCGAGTTCGGTATTTAAACGAGCTGAGAGGATTAAGGTCGGTTAAATAACGAACTGGCGAAGGGACTTTCGAGTTCGGTATTTAAACGAGTTGAGAGGATTAAGGTCGATAACGAACTGAGTATTATTGTCGGAGCCTTTTTCTCAGAAATTACGGAGTCCCTTTTTATTACGGGGATACATTGCTATTTATAGGGGATTGAAACGGTGGATTACTGATATTTTCCATCGCAAGTACGGAGCGGACAGCTCGTACACTTGGAGCGGACAAGTCGCACGTACGGAGTGGACAGGTCGTACGTACAAAGTGGGCCGGTCGCGGGAGGCTTTCTCGGTTAGGTGGGCCAACCTTCTTCGTGGGTCTTCTCGTTAATGGGCCGACCTCCTTCGTGGGTCTTCTCGTTAATGGGCCGATCTGGACCCTGGTCGGGCTTTAAAGGGGGTGTGCGCAGCCCACCTCCAACAGCTCTATTGGGATTATTTTTACCAACACATGAGCGCATGGACCTAAAGCCGATACAAAATACATTAGATGTGTATGCATCACCACAGAACATGCAAAGATATACACTGTTTTTTAAAAAGGCAGCCATTTATACCTTAAGAAGAAGACTAAGGGCACAACAGAAGCCAGCCCCTTTGTACTTTGCTACACACGTTGAGATCTGATCAGCCATGTGACAACAAAAATGGTTTCAGACGGATTGTGTCAGAATTATATTATATCTCTAAAGTACAACGGAAAAAAATGCTTTTAGACAAGTGGAAATCAAGTGCTTACAGTTCTCAGATTATCCGAATGAACAACTACATTTCACAAATCCACAAATACATTTCCTCTTTCCATGTATAAGGCTCCCTATTCTAGCCATTGGAGGAATGTGACGGATGGCAAAGAAAGCAATGTGGACAACCGATTCACCGTTTCCTTCACAAATAACTGGCTGCCACAGAACGTTTGGAGAGCAACTGTGGTTCATGAACCGAGCTACATTTCTGAAATTCTTGGCACTGATCATGAGTGGTGATGGGAGATTAAACTCCTCGGGGTCTTCATCTACTAATCCAGGTTCATAATTTCACTTAAATGAGTCATAAACACGCGATGTGTCGAAGACAAACTCATCGTCTTCTTGGTCCACTCTAAACTTGCCTTTGTCTTTGACCTCACCAGCATATCCACATACGAAAGAACCAGCATGTATTGGCTGCCTTAAAACACATCCAGGCGTGCTTTCTGTCCTGTCTGAATCACTTTGTTTTTGCAATTGGCATGACATGGACAGGTTGGGACACATTCATATATCATTGGCCTCCGAGATACAAGCATCATCCCATTAAGGTAAGGGAGATCACGACCATTTCTTCGGACACAAGAGCAGTTAAGATCTCCCGATGCACATGAGCCATGACAGGAACAACCAATTGTGGGATGAGTTAGTTTAAACGTAGCAGGTCTCTTCTCCTCATCAACGTCATTCACAAGCGAAACAGGTTTAATTACAGCTCCTGAAGGATAAGGCTTGTTCTTGCAATCAAACCATCCTTCCACTTCTGAACAGATTTACAGACGCCAATAGCAGGTGGCTGACCAGGTAGTCTCACCAATTTATATTCAAATGTGTTGCAACCGGATTTCCCTTTCTCATGACTCTTAGATTGAATAAAGTCCATCATAAATATAGATCTTTACTGTTTTACTAGTTGGATCCTCCTCCCCTCGTATGATTCTTACTCCATTGCCCTTCCTCAAGCTCTTCTCTAATGCCAGATTACCCTTTCAAGTTTTGAAAAGAAAATACTGATATGAATAATGAAATCACCCTTTAATTTATCACCTATAAATATTACCATAGTCTAAAAATAAAATTAGCTTTTTAAAAATAAAATCAAACACTGAGAAAGATAACCCAAATGTGATTTTTTATTCATAATTGTTTTGGAAATAATTACTAAAATTTGGAATATTTACTAACTACTTAATAATATAAAAATTAAAATGTTAGATTACACAATGAAAATGTTACTAAATTTTATAACTATTTACAAAAAAAAATTATGAATTGATTTTTACAAATTTATATTATCGAGAAATAATTAATCATACCTGTGTTATCTTTCGCAATCTTTGTTTTTATAGTCAAAGATTCACAAAATTTATATTTTTTTTATAATTCAATAAAATCATTTTAAATAGATTTTGGGTGAAATATTGTTAGGGATATATAATTTTCTATGAAAAAAATGAATCACGTAATTTTTTGAGTTTTAAAGTATCAGTTTAACTATTTTAATCTAAAATTTTGTAAAAAAAAAAATTAACTTTTTGCTAAGAAAATTTCCAACTTTGTATCTACAAAAAAAATCGTCAATAAAAATTAGGGATTAAACGGATTAGTCAACGAAAATTGAAGATTTATTTTATCATCGAATAGTTGGTGTCTTTTTGGATGAAAATTGTGATTTCAGGATTTTTGTTGGCATTTTCCCGTTTCCCAATGAATTAATTAAGGTTTGGTTTGAGTGAACCAAAACGATTACGGTTAATGGATAAATCCTCTTAAGCCAAATCTAATTGGGCCAAAATACAATCTCAATGGGCCTCACAATCGGGTTTACTCACAAGAGCACATTATTAGACTTCGTCTCTTGTTTCTTTCTCAGTCGGAATTGCTTGCTTGCTCCGAAAGTCGGCGAGGAAGAAGAGAAACCAGAGCGAAGCATAGAAGCGAGGAAGAGAAGAAGAAAAATGGAGTCTCCTAAGAAGATAGCTCACGAGATCGGTGGTGTCAAGAACGACGCTCTTCGATTTGGTCTCCACGGCGTTAAGAGCGACATCGTCGGATCTCACCCACTCGAATCGTCTTACGAATCTGTAAACTATCCCCGATCGAGTTCTTTTTTGTTTATTGGTTTTCTCATGTGATTCTCTGTGTTGGTATTGTTTCTGTTGTCGATTACCGATTGAATCTGATTGTTTCTCGGGAAAGTGTGGTGGTGAGAAGAAAAGAGGAAGTGGGAGATTAGCTAAGAAAGTAACTTAAGTGTGTTTCTTTGATTAGCGTTCCGAGTTTCATCTTATCGCCTGATTAGTTGATTACTTCTTCTTCTCTTGTTCGCTATTGGGGTTTAATTGGGTAGCAATTGGGGTTTCAATCTTGCTAGATTTATCAATGGCTGAAAATTAGGGTTGATTGGATTACCTTGTTTTCGGTTTCAGCAAAAGAAATCGCAAGAGGCCACGAAGAGGACGATCATTGCGCATACCTTCGGGGCTGCACTTCCATTGAAGATGGATATGGACAGGCAAATTCTCTCACGGTATGCGTCTTGTAATTGCAGTACTGTTTCCCAATTTCTATGAATCTGGATTTACTACTTGGTGCTGGAACGCTGCTAGATCAACAACATCTATCTATATGAACTAAGATCAGATTGCTGTTCATAATTTTTTGTAATATCGGAAACTAAGAGTTTGTACATGAAGATTTTGTTATGTGTGAATCAATGCATTGTAAAGCTAGTCTATGCACACACTTCCTATTTATTCATGTTTTCACTGGCAATATGGTATTTGTGTGCATTACTGGTATCTATGTGTTTACTGGTATTAAAGTGCCTTGTCCGTACTCGGCTAAAACTTGAAACAATCTATGTGTGCATTGGGGAGCATAGGGTCTAATTGTTTGCTGCATGATCTACTGATGTGGAAAACAACTTTTGGTTGTACTGTTCTCATTTTATCCTTTTTCTCTCTGGAATATTTAGGTTTCAGAGACCTCCTGGACCAATTCCTTCATCAATGCTTGGTTTAGAAGTCTACACAGGAGCAGTGGATAACTTTGGTTTTGAGGATTACTTGAATGGTAATTTTCCTTTACTCCTGTTGCATATTTCTTAAAGCTACATTCACTTCTCTAGATCAGTGGACACTAATTTGATGGTATCTCAGTATGCACTAGCAGAAAATAATTCGATGAAAAATTCATATATTTATACCTCTTTGATACTTGCAGAAGCAAAATACTCAGTTTTTTTGCAATGCTGAATTTTCCTCAAAACATCATCTTTTCATAGTTCATTTTCTTACAAAGCTCTTCGCCCTTTTCTGTAAAAGCATGCTGTTCTTGACACCAATTGGCTAGATTAAGTAATGAAAGGGGTCTAAACGTGTTATTGGTTTTAAGATTCGATATCGGTTATTTGAAACTAGTTTCTTCATCCCTTGCAGATCCTCGTGACTCAGAGACATTCAAGCCGGTAGACTTCCACCACGGAATGGAAGTTCGTCTTGGCATCTCAAAGGGCCCGGTTGCCCCAAGTTTCATGTAATGCCCCTCAAAGGGTGGTTTTTATTGGTTGTTCTGTCTTTAGCTTTTGAATGATGAATCAAGTGAGATCGTGTATGAACTTATTTCGACGTTAGTCTTCTATTCTCTCTTGACCTAACTCCTAAGGTTGAAATCAGATTAGACATCTATGAAACTGAATGATCAATCGATTCTAGTGTGAGAAAGGTTTTCTGAAAAAAAAGAGAATTTGAATCTCGTTTCTATCGTTTTGGCGGCATGGCCGAGTGGTAAGGCGGGGGACTGCAAATCTTTTTTCCCCAGTTCAAATCCGGGTGCCGCCTCAACAACAGACTTGAAATCCTACGATATAACTATAACAAACGTAGGAGAAGAACTAAATTTACCATGTATTAGCTTATTAGTATAAGGAAGAATATGGAACATATCCAAGACCTCGAAGTTTATAAAGCAAAATAGGAAATTACAAAAGCTTTCAAATGAACAAAGAATTCATCACGTATTCCACTCAGAGATTGTAAAAGCACTACACTGTTATTAGACATCAGAGAGAAACTGTCCTAACAACTAACAAGGCTCGTCGAGCTTGCTCTTTCTACTGGCTAAATTTTTTTCTATGGATTTTACAAATGGTGAAACTTATCCTTTATAGTGAAAACACATGAAACAAAATTCTTCTCATTCCGCTATTAAAAGAAACTGAATTATGAACGATGTTTTTAGAGAAAAAAAATCATCTCATTTTTTTTACTGTATTCGAGAGGAATGAGTGTAACGAAACTATTTTTCTATCATATTCATTTTATTCATGTTTATTCCACTAATTCTTCTCATACTTACCATTTTGATCCTAAAGTAGTTGAATTGAGAGGAATTTAAAACTATGGAATGAAGAGATATCACGATGAATTTTCTGAAAAATATAATAGATTTTACATCAATCGAGAATAATTAAAATTAATATGTATAATTTGATTATTTGTATATGTACAAGTCATGACAAATATTCTGCTCGTTACTCTTAAAAACTTTTTTTTACCCATTTTGTATATTTCAAAATTTAGTTACAAAATTTTTTACCACTCGCGGGTTAGAATCTAGTAAAAGATGAAATGAAAAATAAAATATATTGATTCAAATATGTTGAATTTGTAATCCTTAGTAAGAGAATAATATTTTGTTGATTTGGTTTGCAATATGTGTTTTGATATTTATACCATATTTCTAACATGTGCTATGCGAAATCTAGATTCTAATTCGCGTTGTGTGTAGGGGAATAATTTTTATACATTATTTTTGTGAAATTTATATTGCAAACACTAACGAAAATGGTTTGACTTAAATTTTAATGAAAAATTTAATGATTATGTGATTTCTGTAACCTTAAATGATAACAAAGTTTGCTATTTGATAAAATAAAACAAACTGTTATAAAAGTTATATGATTTTATCATGTGGATATTAGTAGAATAGGAGTATGAGTTAGTTAAATATATATCAATGTAATATTAATTGTAAACTTTGTTATTACGTGAATTTAGATTACCGCACAACTAATTATTTTATTGTTTTATTAAAGTCAAATTTCACAAATTATATATTTGCATATTTTGACAAACCAACCCACAAAGGACCGCAATTGTTATAACATTACACTAATCCGCCCCACCATATTACCGTATAATATAAGTATTTACTAATTTTGAATATTTGAAATTTTATCAAGTTAAAATATTTTTTTAATAATAAGATTTATATTATTTGGTCTAATATTTATAGTTCAATTAAATAAACAGATTAAACAAAAAATAAATTTTTAAATTTGTACGTCACTTAAAGTTTCAAATTCAGATTAAAATCTATTTCTTACGCACCAAAACAACCACGTACAAATATAAAATATACATTTAATCTCTAACATGAATTAATGTTATTATATATTAAATAATTTAATCAATTAAATAAATTTGAATTGTTATTTATAAATATTATGATTAATTATAATATTCATATCTAATAATAAATATATTNGAGAAACATAAAGGAAACCTGTTTTTTTTTTTTTTGAAACACTGGAATTATGTTTCTTCAGAAACAATATTTTGATTATTAATTTCTCATTTGAAAGATGCTTTTCGCTAACGTCTTCTTTTAAATTGATTCCCAATAAAAACTATTCCCCAACAACCAAAAAAAAAATAAAGATATTAGCAACGGTCACAAGCGATTCCATATAGGAGGCCGTCATGACGCTTATAACTCGAACGTTCTTTTCACGTAGGCCCACTCACTCTCCATTACCCCATCACTTCTTAATTCTAATCATGCTTTTTTATTTTTAATTCATTCCTGTCACCAAAATCAATCTATCAGTAAATTTCTACATTTTAATTGTTTTTATTTTCAATAAGAAACCTAAAATTAGATATTAAAACCAAAACTCGGTTTCTCAATTGATGAAAGTTATTAGTATTAATGAAGAAATAAAATTACATTTATTGCAATATTTTCTTAATGAAGTTATTAGTATAAAATAAAATGTATTGGAGAGGGGCGAGTCTTATTAATATGGCTGAAAGACGGCGGCAGCCAACAACGCATTTTCTTTATCCTCTTTCATTTGCATTTCTATTCAAACATGTCTCCATCAGAAATTCCAAATTTCATGATGAACAACAACCATTTTAATTTCTTACTTTTATTTGTTAAATTACCAGGTTTTAAGTAAGATTTATACAAAAAAAACTCAAGGTTTTAAGTTATAAATAATTCTCACATATTCCGGTTTGATTTCTCTTGCATAATTTACACGTATTCTCACATCTACTTTGGTTGTTATGGGTTAAAGTTTGCGGTTTCTTCGAAATGATTTCAATTCCTCGAAGCTTTGGGATATTCGTTTAAGAGGTTTTTGCAGAAGTCTTATCTCTGGTTTCTGTTTGAAGTTAACCCAATTTATAGGGTTGTTTCGGTATATCGGTTTTAGGTTGATTGGATTGAACGCGTAACTTCGCCGATTTCTTGTTTTTTTGGAACGAAGGTAAAAAGAAAAATTCACTTCTACCATTTATCTTTTAATTTGGCTTTTGTGTTTCTTGCTAAGTTTCTCTTTTCGTCTAGATCCCTTGTAGTTTGGTCAATCGGTTTATATAACTTGCATGGTTCATTGAAAATTTTGTTTCTTTTTTTTTTATTGTTTTCGTTCTAGTTTATTTCACCTTGTGTTCCTTATTGGGGTTGTTGGCTTAGGTGACATTCCGGTTTATATGCATGCTTATGTATTCCATCCGTTTTCCACCCCATTTAAATCACTAAAAATATAATAGATGAAAGAAAAAAGATAAAATTTCTATAAACATTTTTCCAAGATTTTGTATCCAAAACAGAATCAAAGAGATAAAGTGAGAAAACATGTTTTTCTTCTTCAGACGAGAAGATAGAGTAGCTTCAAATTTAAATATAATCTCAATCAAATCGGAAATGACCAACTATAATATATAAATCGAAAATTATACTTCAAAACCTAAGTAAACCATAAGCTATATCCCAGAAAAATATGTTTCTCTATATCAGACATTCTCTATGTTACTTTTCCATACAAGGCTTAATTTCTCTATTTAATTTGTTTTTTTCATTCTTGAATTCTTTCCCCTATCAGACCGATGCAACACGAGACATTGCTAAAATAGCTAAATATAATGTTTGTCTCGCCTTGACATTTGTCATTTTAACTTATTTCCAATTCAATATACCTTTTTAATAATAAAACCAGTAAAAGGAACATAATACAATTTTTTTCTTTTATTATTATTAAATTCGGAAATAATCTCAGATCTTTAATGGGTCCATACTAATCTCTCTAGCGGAAGTGACACAACCCATTTATGATGTCCCACTTAGCTAAGAGTATGTTTGATAATTCCGTATCCGGAAAAGATTCGATCCCTAGCCTAAACCAACATAGTCGAATCTTCTCCGGATGGAAACCACCCTATCAAAACCTCTTTGGTTGACGTAATGCAAAGTTACAAACTCATAAAGGAGTAAAAGTAAAACACAACCAGTAAAATGTTAAACTTTGTATACACTTAAATGTAATAATAAAACTAGTTCAATTTATTTTATAGTTTCTTATTCTTTGATAATCATATAAATTGACAAAACACTATATTCTTTTTTTTTCCCTATATAAAACCAAAAACTTTTTTTTTTGGGGGTTAAATTCTATAAAAAGAAACAAACATTCTTCAGTATTCAATAATAAAGCAAAGAAGTATGGCTAGACCTGACTAGTCTTCATCGGCGACTCATTATTGCGTAGCTGATTAGCCTTTGTTTACCAATTAATAATGTATGAAAGTTGAGGTTTTTTGTTCATTATACAATTAAGGGGAACTTATACAAAAAAAGTAGAAAGAGTGTTTTATTTTATTTTATTATTTTTATCAAACAATAGAGAGAGTTAAGAGCAAAATGATGATGGGAGTCACGTGGAGACAGAACATGATACTTACGTCAAAACACTACAACGCCCCATATGCACACAGCTCTTAGCCACCTTGTCTTTCTTTTTCTTTATTTTTTTTTCTAGTTCCTTTATTCCTTTTTCTTCCTATTATCTATTTTCTAAAGTGCACGTGTTTTTTTACACAAGTTTAACTTTTTTTTTTTTTTATATCCAAAAGTAATCCCAAACACACAGAGAGACCTAGACTAATCTCTTTTGGTCCGGCTTCCTTTTTGTGCGCATATGCGGATTGGGAGTCGAATCCATGATCTCAGGTAGGACACATATCCATACTCCAGAACCATTGGGAGACCACCACATTGGTTTCATAAGTTTAATTTGACAAATAAGAAATCAATATTTAATTTTTCCAAATCATTAAAATTTTGTTAAGTTGTTATTTTCTTAATAGTAACAAAAGATAGTAGTAAATATTTAGAAGCATGTGTATAATTAAAAATACTATATAGTACTTTTATATTTATATATATATTTATATATATATATATCGTATAACTTCGTATAATGTATGCTATACGAAGTTATTACGCCAAAAAAAAAATAAAGATATTAGCAACGGTCACAAGCGATTCCATATAGGAGGCCGTCATGACGCTTATAACTCGAACGTTCTTTTCACGTAGGCCCACTCACTCTCCATTACCCCATCACTTCTTAATTCTAATCATGCTTTTTTATTTTTAATTCATTCCTGTCACCAAAATCAATCTATCAGTAAATTTCTACATTTTAATTGTTTTTATTTTCAATAAGAAACCTAAAATTAGATATTAAAACCAAAACTCGGTTTCTCAATTGATGAAAGTTATTAGTATTAATGAAGAAATAAAATTACATTTATTGCAATATTTTCTTAATGAAGTTATTAGTATAAAATAAAATGTATTGGAGAGGGGCGAGTCTTATTAATATGGCTGAAAGACGGCGGCAGCCAACAACGCATTTTCTTTATCCTCTTTCNGCATAAGATTAGTTTGGCAAAGAAACGAGTCTTTAAGACGGACAAAAAAAAATACAAATTATTTTTATACAAATTCTGAAAAATGAAAAAAATTAACAGTGAAGATCATGAATAATATACAGTAATAACTCTATTACCCATCATGAAAATATATTATGTTGCTGGCCTGTGATAGATATTAATATTAACAATCTATATTATTATTGTATGAGATCCTCCATCATATCAACACTGTTAAATTATGCGATTTTCAATTAGTGAGATAAAAATCTAAACTAGCCTTGCTATCACTTAATCAGCGACAGCAAATTCACACGTCGCCTGAGAGTCTGAAACAACTTTTTTTTATCATCATGGGTAGTTTCGTCTTTTTAAACAAAGTTGCACACTTGCAGCGCATAACCGTTGTAAATCAAAAATTCCAAATCTACCCTTACGGAACCTTCGAGCAAATCGCTAAGACGGCGGCCGAAATGTAAATAAAAGGAAAAGTTAGGGGTCCACTTTTATAAAATAAGAAAAGATGAGCAAAGAACGTGAAACAATCCGCGCGAGCCACACAAAAAAAGGTTCCAGCACAAAGAGAGAGAAGAGAAGAGAGAGGTTGCTTTGCTTAGAGACGTTGTCGGACTTCAAATCAGTTTCGGTACCGGAATTTAGGAACTCCGTTTAAATCCGGAGCCATCAGAAAAACGTAAAGGATAAGGCTTTTTCTTTTGTTAGTCGTTTTTCTTCTTCTTCTCTTGGAAAGTGAAGTCGGAAGTCAGAGCAATTGTTCTTTAGTTTTTCGACATCTGGGTTTTTGATTTTCGGAATTTGAAAGCTTCGGTGAGGGAAAGTTAGGGTTTTTTTTGGTTTTCTGAATTTGACTCAGAGAGATCTCTTCGAATTCTCATTGTTTCTGAGAAATTTGTAAAGGATGTCCACGCCTCTAAAGGTGTGGCAACGTTGGTCTACTCCAACGAAAACGACAAATCCAGATTCGAACGGAAAGGGTCCAGACATGGTGACCCCAGTTCCGGGTCGGGTCAGTGAGATCCACTTCGACGATCCGAGAAGTTTGCCTGAGAAAGTTTCAGAGCTTGAAAAAGAGGTGGGTTTTTTTTTTGTTTTTGTGATCTCTGATCTTTGGTTCGTTACTTTTCTCTTTCTGTTGGGGTTTGCCTTTTTTTCTCTCTTTTAATTTTGTTAACAGTTGGGATTATTGAATGCGTCTTACGATTTACAGCTCATGGCATTGTAAACATTCTGATAATTTTCTCTCTTCGAATTTCTCATGTTTACTCTTTCAAGATTTGCATCTCCATGATTGCACTATAGTTCAAGGTTCTTTAAGAATATGGTGACACTATAGTTATGGCTTAGTTTCTCCTGCAATTATGGACGTGCTTCTACTTGGTTGATCATGAATATTTTTTATTTGAGTAACTGGCTGATTCGTTGATCTGCTAAACAGCTTTTTGAATACCAACACAATCTGGGTCTTCTTCTGATCGAGCAAAAGGAGTGGAGTTCCAGATATGAAGAACTTCAACAGGAATTCGAAGAGGTAAACGAGTGCCTTAAGCGGGAACGCAATGCCCATCTGATTGCTGTAGCAGATGTTGAGAAGCGGGAAGAGGGGTTGAGGAAAGCTCTGGGGATTGAGAAGCAATGTGCACTTGATGTAAGTTTCCAACTTTCAATTTTCTTGCTTTTTCTAATATATATAATTTGGCAGATTCGTACGGTCACATCATTTCCTTAATACATAGTTTTTATATGCATATAAATGTTTTCTCTGATTGAGATAACTTTTTGGCATAAGCTTTTTTTTGTTCGTTTCTGTTTTTTAGCACATATAAGCTTTATGACAACCTTAAACTGATGCAGTTGGAGAAGGCTCTGCGGGAACTACGCTCTGAAAATGCAGAGATCAAATTTACAGCTGACTCAAAGTTGACTGAGGCAAATGCATTGGTTAGAAGTGTTGAAGAAAAATCTCTTGAAGTTGAGGCAAAGCTGCGTGCTGTTGATGCAAGACTTGCTGAAGTTAGTAGAAAGAGTTCGGAGGTGGAGAGGAAGTCGAAGGAAGTTGAAGCTAGAGAAAGTTCCCTTCAAAGGGAGCGATTTTCCTACATTGCTGAGTACGTATTGGACTTCTTGCCTTGTATCTTTTTTTTTTATGTTGAATAATTTGTTTTTGGGTTGCTTCTATGCTTCTTATTGGGGGATGACTCCATGGGGTTCAACTTATTTTGGTTTTTTTTTTTTCCTTCAGACGAGATGCAGACGAGGCAACTTTGTCAAAGCAGAGGGAGGACTTGCGTGAATGGGAAAGAAAGTTGCAAGAAGGAGAAGAACGAGTTGCTAAATCTCAAATGATTGTAAAACAGAGAGAGGATCGGGCAAATGAAAGCGATAAGATTATCAAGCAAAAGGGAAAAGAACTTGAAGAGGCACAAAAGAAAATTGATGTTGCTAACCTTGCTTTGAAGAAAAAAGAAGACGAAGTCAGCTCAAGGATAAAAGCTCTTGCTTTAAGGGAGCAAGTAAGCAGCTCATTTTTTTCTTGGTAGTATTTTATTATTATTTAAAGGGCTTGGATTCTTGTCCATTTACATACTTCCTCTGGATGCAGGAAACTGATGTGCTGAAGAAATCCATAGAGACAAAAGAGCGAGAGCTACTAGCTCTGCAAGAGAAACTGGATGCCAGAGAAAAGGCAAGCCTTCTCTCCCTCACTCTCTCTGTCTATATAGATGTATTGCTCATTCGCCGTCCTTGGTTAGTCCTGTTTTTCTGTGAGGAGCTTAAAAGTATATATGTATTTCTTCTGTGGATGAAATCTGATGCAAAGTAAGTCCCGATCTTTGATATTAAGTTGACCAAATTGCTTCCTCTTTGCGCAAATGATTACATATTTTGTGTCACTTTCTGAGCTTAGTTCTCTGGACAGGAAATTTTTTCAATTTCCTTCTCCATTTTGCTTGTCTGCATTGTTTCATATTTCGTATCATTTTTCTTATGTAATTATTGTGATGACTCAGTATTATGCAATATTTTTACCTGTATTAGTAATCTAATATATGCTTGAGAAGGTTGATATCATGTAAACACGTCATTGTGATTATTACATGTGTGCATTCTGAGTTTTGACTGTGCTAATTGTTTAATGTTGGCTAATTGACAGATTGCAGTTCAGCAACTAATTGATGAACACGAAGCTAAATTNTATTAATCTTAAGAAAATAAACAAAACTGGAGTACGATGTTTTGAGCTGATTACCTTTAATTACACGAGCTCACTGCAGTTTAAATTTAATAAGACGGTTTACGTCGTTTTCTTTTTCAACAACATATATTCTATCGAATTTGAAAAATAAATATTACCATAGTAACAACATTGATACAAGCTGCTAAAGTATATGTCATGATCACGTCTTCTTCTCTTCTATCATCTATGGAGTCCACGTTCTAAAAAGGTATAATCAGATTTTTATTAACAATGGATCGAACAAAATATTTGTATTAAAAGCCTTGTAACACATGAAAGATTTGTTTTACACTCAACGCACCTCAATTTGTTAAGAAGAAAAATAAGCACGTCTCGAAAGAGCCATTTTATGCATGAAGATGCTTACAGACGAAAACAAAAAGGTAGCACTAATTAGCTCTGGTATATATAATCGAAATATTCCAAAAAAAACAAAAAAAATACACAAATATGAATATCATTAAAACTCGGTTGAATTGGTTGGACCAAGTTGAACTGCAACCGTCAAGTTAACCGATTCGAAGTCTGGTATTAGTTCGAATACAATATTATGCACATAGATTTTACTCGTATTTTTCGAATACAATATTTATGATACTTGTTAAAAATACGAGTAAAATCTATGTTATCTAAAAAATACTTCCTATAAATGAACTAATTTATTTACGATTTTGCCATTCATTTTCTTTTGCAAATAAATAACCAACATTTGGTCTTTTACCCCTAAATTACTCTTCTAAAAACATTGGAAAAAAAAAAACTAAAAATATACCCAAGTAAAAGAAAATACATCCATCAAAAGGACAAAATAATTAGAGTACTAAATTAAACGAGGGAGATGGTGCTTAAGGAGATTTTAGGGGAGGAAATAAGACAAAAACCAAAAGACAAAAAAGAAGAATAAAAAGAGAAGCATGTGGTGAGCAATTTAGGGTGTTTGGGTCAGGTGGAGTTTATATTCTCAAGGCGCACGCCTTCAACATTCTTTAACTCTTAGTAATCTCCAATTAATGTTTTAAACTTCTGTATTTATATGTATACACACAAAAAACGGTTTTTTTTTTCTTTGAAAAAGAAAAATAGATACATAATAAGTTCTTTTCACTAACACTAGTCAGCAATGAGCATATACCAGCACATATAACATACTGAATACCGGTTATTAATATTATCTTGATAAAAAAGGAACAGATCTAAAATCATTTTTCTATACGGATAATGTTTCTAAGGGCTACTAATATATAAGTATAAGATATATATAGACACAAATTAAATAACCTTGCAATATAGATATATTACAGAGACAAACAGAGTTCATTGATTACAATAAAGAGGATGAATATATTATTCGTATTTCAAAAGAGTTCTCCAAGTAAAGCTAAAACTTTTTATGAAACTAAAAATGTAGAAAAAAAAAGAAAGAATGTAGAAAGGGAGAGAAATGGAGGTACTTTCTAAACACTTTTGCTAATAATCATCGCTTCATAATTGCAAGTATCTTACACTTTCTTCTCTCTAATAAAATATATATAAGGTTGAATATGTTGCAGTGACGGTAATTACCCTATTCCGGCTCTGTTTTTCACAATTTCAACCTTCGAGATTCCACAGATTCTACCCCCCCCCCCCCCCCCCCCCCCCCCCCCCCCNCCCCCCCCATAAAAAAAAAAGAGAAAAACTTTATATAAAAAGAAATGCAAAACAAAGACTGGAAAGTGGAAACAACACTGCCCAACACACCATTCTTCTCATAGAAATGCCCTTCTTTCTTGAGAACTGCTAAAACAATCAAGACGTCATGATTCTTCTTCTGACGATGATGAACCCGAAAAGTTTTATCTGTCAATCAATCCGAGTTTTTGAATCTTTTTGATCCAGATTTTGTAATTGTTTTCAACACTCTGGGTGGTGATGGATCTGATTAGGGTTTTGCAATGGAAGAAAAGATGGGTGGAATAACGGAAACGTAGGAGAAGCAGAGGAGAAGGAGAGGTCAAGCTTGGGTCTCAAGTTTTCTAAAGCCTTTACTTGCGCTCTAAGGAACTTGAGATAATTAGCAGCCTCATCAAGCATCGAAGCTGTGTCCATCTTAGTCCCACCTGGAACCAATGTCTGCAAAACCCTAATTTTCTCACTTATCCTCTCTCTTCTCTGCCTCGCTGCAACCGTCTGAGGGTCCGTCGATATCTTCACGTTCTTCCTCTTAGGTTTCTCCACAATCTCCAATCCGAAATTCACCGGCCTAAACGCAGCTGCTCTGTATATCATCTCTTTCATCTGCGCAATCGCTTCTGCATCCGGCTCGGCATTATCAGACAAAGAAGTTGAATGTTGGAAACTGATGTTTGAAGAACCCCCTCGTTCTTTCTCCGTTCTTGGTTTCTTCGATTTCGATTGATTCTCATCGTAAATAAGCTTGAAATTTCCCTTCTCCGAATCATCTTGAGGATGATGAACAAGACGGAAGTGACTTCCTGTCTCATCTCCTCCTCTGTTTCTTTTCAAAGACTTAGGCTTTGTTGTTGTCTCTGTATTGATCTCTCTGTTCTCAGACTCTGCAGATGAGACTCCACCAAAGCTCCAAAGAGTCTGACAATCTGAGAACAGCACAGAAATCCCTTCGTCGTCTTCCGTCGATGTGTTGTTGCTGTTCGTCGTCGCTGATAACAAACAATCGAGCGATGATGGATCTATCGAAGTAGCTCTGTTTCCAACATGTTGAAGATGTTGGATCTCGCCTATGACTCCAAAATCAGACATGAAACAGCTGCTAAGAGTTGGATTAATGAGATGGTGAGAAGAAGAAGAAGAACAGAGCTCTCGAGCTATTAGCTCATTTCCTCCCCAGATCAAATCTGATCCTTGATACTCCATGATTTTGCTCTCTCGGGTCATTCCATACATAGCTTGAGCGTAGACAGATTCCAATCCTTCCATCGGATCAATCAACAACCCTGAAAACCCAACAAAAAAGAAACAAATGTGAGAGACATACTCAGAAACAGAGCATGTTTGTTTCTTGTTTCTTCGAGTTTCATAAGAAAAAGGAAAATATGATCTTTAACCAACCTTCTTGTATTAATGGCTGCGCGCATGAAAAGACGAAAACTGGAAGAAGAGAACAAACAGATGAGTGCAGAGGAAACTGATAACGTTTCTGCTTTAAAGAGATAAAACCCAAAAAGGAAAGAAAGCGAAACAGGGGAAAGAAACAGAAAGAAGAACTGCTCAAAAGGGAAAGAAAGTGAAACAGTCTGTAAAAAAAAAGAAGCAGTCTGTAATGGAATTTATTTTCTGTTATGTTCTATGATGAGCTCTGCTAAGAGTTATAGATGTTTGCTATAAGAAAAGACTTGAAAGCCTATACACCTCTATGCATATACCCAGATTTGTTGTTATGCACATATATATAGGTACATATTTATTTTCAGAATAAAAAAATAATATACATTCATATGTATATAATTATTTATATATTAGTATATTTAAAGGTCCCAGCTTTCGATGAGATCAATTGTTCCTCTGTATCAAGCACTAGTTCTGTAGATTGGTATGGATGGTTATTTAAGAATTAGGATTAATACCCAACGGTCTGTTTTAAATAAACTCATTTTGATTATATTTTAAACTTATTTATGTGAGCGCCGTCAAAAAATAGAGATAAAAAAAAAAATGCCTTATCCAAACCACTCCACAACTCAACATATAGTAAAGTAGTAACAATTTTGATTAATACAAACTAGTAAGCTACATGTGTTGGCCAGTGCATGATTTGGATTTTATTATGATCAAATGTGTATGTCTAATGATGTTTTTGTTGGTAACTAAAGACGTTCAAACCGTTGGAGACTCATCTTGATCCACCAAATTAATTACAATATATGTCTAAGTGAGACCGCTGAATATACACGAATAATGAATTTCAAGTCGTCACCCAAAAATAGAAGTTAGACTTTAGAAAAAGTGTGCAATAAAATTTAAACCTGGATCTTTTCATAAACCAGATTTACTAATTACTTAATCCATAATCCACTTTAATTTTTTCGTGAACACTTGATTTAAAATCAATGTCACACGCGCAAAAGAAAAGTGAGATACTAATGTAGGTTAATGAAATTATCTAAACCGAATCAATTAAGATTATAATATTTTGTTTTTTTTTTATATATATAAAATGAGGTTGGTGTGCATAATAATAATCTCTGCATTCGAAGCGCATCTTTTTTTTTTTGTAAACCTAAAATATAGATATATAATAATTAATTGATAAAATCATAGAGTATATGATTATGCACTTGATGAAAAAGGGATATGTAATTTAAAATCTACGAGTGCTTGAGCAGAGAAAAGGGACTGACATCCTTTTAGCATCGTGCGAACTGAAAAGTTTACGGGAAATATCGAAACGAAGTTGGGGTTTAGGGTTGAAATTCTTTTTTGGTGAATAAAAGATTAATGTTAACCGTATTTTATGTTATATTTAGTCATAGTTTTAATCATGATCAAGCTGCAAAAGTAACTCATAATTATATACCATTTTCTTATTCTTCTAGGTGTTGGTTTAATTTACCTTTTCGTTATCATCATCAGTCAATAATGATCAATATCTACATCTCGATCTATATCTTATAAAACTCTTTGTATAACCTTTTTTAAAACGTAATATTCAGTCAATTTTATACGATACTTTTTTTAAATCGTTTTGGTTATTCCAATTCTTTGTCTGGTATGCAATTAACAAATAAAAATGGAAAGATCAACAAATATCCGTTAAAAATAGCTCACTCAGTCAGATTTAAACACATAACCAAATTAAAGAAAAACACAATTATTTTTGGGACTGAGTTACGTTTAATTAGTCTTATAGTTATAAAAACTATTGTCTATATATAAAAAATTTGACAATAGTCATTTTAAAGGTCGCCGAGATCTCATGAAAAACAAAAAAAAAGAAAAAAAACATTTGGGGATTTTCTATAATTAGAATTGAGAACAGAATAATATGGAAATTTTGTGGGGCTAACAGAATAATAGCAACATCAGTGGGGAATAAAAGAAGAGCTTTGGTTTAAGGGTAAATTAAACAAAACATCGCAGTCTGTAGAACGGTGAGAAAGAGAGAGCAAAGAAGGTGACATGACCTCTCTGCCCAACCACATGTCTTCCATAATCCCACAGCTCATTCAATTTTTATTTTTTGTTTGCTTTTTATAATTGTCAACTTTGTTATATCAATTTTTTCACTGGTTTTTCTCCTCTCTCACTTCATGTTTTATCATAGTAGATGTCACAATCGAGCTCTCTAATCTTACAGAACTTTATAACGACTCATTTTGCTCGCATGATCTATGAGATGAAGAACAAACAATAGGGGATTCCATTAGGTTATATATTATGGCTTTCATTAAAAATAGAATTACAAAAACGTCACTAATCTACTAAAATTTGTTTTCATGCGTTTTATAATTATTCTATGAAATATTTATCCAACGAAATTGTTTCTACTATTCGATTATTTCATTATTTGGCTAAATATTTGACATAACAGACGAATCCAATGTAAATATATATATCTAATAACAAGTTTTATAGAAATATTACATTATATATGGATTACAATACATGAAAATTTAATCTTTACAAAAAAAATTAAAACTCTAAACACTTCATAACTGTGAAACGACTCAAAATCCCAAAAACTTGAGCCGAGATCCTATTCCACAATTTAAATTTTTACAACTGTTTTGATCAAGCTGAACTCGTTATTCCAATCATTTTTGTTGAAATGTGTTATAGCAATATACGTAATGTTTTTATAATATGTGATATGATTGATAAAAAAAAAAATATATATATATATAGGACAACATTTTAATAGAAAAATGCCAAAGAGATGTTATCAAACTATCATGGAGAAAATCGAAAAAGCTGTAATCGTGGAGACTGGACGGACGTGGAAGCACAAGCTAAAGCTTTCGCGAGCTAGTTCGTCATGGCTTTATAACCATTGCATTTTTAACCGAATATTGTTGTTTAAAAACATTTTAATTGAAATGTATATATATCTTTTGAAAAGGTAAATTGTTTAAATACTTTGTCTTTCTTGAAATGTACGTTGTGTAAATTAAAAAAAGTAATTATATATAGAGTAATTATTTTTGCATTATATGCATATAACCATAGATGGTATATGAAAGGTAAATAAAGATCAACATCACATTCACAGTTGTTGACATCCTTAGGATACTCACAACGAAAGAGACCTTGCTTTGTCCATACATGTGAGCGCAATTTTTTTTCTGAATAATATCACAATTATATTTTTTGAATAATACCAAAACGTATATCAATTGAGAGACCCATAAAAAAACAAAAATTCTCAAATCAATATTAATTATTCTCACACCTCAAACGGGAACCAAAAATGTCGGTCGAGAACAACTTCTCACTTTAATTCACGAATTTGACTTCCCACGGTCATGGATCCATCCAATGTACCAAAATTGAAATCGACCGTGTCGGTTTACTAAGTCAACTGGAGTGTAATTGCTAATTCAAAAAAAAAAAAAAAAAAAACAAGTTCTTGGAAACAAAATACATAATGTGTAGATTCTACAATTATACAAAGAACCGTAAGAGATTAGTGTAGAAAACATAATTTAAGGTTTTGTCGGGCGTATGTCCATGATTCTGCGCCCATGATTAAGAGATCAAAGTGGTCCATTGATCTTCTAATATATGTCAAAATATGAGACATCTTCTGTGTTAAGAGCAAAACGACGTCGGTTTAAAATCGACCGATTACAATTCTTTCTCTTTCTGCTACTTTGGCTTGGTACGGTTTAAATGGTCCAGACCGAAGCTAAAGCTCTCGACTCTTCTTCACTCTTCCATTATTGCTGGTTCACACGTGAACACAACGTTCTCCATATGCACGTGGTCTCTTTAATTGGTGTGATCTTAGCCGATAGTCGTCCCACGTGTTCTACATAATGGCGTCATATTGTAAGGGACCCCAAGTTTTTTCATTTTCTTTTGCGTTTATTTAGTTTTGTTTCTCCCAATTTTAACTCTCTTTGTTTTTTCGTATGTATGAATGTATCTAATATTTATTGTAACATCACCCTCCTTAATGAAATTGAATATTATCTTGTAGGAATAAATAAATCTTGACAAGGATAAGAGCTTCAATTATATTTGTATCTTGAAAAACATATACTCCATCCGTTTTAAAATAATTGATGTTTAAGGTTTTCGCAAACACATTCAAAAAATATTTATTATCTACATAAACTCAATTCAGCCGATAAAATAAAATGCAGAATATATATAGTCATAAAACATTAAAATTAATAAATTTTGCATGAAAACATTATATAATCATAAATATATTCTCCCCCTAAAACATCAATTATTTTTAAACGGAGATTATATATATATATATATATAATCATACTTGTAATTCCATATATTATAACAATAATTCGGTTAGGAGTACATTTAAAAAAAAAATCAGAACTTTAAATCGATTAGAATTGAAATCAACACATGAATTTCTAATCAAGCATGCTGATTTTAGTTTCTTTTCTATGTATTCTTACATTATTTTGTTGTGTTGAAGTCTCAATGACAGTCATTTACCAATATTAAGCTTGACTATTTAAAAAAAAAATTATATTAACATAAAATATTTTATTCGTACATATGATTATATAATAATCGTATACATGTAAATACATATATGAAGACTAACTTTTTTTTTTTTTTTTGGGTCGGAAAATACTAACTTATTTAAGAAACATAGCTTATCTCAAAGGATTGTATGTTACGTATAGAGATTAAAATATAAAAAGATAGGATCACAATCTGTTATCCTTGCGCATGAACAATATTAATCTTCTATGTAACGTTCTAATTTTATCAGATGTTTTTAAAGGGACTAAAAATCTTTGCGGAGAAGCAATGCTAATCTTCTATGTATCGTTCTAATTTTATTGGATGTTCTCGAAAGGACTAAAAGGGTCCCCAATCTAAAATCAATTGTCATCAATCATCATTCAATGAAATAATTCACACGGTCACACATATGCTTCACCACTGTCACACATATGCTTCGCCACTGTCCAAACAAGGTATTAAATATATTACAAGGGCCCAAAAAAAACCTCAGTATAAGAGATTTAGTGGGCTCTCAAGCCCACGTGACTCACGCTCTTCTTACAAACGTTAAAACTTGGAGAAACCACGAGACGTCGACCTTCACGCGCTTTGGCACGTGGGAACTGTTTTGGTTTTCTTCTAAACCTTACTCACTTCCGGTCCGGCTAAACCGAGAAATAGGCACATACCGACCGAACACGCTTCTTCTCTCCCACTTTTGTGTCAGGTGATTGCGATCAGAAACAGATTATTTCGCTAAAGATAATCCCAAATTAGAAAATTTTGGAGATGATGAAGTTTAAGTTAGCCACGAGAGAGATTTAAAACATGTGGCTGTGTTGTGTAAGAGACCGAGTCACCCGAACATCTCCCCCCTCACGCCATTCTCCTACCACTCGGACCTAACCAACCAAAACCCGCCACGTCATCGTGAATCCGAGTTCCCGTGAGTTAGGGATCTTTACTTGAAGGAACCAGACATGACCGCAGAGTCACACACACACCCAACCTTCAGAGTTTTTGTCGTCCCCTCGTATGGAATCCATTGTGGGGCGACACCAAAAAAATATCTTCTTTTGCTTCTGCCCTTCTTCTTCCTCTTCTTCTTCTTGATCTTCTTATGTCATAAGATATGTTCCTTCCAGGTGGATTTAGCTCCCCATCTATATAGAAAAGAAAAATAAAAAGTTATAATCTCTTGGATTTGGGATTGATCTAAAGCATTGTTTGATCTTTGATATTTCGATTTTGGCACTTGTTTGATTTCGGAAGGTAAGGATTTCCCATTTTTCTTTCTCTTTCTTGAGGTTGCGTGTAGGGGAAGGAATCAATAGGTTTTGTTTCTGAGTGTAGGGAGGACAAGAAGATGGGAGGAATGAAAGATGAGGCGAAGAGGATAACAAATCCTCCATTGTTCCCAAGGGTTCATTTGAATGATACTGGAAGAGGAGGCTTGTCTCAGCCATTTGATGGCAAATCAATGTCTCTCTATAAACGTTCCACTCTTCCTTCTCCGACCAACAAGATCTCTGATTCTCCTTCAACTCTCTCTCTGTCCCTTCCTCCACCAACCAACAACGCCCGCCTCGTGAGTTCTTTGCTTCTAAATTCACTCATCTCACTTTTTAAATTCTTGATTTTGTGTGTCTGCATATAAAGATGATGGTTTCATTGTATACTCTTGGTGAGAATAAGCATTGATCAAAATAGAATCAACAATGCATACTTTGAATATCACTTTTTGACCTCTTGTCGAATGCTTTTTTTTGTTTTTGTTTTTTTAACAGACTGATCGACCACGAAAAGAATCAGTTTCCACCAATCTGCAACGCTTCTCCAGCATCAAAAGTTTGAGGGGAAGATGAATAAAAAAGGCATGAATAATCCTAGTCCCAGAGGATCATCAGTTACTAATACTAAGCCTAGTTCAATAAAACAAAATGAGTACCATTTCAAGAACCATACCAACCTGGGTTCTCTTAAGGTTCCTGTTGTTAGACGCTCAGAAACAGATCCACAAGCAAACACTGATTTGTCACTCCAGTTTTGTACTAGCGGTAGCAGCAAAGCCGGAGGAGAAGCTGCTGGTTCCAAAGCTGCCCTGAACAATCTTCATATTCGAGAACTCATTTTGCCAGAATGTTTGGAAGATGAAAGCCAGAATGTGATGAAAACTCAGTTGTATAGAAGAAGAGCCCTTGATGGATGTAACGTTGAAACTCAAAAGAAGCCTAAAACTGTGCCTCCGCGTGAACAAGATGTCTCAGACTGTTCTGCAATAGACTCTTTGTCTGGTATGAGTGCATCTTCTAATGATGTTGCCAGAGTGATAGGTGACAAGAGGTTTTAGAAGATGAGAACATATATGATCAAGTATGTATCCTCTCACTTAACTATGTCAGTCTCTTTTCTTATGAATCCAGGTTCATAATGTTGCCATTTTTCTTGCTGATATTTTCAGTCAGCAGAAGATCTTCGCGGCGCAAGTCTTTGAGCTGCATAGACTAATAATGGTAAATCTTGCTAATAACCTGATTGTTTCAATGGAATCTGGTTTGCTTTCTGTGCTTCAGCTTTCATGTGTGATGAACTTGAACATGATACAGGTTCAAAAGATGGTTGCAAAATCTCCAAACTTGGTTTTTGAAAGTAAGCTTAATGGCGTAAAACTGTGGTACAATGAGGTCATCACATCTGCTGGAAATGGCGGCTTCAAAGGTTAAAAAACCAAACACTGAGAATCACAAACCTTTAACCGAAGAATATCCAGAGCATATGAAACCAAAGCTTCCTCTACCTTCTATAAGCAAAGACCTCGTGACCCCGATTTGGCCACAGCAGCTGCTTCCTCCTCCTGGAAACCAATGGTTAGTTCCTGTAATGTCTCCTTCAGAAGGTCTGGTCTATAAACCATACGCAGGACCATGTCCTCCTCCTCCTTCAGCCTTCATGGTTCCAATTTATGGCCAAGATTCGCTTGACACAGCATTCAGATCCCCTGTTTCTACTCAATTTAGCCACAGCTACTTCCCACTGCCTAACGCGAGGACAACACTTGACCAGACAAACCCGTTTGGTCAGTTTCAAAGTTGGTCCAGCACATCGAGCCATATGACTCAAGCGATTCCGTTTTCCTTAAAGAAGTCTCAGGAATCCAATGACAGTGAGGTACATGGAAGTACAGCTTCAAGTCCACCAGAGAAGCATAAATTCGATGTGCTTCCTCTTTTCCCTACAGAGCCCACTCATCACACTGATGAGTACAAGCAGAAACAGCGGTTGCTGTTTCGCGCCATTAAAGCCATTCCTCATAATTCAACATCTGCCTCTGAATCTGCTGCAAGAATTTTCCGTTCCATTCAGGAAGAAAGGAGGGACTCAGATCATATGATTAGTTAGTCTTTTTCTTCCGACATTCCACATTCTTTTGCTCTATAATTGCTTCTTCATCTAGTTTAGATTTTCAGTGTATTCTATTTACTCTTCATATGAAGATGTAAATCAATACTGTCACTATACATAAAACATACACACACACATACACACATCTTGTATTGATATTGTATTGACAAACAGCAAATAAAAGATATATTTTTGTGGTTCTATTAATAACATCTTATATTGATATTGTATTTTTGTGGTTTTATGGGAATGCCAAAAAAAATGAAGATTCTGATGCTCCTTGGGACTGAAAATATATCAATCCTCTTTATTCGATCATCTGTAAAGTTAAATTTCATTAGCCATTGAAGTATCTATACTATCAATGTGGAAGAAGGCAATAATGATCAGTTGTGTCCATGCTAAAACGAAGCTACACTCAAAATCCAAGAACATCTCAGAACAAAAACTAAGAATCAAAAGAGCACAAAGATTCCTCTCTCCAGCTCATCTTCCAACTCCACGTCATCACTTATGCTCGTATCACACCCACAGAATCAAAAAGTTGTTTCTCAAGCTTGGTACATATCAACACATATGCGGAATCACAATAAGCGATCATGCGAAACAAAGAATAACTATTCAAAAGGAATCAAATCAAGAATTTGATTAATACCTTGATGATAAATATATATATATATATATAGAACAATTTTAGAAGTAAAAAGAATAATCAGTTTAAAATAAATTCAATTGATTATTCGCAATTGGTAAGTCGAAGAAAATAATACCGAACCAGACTAACCGTCAATAACTACTATCTCAAATCTGAACCGCCACTGCATCAAAGATTCAAAAACTACAGTCTATTGACCCTTAGACATCTCTTGTCGCCTCGACAAATAATTATCGTCGGAAAATTAACAGAACCGATTGTCTAATTCACCAATGACGAAAAAAAGAAAAGGATAACGTCAGAGTAAGATCATAATTAAACACCATCGTTTTGTTTCTTAATCCTCTGCTTTCAATTGTTTTCCTACAATCTCTATTCTATTTTCAATTTTCTTCGATATGGTGTAGTATGTGAATGTCGAATTCAATATATCGATGCATTGCAACGAATGCGAGAGAAAAAACCGCTCGCGTTATTTCCAAATACAAAGCTAAAACCAAAGTAATGTTTCCTTCTAATTTATTTTACAAATTTTAGATTGGTTTCACGATTAAGAGTTTTGTAATTTGAATGATCACCAAATAGGTGTTGAAACATTTGTGACGGATAGTCACAAGGTTGTTGTCAAGGTTAAGATTGATCCGAAGAAGTTGTTGAAGAAACTCAAAAAGAAGACAGGCAAAAGAGTGAAGATTGTAGTGAAGCAAGAGAAAGACGAAAAATCTAGTAAGGACCCCGAGAACGAAAATGTTCTCGAGATTGATATGGAACTGATCGGTTTACGGGATGAGTCGGTTTTCGGGTATAATGACAGGGAGTTAGAAAAATTTATGTGGTTTAGCGATGAGAATCCAAAAGCCATATGTTCTATCTCTTAGCGTAATTGAAACAAACCAGAAATAATCACACGCAAAAACATTCTTCAGTGTGAATGAATTGGTTTGGAGATAGTGAAAGTTCTTGAACATTTACTTCTTTGTTAGGATGTAACAATCCAATCTAGTACAAGGTTGGTGATCGTGCGGGAATTGACTTAGTAAATTTTATCCTAAAAGAATAGCTGCAAGTGCACATCAAACGCAGTAGTATTTAGAGATCGAATCCGCAGAGATTTGAGTGCTATTCAATTTCTATCAATTTCTAATCTAGGTCTAGACTACATTTTGAAAACTATGCAAGAAATTTATTATCCGTGATAATAATAATCTAGGTCACTAATCTAGATCAGTTTTAACCTTTCTTGTTCACCAACTATTATTACAATACATGTATATACACTGATAAAAAAAAAAGAAAAAGGAAATTTAACAAATAAATCTTATTTTGTAAAGGTCTTAGCTTTGGATTTGAGCCCTGATCTTCAAATTGATCAAGATACAAATTTCTTGCTCGACGAGGAGAAGAAAATCGTCATGATTTGTCAGAATTGGTATGACTTGGAAGACCGGACCATGAACAGGAACAAAGACGTGATATCCTTTGTTGGGGAGGATAATAAAGTCACACAAGTGGATTTTGGACTTGAAATAACATATGGAGCTCACTTAGCTATTCTTAATTATGTTCCAAGTTTGGTTCAAATCGAGCCAGCCGGAGGCAAAAGGAAAAGAGGTGACCTGTAATCTCTTTTTGTTGCGTTTTCCTTTGTTTATCTTGGAGCGTTTCCAATGCCTGCATCTTTGCCGGTTTTTCTTAGGTATGGTATCAAAACCTTATAACACCCTTTCTCTCAATACCTTTTCTCAACACCAAAAAATAACTCCATATAACCCTCTAACCTTTAATGAGGTGTGAAATGACAAAAACACCCTAACCTAATAATTAAAAAAAAATCGAAAAAGAAAATAAAAAGAAAATCAGATCCAACTTCCGCGATCCTCCTCCTCCACGCGACTTCTTCTTTCTTCTTCTCCGACATTATTCCGGCCATTGAAGCAAATCGGACCAATTTGGAGCACATTGAGTTTTGGAGTTATTTTTGGAGCAAATCGGACCAATTTGGAGCAAATCGGACCAATTGAGGTGAGTTTTCTTGAAATTTAGTAGCTCAATCCCAACATTGAGTTTTAGCTTTAAATTCAATTGGATTTGGGATTAGGTCTCTCATTATCTTGCATCTTATTAGCTTATTCGTTAGCTATGCATGAGTTCATTATATCAAGTAATGTAGACTCACATTGTTGAAAATCGTTGAGGATTAGTGAGTAGGATATGGGGATTGAAAAATTTCGACTTAGAACACCTGGGTAAAACTGGGTACTACTGATAAAGGCAACGTTGCGTACAACTGAGTACAACTGAGTAGAACTGGGTAGTACTGACACTTAGTACAACTGGGTACAACTGTTATGACTGATTTAGTTATTTTTTTTTTTCTCAGGAGACAATGAGCACAAGCCTATATTTTGATTATGGAGGCCATTATGTTAAGAACGGGAATGGTTATGAATGGCTTTCAGAAGAAGATCGCATGTATCCACTATTGTTCAAGAGATTATCTGTTGAGGAGATTACTTATACGATGTTATTGGAAAGTGTATGCAAGAAGGTTGGGATAGATTCAGCTACGAGAGAACTTAAATTGAGTTGCAGAAGCGACTCATTTGATTGTGACCGAGCTAAACATGTACATGCTTGAATATAGTGTGGTTGGACGGGATGGGATTCATTATAAGGTGGATTTGCGAAACAAAAAATGTAGTTGCAAAACTTTTGATATTGACCAGTTTGCTTGTGTCCATGCTTTAGCCGCACTCTATAGCCTCATGAAGGAAGAATCGAGAACGAGGAGCTTCGAGATATTTGAGTTGTGTTCACCAAAGTATTACGTTGAGCAGTGGGTTTTCGCATATTCCAAGACCATTTATCCAGTGCCGCATAAGTCTGAGTGGAATATTCCCGCAGATGTAGAAGCAAAAAGTATGTTACCTCCGAAGAAGAAAAAGAACAAAAAGGGAAGACGTCAAGTAAGAAGGCTTCCATCAACAGGAGAACCTCAACCAAAGAAGAAGACGATTCAAATTGCTGAGCTTGAGAACCCAAGTGGTGGCGGTGGTGAAGTAGCTGGTGGTGAAGTAGGTGGCCCAAGTGGTGTTGGTGGTGGCGAGTGAGCGTACTACTGGTATTTGTGTTTGTAAAACTAAGTACTACTGGTATTTGTGGTTGTAAAACTAAGTACTACTGGTAATTGTATTTGTACAACTGAGTAGTAATGGTTATTGTGTTTGTACAACTAAGTACTACTGGTTATTGTGATTGTACAACTAAGGCTATTGTTTTTCAAATGGGATTCGTTTGAATTGTGTTTTAAAATATAATTTATCGAACAAAATTTAAGTAATGTAAAAATAAAATAAAAATACATATAATTAAATTTAGTTTCAGAACAATTTTATGTGGGTTTGAAATTGTCTTCAAACTTAAGAACAATTACAATCTTCCCAAATATAAGAACAATTATAATTTAGTCCCAAATATAAGTAAATTAAACGAATTGTGAAATTTTCACAATCTTCCATGTATCACATTACACTTTTAAGTATAGTTTGATAGTGTTGTTCACCTTACGATGCAAAAACTGACATGAAATATGAAATGCAACATATTTTTTCATGGTGACTAAAGAAATGTGTTTTTATTTCCAAAAAACTGTTGTACAACTGAAAATTTGTTCTCCAAAATATAGTAAAACTAAATAATAGCTAAATCACCAAATGTACAACTATTAAGAAAACTGCACAACTAAAAAACTAGGGTACAACTAAGTGAAAAATGACGGCGCACATGTCGCACGTGAGGTTAAAAATGACGGCGCCATTTATTTATTTAATTTTTTTTAAATAGAAGACAAAAATTGTCGGGTTTTTTAATAAAACCGGGAACTCAAAATATGATTATTGGGCAGAGATATCATCTCCGACTCGAGTTCCTCCGACTCCGGCGACATGGGAGCCCTTACCATATGGCATTCCGACCATATGTTACTGTGGGCAACCAGCTGTGCTTAAGACTCAAACAATTGGGTTATTGACTGGGACCAAATTCTACTCTTGTGCCGGTGATATTCGTGTAAGGACCAAATTCTACTCTTGTGTTTGCTAAATTTCTTTATTTTTATTCTTAAGACTCAAACATTTGGATTTTCCTAAATGTTTGTTACATAATTGGAGCTTAGGATGGAGAGTGCCACATTTACAAATTGTTGGATGACGCAATCAAGAGCTGAAAGAGATGAAAGGAAGACGGATTTGGAAACTTCTCTTTGTTGTCCTTTGTTGACCGAGTACTTGTTTGGTTTGTTAAACTAGTTTGGATTGCTTGGTTAACTTGTTGTCCTTTGTTTTGGATTGTTTTCTTAAACTTGTTTGTTGGATTAAAACATTGCGAATCAATTGTGCTTGTCTTTATCAGGTTAATCCATTTCGAATCAATTGTGCTTGTCTTTATCGGGTTAATCCATTTCGAATCAAATATGCATTGTTCACAGTTTTACTCTAGTTGTACCAGTAGTACAAAAAATACTTTCATAGTTTTACTCTAGTTGTACCAGTAGTACAAACACCATTTCGATTTGTGGTATGCGTTGTTCATAGTTTTACTCTAGTTGTACTAGTAGTACAAACATACTTTCATAGTTTTACTCTAGTTGTACCAATAGTACAAACACCATTTCGATTTGTGGTATGCGTTGTTCATAGTTTTACTCTAGTTGTACTAGTAGTACAAACATACTTTCATAGTTTTACTCTAGTTGTACTAGAAGTACAAACACCGGTTCACAATTTTTAATAAAAGTACTAGTAGATTAAATACTAAATCCAGTTTGGAAACAAATATACGTTCACAGTTTGCCATAAAACGATAAAAAGATGGATAATCCTAATTGCTTGGTGCTGGGTTCTTCTTTCTCCTATTTCTTCGGTACCCGGCCTCGTAGGGAGGTCTTACTGCTGCTGCTGGCCTCTTAATCCTCTTCTCAGCAACTTCATTCTCTTCTGCAGCCGGATCCTCTGCAGCTTCTACCTCCTTCTCCTTCTCCTCTGCCTCCTTCTCCTTCTCCCCTCCCTCTGTCTCCTTCTCCTTCTCCTCTGCCTCCTTCTCCTTCTCCCCTCCCTCTGTCTCCTTCTCCTTCTCCTCTGCCTCCTTCTCCTTTTCCTTCTCCTCTGCCTCCTTCTCCTTCTCCCCTCCCTCTGTCTCCTTTTTCTCTGCCTCATTCTCTGTCATCTCTGCATCCTCCTCTGCCTCCTTCTCTGCATCCTTCTTTGCCCCCTTCTCTGTCTCCTCTGCCTCCTTCTCTGTCTCCTTTGCCTCTGTTGTCTCCTCTGGCTCCTTCTCTGTCTCCTTTGCCTCTGTTGTCTTCTCACCTTCGGTTTGTGTCTCCATATGTGGGTCCTTCTCTACTTGTACACCACCACCATGAGAGCTACCACCCTTATCAAAAAACATAGATGGAGGATTATAATCATCACCAGCAAAATCAAAGCCTTGAGCTTCCACAAACGCTTCCACAGCCTTCAACCTTGTTTCATACCCATAAAACGTACTTTGCACCATTTCAAAACCCTCTTTCATGGTTTGATTCATCTTGACCATTCCTTCTTGTATGGAAAGCAACACTTTCTTGATTTCATCTTGACCTACACCCTCAACTTCAGCCTTTTTTGGTTTTAAAGGTTGGGATCGACCTTTAAAATCAAGTTCCAACAGTTCTTTCCAGAAAACAGGCTTTTCGTATTTCAAAAGCCGTTTCATCCAACTATCAACCATGGGACAATCGGTATCACGACGGTCCTCCTCGTCATCAAAGATTGCAGCCAAAACACGACGTTCACGATGAGTCGGTACCAAGATACTATCTATGTCCTGTGGATGTTAAAAAACAATACAATTATTGGAAGATTACATCTAAAAAAAGTTCTTGCTACACAATAACAGAAAAGTAACACTAACCTCAGTTTTACCAAGTTTTTCGTAAATTTCTTCAAGCGGAATCCCTTTCATCGGACTATATTTGAATTGCGACTTGCACATCCGAGGACAAGAAGGGTTTGCTGGTTGCTTAGGATCTTTGAGGAACGCCGCCTTCAGAGCCGGAATTGTCTCAAACGCAAGAAGCTACACAATAAGAGAAGAGAAAGACATGAACAATTTGAATAGATATTAAAACTAAAATTTAGTAAAGTAATAATGAAAGTTTGATTTAAAATATGAATCAATTACCTCTAGAGGAATAAGGAAAGAGGGAAAGCACCACTGTTCTTTGTCGACGACGCCATGGAATTTCGGTCGTATCTCATTGATGTGGCACAAATTGTCATAAAAAGAAAATCTTCCCCAGGGAAATGTCTTGCACAACTCCAAATCGTTAACAGCTCTCAAAAAGAAACTCTCCACGGACGGTGCTTCTGCTCCGGTCTTCTTCTTTCCAACTATAACACTCGATAAGAAGTAGAGGACCGCCATATTCAACCTATCTTTGCAATTTCTCATCCCCTTAAACTTCCTCTCCACATCCGCCAACCTAATTGTTGAACCCATTTCGAAGTGCCTCTCAATAAACGCAGTTCCTCCCATCCTCTCCCAATCCAGTGGATAGTTGTGACAGAACAATCCAGAGATGATTCCATGTTCTCTTATGGAATAACGGATGGGAGTTCCATTGACCAAAAACCAAGCCTCCCGGATCTTCGATGTGCACACAGTCCGAAGAAGAAGCATCCACATGCCCATGGACTTGTGGTTTTTAAGCTCCGGCATGTGGAAGAAATGCTTGAACTGAGGATGGTCATGAAACCATCCTAGCTCCTTCTCCGTAAGAACATTTTTCAACGTCTCGATTGTCTTCAACATAGAACACCTTGTCTCAATCTTTATGGACTTATTATACTGAGTTGTTGGAAAGAACATATTTGTCGGCTTCAATGCTTCAGTTTCCTCCTCAGCTACTCCCTGCAATCAAAAAACAAATTTAAATCACAGTAGTTCTCCAGTTGTACCACGCATTATATCCAGTAGTTCTCCAGTTGTACAAATTCTTATAACACAGTAGTTCTCTAGTGTTACCTAGTGTTACGTTTCTTTTTAACAACAAATTTTGACTCTCGATTCCTTTACATACCTTCCCCTTTCTGTTTCGATTCGAATTCAGAGTGTCTTCCTCAGCCCCAGCTTCTGTCCCGGTTTCCGCCGCTTCCTCTGATTCCGTAGGATCAACTATAGTTGGAACGCTCCGAGGAACTCTTTTGTTTATAGGAGTTCCATCTTCCGAAACAGAGGCTCTTTTTGTACGGGCCTTGACGGTTCCCTTCATGACCTAACAAATCGACAAAGAGAAGAATTAGGTTTGGTCGGATTATCTTTAATCGAAATCGAAAAGAAAGAGAAAACAATTAGGTTTCGAATTGGGATTGATTCAATACCTTAGAGAAGAGGAATTGGGATAAGAGTTGAGTTGCAAGGATAAATCCTCCGAATTGCAAGCTTAGTGTTAGGATATCCTTAGTGTTACTCGGTTGTGCGATTTTTAGAGGGAATTTCTTTGTTTTGAAACGAAGAAAAGAAGAAGAGGAAGAAGAAAAGTCGCGATTTTTGAAGTTTTGATTTTAGGATTCGGAAATTGTCCGATTTTACAAAGAATGGGTCGGATCCGTCAGGTTGAGTTCGTAATTAAGTGAAACTTCCATGGTTTATTTGGGTTTTCGCCCACTTTTCAGTTACAAAAAAAAGAAAAAAAATTGATTTTTTGTCGGGTCATTTGAAAATTGGGGTTAAGAGATGGGGTCTTTTGAGGTTTTGATCCTTCAAAATGAGCGAGCCGGAAGCAAAAGGAAAAAAGAGGTGACCTCCAACATGTAACCTCTTTTTTCTTTGTTGTTGTTGTGTTTTTCTTTATTTATTTTGGAGCATCTCCAATGCCTGCATCTTGGCCGGAGCATCTTGGCCGGATGTGGCTAAATAAGGTCTACATGTAACCTTTCTCTCTTTGTTTTGTATCTCTTAATTTATCATGCTAATGTTCTTTGAATAATCGTTTGGAATGATATATATGTTATTAAGATGTGGTATTTTATCAAATGTTTCAACTGCCCACTGTTCCTTGCTTTAAACACACCTTTTAAGTTTTCAGATCAAATCTTGTCTCATACATAGAAGCATGTCTACAGAAGAGAGGATTATTGTAACATCCACCAACCGCACTACGCCGGCCACCACCACTTTTCCCCACCCTAAGCCTAGCCTAAGCCTAAAGAACGTGCATCAACCCACCTCCTCCACTACCACGACCCACCTTCCCCACTACTTACCACTGAAGATGGTGTATAAAAGAAGAGGACGTGCCTCTCGAACAAGTCCAGAAAACTCTAGCCGTCAAACCTCGGGAATAGAGAACCCTAGCGCCGGCGAGCCTCTCTCTCTCTCCGGCAAACCCTTTGTCGCTGTCGCATCGCTGGAAAGGTCTGATTTGTCGAGCCGCCGCGAGCCCCAGCCGAGTAGACCTTGTCCGCGAGCCTCACCGCCGAGAACTAGCCGCCGTTCTCACCGTCGTTGCCGAAATTCCATCCGCCAAGTTCCGTCGAAAGACCGAGATCGTTGCTGAATTGGATTATCTTCCCTGCAAGTCCTAAACCGAGAATTCAATCCGATTTGCTAAGTTGAGGAACGAATTCGTGTTTTCTTCGTATATATTTCCGTTAATCATTTAGTCTATTATTAAAATCAGATATACCTATATGTTACATATAAATAAGTAACAAGTATTTGTTTGTGTATGTATTATTATATTATAATTATATATATATATATATATATATATGAATATGTATATATGTATCACCTAGAAATAATAAATTAAAAGAAAAGAATACGGTTGGGTGTTGTTTGTTGCGTGGACTTGCTTGAGTTGCACGTTGATTATAACCATAAACCGTCGAAAGGGTGTCGGCCCATAAGCCGTCGAAAGGGTGTCAGCCTATAAGCCGTCGAAAGGGTATCGGCCCATAAGCCGTCGAAAGGGTGTCGGCCCATAAGCCGTCGAAAGGGAGTCGGCCCATAAGCCGTGGGTGAAGTGCCATGAGCACGAGGAACCAGAGGTGTGTCGTTTAGCGCGTAATTCGCCTAAGAAGGATAAAACTCTGTTGTGTGTTGTGTGTGTGACCGTAACGTTTGCCTGTCTGTTTTAGTTTTAAATTTTATGACTTTCGTGGATGTATTTGTATATGGTGAATTCATGAGCCTTAAGGCTTGTCCTCGCTGAGTAATCCCAATTACTCACCCCTCTCTTCTTGCAAGTGAGAACGAAGAGTAACTGGTAATGTCTGTTTCATCTGGTGCCGGATTTGGGTTTCGGGGTTTATTTACTGGATTTTAATTATAACGGTTCTGTAATTCTAAATTATCGGATTTTAATAATATATGTGTTGACTTTATTTGAAAGATTGTCGAATTGAAATAAAGATTATGTTGGGTTATTTCCGGTTAAGTACGGTTACTTGTAGAATAAATTAACTCGTGACATACCGTCTAGCGCAAGGAAAGGACGGGTGTTACAATTATGTCCAAATTTTCAAGCCTTTCTTCTAATGCAGTGACAAAAGTGATTCATAGTACTTTCAATTTCTTATTCTTTCTTTTGGGTAACAACCATTTGCACCCTAATAAATGTAAGTTTTCTTACAAAGTCTTGTTGAGTTGGGGGCTTATGTAATGTGAGTGTGTATATTAATTACTACTATGTATATATTACTACTACTATGGGTTTAGCTTCTGCAAAAGGCTTACTTGGAAGACAGGCTTACTTGTAAAGGGAGAAGGAAGGGAGAAGGAGTTCTGTTACAAGTAAGCTTGTCTCTTCCTATATACTTCCTGTCATATTACAGGCTTACTTGTAACAGAACTCGTTCCATCTTAATTTTATCAGTGTCAGTTCCTTACTTCAAGATTGTGCTTCTGTTTACCTCATTAACAAAACTCCTTCTCTCCTTTTGAGGAAAAAAAGAAAAAGAAAAAAAAAATTAATTCCAGTTTGTATTTGATACTCCTTTGTTATTTCGAACTCTTTGTCGCTTGTTTTTGTGCCTATCATGGTTAGTAGAGATCAGGCTTCTATAGATTGGTTAAAGAGAAGCTTTTAGAATCTTGTTCAGCTTTTCTGAGACTAACTCGTTAGATATTATGGTGAAACATGGGATTGTGTAGAGCTAAGGACAGTCAGTCTGAGATCACTTCTTATTGCCTAACTTGTTCATTCTCTTTCTTGTTGTGTTACATGAACTGTTATTTTTGTGTTCTTTAAGGACGTGAAAGGAAAGCCTCAAGCAGGATCTCAGACCATAAAATCCACACTACGTAGTTTAGTTTCCATGATGTGATTCGTTTAAACTTTTGGTTTGATGTTGCAATGGTCGAATGGATACTCTCTAAGTTCTTCAAGTTTCAGTGGCCAAAAATGTTATTATTCTCTGTTGTACAAAGGACGTGGAACAAAACCGATTTTGAGATAGAAAATTTCGTTTTTTTTTTGTTCTTTCTGTGTTTTCTATGTATATAATGAAGATACACAAAAAAAAAAAATACATTGTTGCATCATGTGTTCATCTCCCTTCTTTGCAATTTAGATGTTTGCTTTGAGTTAGTACTAGGCTATTGTGTTTTTGTCATTAGACATACTATTGATAGCTTTTGTTTTCCCTCCCACACATAGAGTAACCTTTATTCGTCAAGTTGTAATGAATAAGATTCCTCTAAATATTTCGTCAAAAAGCAGAAAAGATTCCTCTGATTTTTTTATATTTTTTTCACTTCATTGGTAGATTGTCTCTACTCAATGGTACTACCTGACCGGTATATCGAGCGCGGAACACCACTGGATCAACTGGCTGAAGCTGGCCTCACAGCTTCTCACATTGCAGCCACTGCACTTAACTTAATTGAGACACCTAGAGAAGCTTTGTTTTGGAAGTAACGAGATCTCCAATAGGGCTAGTACACACACACACACACACACAAAGATTCTTCAATTCTATATGAGGAAAAAAGGAAAAAAACAGTAAAAGAAAAAAACGAGTGCTCTAACACTCTGGCTGCAACAGAAGGTTATAATCGCTTATAGAATTCTTCTCTTCTTCTACGAAAAATAGCACCCCCTCCTTCATCCTCACCGTTATCATCCCAGTTGAAAATATCGTTTTCAACAGCTCTCGCTTTGTAACTTACTTTCTTTGCTAATTCTTGTGGACCCCTAACACTCGGAACGAATTTTGATCTTTCTTCTGTTCTCCTTCGACAATCAGCTTCAACTTCAACAGCAATCACTAGACATGACTAACTGATGAGTTTATCAACAAATTTAAGAGCAGCACTGGCATGAGATGCCTCACCAGGCTCTTGAGAGTCAATATAATAACTCAAACCAGGAGAAGGACAGTTTTCTTCAGGCGAATCATCCTCAAGGAAAAGCGCTTCCTCGCTGTTCTATTTCCTTGTTTTTCTTTTCGACAGACATAGTGGGAGGACATTTCGGAATCCCTACTTCTCCAACATTATATTCAAGACGAGAATTATGTGTGGCTCCTTGACCAGACGAATGACAGTTGACTAAAGTCGAACAGTCACTGTTGAGAAGCTTTTGGGTTGCAACACGAGCTGCCACAGCAGAAGCACGAAACGCTGTGATAAGCTCGATCAATGCTACGTCAGGAAAAAGAAGAAGAAAACAAGGAAGAATGATGCTGAGCTGGAACGAAGTGAAGGTTTTCCTATTTTTGAAACCAGAAACTTTACATTTTTTTAGATTGTCGCCTTTTAAATATCTGCAGAAACCCTTTCTTTCTTTTTAGTTTTGGATCCTAAAATTAAGAGGTGAGTCTTGAGGCGATATTCTACGAGAGGATTCGTGAGGGAGTTAATCGGATTTCTTAGTTTGTGAGAAGATCCGATTACTCTTAAACCTTTGATTCAGAATCTGTATTCATCTTCTTTGTTCAATAAAATCAGTTTCCGGTGTTACGTGACGTTGAGAGTGTAATCGTGAGTTGCAGAGATTCATTCTTAACAATTGGTGCGGTGAAACTCGATCGGAAAACGCGATGGTGCAAACGGGAGCTACTGATACTCAGATCGAGCTGATTGACAATACGATAGAGGAATTACAATAGGAGGTTTCCGTCTTGACCGGTGGTTGAACGTTGTTATCGAAATCGAACACGGAGGTGACGCAGAGATTGGGAAACTTGGAATCGCAGATTTCGAGTTCACATACCACATCGAATAAGCGATTTGGGGAATTAGAAAGACAGATGGCTTCCATATCGAGGGTGTTGAATCGAATTGAGGCGCAAGTTTTTTCCGGTAAACCCAACGGCAAAGATATAGCAGGTTCGTCCCATCCGCAAGCTCAGGTACCTTCTCTTACTCCAGTCGTGGATTTGGATGCTCAACAAGTAGGTTATCGGGGAATCAACTCAGCTTTAGCTCAACGAGAGAATTTGCTTAAACGTATAGAGTTGCCTGTTTTCGATGGACACATGCCTTATTGCTGGATTTGTAGAGTTGAAAGAATTTTCAGAGCTGGTCAGTTTGGTGATAAGGATAAACTGAGATTGGTCTTTCTGAGTTTGGACGTATCTGTGTTGAACTGGTATAAAGAGGAAATGGCTAAAGAGGCATTCACGAATTGGTCAGATTTTAAGAACAGAATGTTAGCTCGATTTTCACCAGACAAGACGACATCAGACAATGATATCTCTTGCCGAGCTTCGTGGTGTTCCTTTTCCGATGTTCAAGGTCAAAGCATTGACACTTGAGACAATGATATTTCGGGATGTTATTCCTGGTATCAAAAGGGTCTTACAAAACTCACCTGATTTAAAGAAGCTAACAGTACACACAAGCTATTGCAACACCATACCGGTATATATATTACCATAAACCTCTTTTTTATTCTAACTATCATCGAATCCAAGAACAATTAATGTTTTTTTTTGTTTCTGTTGTGCAGGGGGAGCACCTTGACAACTACTTGGCTTTGCACGGCTTGAATCCGGCTAAATGCTGGAGATCAAACGATGGTGTTTGTTGGAACAAGTCCGGTTTGGATGTAGAGTCAAAGCACTTGGCTTCATTTGTGGAACTTATGCTTAAAAACACAAAGACATTAGAGAAGATGTTCTTACTATCGGAGGAGTTTTACCATAGGTTTAAAGAGATCGTTCCAACACTTTCTCACAACAACAAAGTCTCTATTGCCTTCTCACATTAGATGAGTGGTGAATCTTATTGGACATTTTACATCGATCCTCATGTATACTCGATGAAGACTTTTCTTAATTTGTAGAGGATCAATCATGACTTTTCTTTAACGAATTAAGATGCCACATGGCGCAATTATGGAGAAAGCTAGTGAGAAACCTTCCCATATCATATAAGATAAATAGATGATTCGTAACCTTCACGTTTCTCCACTTCTACTAATTTATTGTGAAGCGACATAACTACTATCTCAGACCAATCTTCATTGCACACATTCTTGAGTCTAAGTGTTAGGGAACAACATCTGATAAATAGCCTTGCTCGACAAATGAGGCAATGCAGTCATCGAACATCTCTTCAAGGGACTTGAACTTGAGCCCGAGACTTCTTATCTTCGAAGTGTCGAAGTCGTAATGCAGCCTATTTAGTTTCTCAAACCTGAAAATTTCAAAGAGATGATTATCGTCTATTTTTTTCCAAGGATAATAAGGTTTGTGAAAAAGGTTACAAGATCAGTACGTCAAACCTCTTGGGGATAGGGAGTGATGGGTAACGAGCGGATAGGAAGGAAACCAGTTCCTCTAGACTGACAACGTTAGAGCTGCAAATGTATCTGCCTCGGGCTGCTTTGTTTTCGAAAACGAGTATGTGAGTTCGTGCCACATCATCGATATGAACATACCCCATCTGTCCATGCCATTGAAACTTCTCTGTTTCTCCTGTTGTGTTGAATGACAAGTCATAAGCCTTTGCAACATTTGCTATGGACCCCAAAAAAGTAAGTCTTGTAGAATAACTTGCGGGAGATAAGAAGCGAGTACCTTTCAGCAATCCAAGCACATCAGAAGCGGTAGAACACAGATCAGGAGGCAGACTGGGTCCCACGAGAAACGATGGTAGAACGGTGACGAGGTCAATACCATTTTCTTCACAGAATTTCCATGCAGCTTGCTCGGCTAATGTCTTTGATAACGCATACCAGACCTTTTTTTTGCCATGTGGCATCACATTGTGAATCGCGTTTACACAAACGGTTAGCTAATATGATTTTAGTGTTGAGCAAAAATAGCTACCAGTCACCTTTGGGTAAGTTAGATATCTGTTCTTTGTTTATATAAATGATTATACCTGGAAACGCTTGCAGAGTTCCACAGAGGTCCAAACTGATTCGTCGAGAGGGATTTTGGGATCAAAATCATCTCTGATCCTGACTGTTGAAGAGGATGAGGTGAGAACCACACGCTTCAGGGTCTGATTCTTCCTGCATGATCTCAGTACATTCAGTGTGCCCTCTATAGCTGGTTTCAAAATCTCCTCCTATCAGATCACAAGAATTAAAAAGTCTTAGAGAATCTGTTAAATGATACACAAAGCATACTGTGTCCAAAAAGAAAAGTCGTAGTGGGATGCCTCTGGATTAGAGGTTGGTTTGAGCACAGGAGAAGCAGTATGGAAAACTCCTTGGCATCCCATTATGGCGTTATCAAAACTTCCATCTTCCATTAGATCAGCCTTCACCAACCGTAGTCTCTCCTTTGCCCCTTCTAATTTCCAAAGGTGCGCGAGTTTCTTCTCACTTCCTGTCAAACACAAGAAACTAACTGAGTCTCACTTGGCAAGCTTATTACGACTTCAAAGCAAGGAAAATAAACAAGATGGATAGAAAAACCTGGATCTCTGACTGTTCCGATAATTTCATATCCCTCAAGGAGAAGCCTCTTCACAAGCCAAGAAGCTAAGAAGCCTGAAGCTCCGGTAACACAAACTTTTCCTTTTGCTTGATCCATTCTCCAGTAATGATGGAATCACACCCGAATAGTTATATAGCATGTGTATCCATGCGTGTTAAGAGGGTACTAGCAATACCATGCTGACGGTAAGTATGGATTAGGTAGATCATTCAACCCATGTGGGTTGCTCATTCGTTACCTGAAAATGGTTTCAGGACGGTTGTTTAACCACCCCAATGGCCTGCCCACTGCTTTCTCTAGGAATTTTCTTGGAGAAAAATCTCAAGAGTGATTTTCAATCCGAAATAATGATCACGAAGGAAACAGTTTCTGAGATTATTCATGAGACAGAATTGGTGCAAAAGGTGGATTCACCAATTCTGGCAAAACTTCAAAAAAATCATGTGACTATGTTTCAATTGTGTCAAACACATGTTGCATTGACAATCTATAGCTTCATCGGAGGAGACAAATTTGATGCCATCTATGCTCACCAATGTGGTTAAAGTCGAGGAAAAGGTAGAGTTGTCTCAGAATGGGACAAGTATTTCGAATCATAATGGTGACAATATGTCTTCATGGGAAGAACAATTCAACACTAAGAGGAAGCTAAGAAAGTGCTTTAAATCATGGACATTTAAGTTCACACTTGGGAAAGAGAAAAAGTTGAGGGAACTTGGGATGGATAGGTTAAGCAGGAGAAATGTGAAACAACTTTTGAAGTCCTGGAGGTTTAAATACAAAAGGGGACATAACCAAACGTTTTTGAAGCCTGGGACAACGCAACAGTTGTTGCAACAAAGCTTGTTTAGGGAGCAAATTGCAGATGTTGTTGGTCAACAACATTCTGCGGAAGAGTATGAGTATGTAGTTTCTGAGCTGTGGATGAAGCAATCGTCTTGCCTTGACAATTTTGTTGTGTGGCATTGTTGGAGGCCTAAAGAACTACAGATTAATGAGAAGCAATTACATGTTCTTTGCTTGTGGAAGGGTAGTATCACAACAGAGGCAGGAGATATTGTTTTTGCAGTTGATTCAGTGGTAAATCTGCAACTGCAATTTTCTAAACCACATTCTGTTACAAGAAGAAAAATGAAGCTGACAACAGAGTATTATAGGCCTTCTACAGTTTGTGAACATGCTGATTATGTCGCCTATAGGCCAGAGCTTCCATCACACATTAAGTTTTACTTTGTGTTTTGTGTCTCCCAGTTACAGAGGCTACTTGGAGATGGTCCTAACGTGCATGCTCTCTTACAATTTCAATTTAATCATGAAATTGCATTGAAGAAGAAGGAGAAGTTGTTGGCATTTGTGAGACATGAGCTGGATGTAGTTCACAATGGGAACGGAGCTAACTCAAGTCGTGCTATTCTGTTTGGCAAAGATATTTTATGTTTTCAGTGGAGACAAGACTCAAGAGGAATGGCACATCTTTTATGTGGATACGTGAAGTTCTCCATGCAACACAAATGGAAATCAAAGCTACTACAACCATTTTGTTTAATTGGTTTGGTGCTCCTTCCTAGTTATGCATTTGTTGGGTAAACTGCATAAAAAAGGGCTGGTTGTCATCAGTAAAATCTGTCTTGGTTGGTGTGTTGAGTGTACTTGTGAGACACAAAATTTCAGATTTGTTGCTGATACAGGTTCAGAATCGTTGGGACTACAAAGAACATGAGATGGAGAGGACCTTGTGGTTATTTCTCCACCACTTATACAAGAGACTACTTTGGATTAATATCAACAACAAGCAGCTACAAGAAAATTTCAGTGAACAAAAATGCAAACTGAACGAACTGAAGCGAACCTAGCCACCTTTCCTGGTAAAATAAGAAAATTTCAGTGAACAAAAATGCAAATGAGAGAGGGAGCTTCAAACTCTTTAAAAGTATTAAAGAGAACATATAGACAGAAGTTTTTACTTGAGAAGCATGCAAGATGGCATATAATTGACTAAAAATAACATTGCAAGCATCAATAATTCATTGAAGAAACACAAGGAAACATGACTACCTTAGTAGAGTAAGAACTTCATCTCCAAGAAGAGATACAAAGATTAACAATGGGGTTAGACACCCAAGTACGAAAAACATGCTTATCACCACAATTAACAAAAAAATTATTAATCTTGCTTGGAGGGTAGTAATCTCTGACCAACTAATGTAGAGTCTAGACATTTTGACCCAAGACGCATGAGCTGAACCCTAGTAGCCAACTTTAATTTCTAACCAGAAGTAAAACGACAAGTTGATGCAAGAAAAAGGACAACAATATATCATATTTGGTTAGAAACTCACCAGAGATCCCATGTTCATTCGACCGAGTATCAAGGGCACCTGATTGAGCACAAGCAGATAAAACACTCGAAACCGTCACTGCATCCGGTTCAAACCCTTCTCCTTGCATCTTATGGAAAGCATCAACAGCATCATCAGAGTACCCATTCTGTGCATAACCACTGACCAAAGTATTCCAAATCACCAATCACAAGCATTTACACGATAAAAAATAGCTGTAGCTTCATGCGCATCACCTATCCTAAAATACCCAGAGATCATCAATGACCATACAAAGGAGTTTTTCACCGGTATGTCCTCAGGAAAACTTCCTAGCAGCCTCCATTTCTCGATTACTAACATATGCTCCTAGCATCACCGCCCAAGCCTTCACATTCTTCAGCTCGAGAGGCATTCTCTCAAACAATTCTCTAGCTTTCTCAGTCTCGTTTCTCTTCCCGGTACCCTTTCATGATCTCGATCCAAGTCACTGTATTTCTACTACCAGGAATCTCTTCGAACAATCTAGTAGCCGACACTGCAAACATTCAGTTGAATTTCATTTCGAATGCAATTAAAGTTGTCATGAATACGGAGATTGGACAATCTCTACAATCCAGAACAAACATAATCTCAGACTCGAGTGCGGTAATTATCTGAACAGAAACAAGGAACACAGAAGGGATAAGTAAAGTACTCACAAATCTCCGGAGATTCTGCAGAACGTCAAAGAGAAAACTAACGGCATCCTCGTTCCCGCAGTTCTCGATCAATGACCACAACCAAGCATTTGGAGGCATCGATCTCTTGACATTTGCAGAATCAACTAATCATGCTTGGAGGGTAGTAATCTCTGACCAAATAACAAAAAAAAAATATTAATCATGCTTGGAGGGTAGTAATCTCTGACCAACTAATGTAGAGTCGAGACATTTTGACCCAAGACGCATGAACTGAACCCTAGTAGCCAACTTTAATTTGTAACCAGAAGTAAAACGACAAGTTGATGCAAGAAAAAGTACAACAATATTTCATGTTTGGTTAGAAACTCACCAGAGATCCCATGGTTCATTCGACCGAGTATCAAGGGCACCTGTTTGTTTAATGTTTTCATTAGCCTGCCCTCTATTATCCTCACTCGGTAACAGATTTCCCCCTCTGCTATGCGAGTCATCACAGTCAGAGAGCTCGCTGTTGTCCTCCAAGAAAACAGTGACATCATCGTAATCAAAATCCCCAACAACTTCATCATCAAAATGATCCGGCACCTATGTAGCTAAGCCATCAGAAAGCTTGGAGTAACTGTTTCCCCTCCACAAGTGGCTCTTCTTGAGTTTCAAATCCCAAATCCACAGCTTGAGTTTCAGGACAAAGAAGAAACTCTTCGTTATCACTTCCAACGTCTATGACCTGAGTCTCCATATACTCAACACTGATCTAAGCATCGTCCTCAAAAGGTACAGTGTCCTGCATAAACTCATCGCCACAATTCCCAAGCACCCGATCTTTACCTTCGCCTAACATACGCAACAAACAAGGTCAAGTAATATTAAACGTAAATCCAGCGAAAGCCACATGGAAATTTCCCAAATTCTCAAAATTAGAAAAATAGGATCAATCACACGGCAAAGTCAGATCGAGGAGAGCAAAAATCACATTACCTTATGGGAGAAAAGAAAAACACATTATGGGAGGAACCATTAACAGTTAAAAAAACTCAATCCCAACTCTTGGTTGGTGTTGAGAAACCAGATCGAGGAGAGCTAAAAAAAAAATCACAGCTATATGACGAATAAACCCTAAAGAGATTGTTCAGTGATTACCAGAATCAGAAGGCGAAGAGGGAAGAGAATCCAATCGGCTGTGTCTCTTGATTCGCAGAAAAGTTGTTCTTCACTTCAGCCATTTCGATTCATACACTAGTGTGTTAACAACACATGCAGTGTTACAGGAATTATGCTCGGTTATCCCTTTATCTTGGTTTAGTCATTTCTTTTGGTTTATTATTTTGGTTATGTAATTCTGGTTTAATTATGCAAAACATCTCATCGTATTTGTAAGGCTCTTTGGCCATTTGAGAAATCAATCAGAAAAACACAATATTATCTTCTTCTCTAAAATCTGTCATCATCGTTTATCATCACCATCGGATCCTTGTTCTTCGAGGTGGTTCTTCTTCATCTTTACCGCCTTCTAGACTCTGATTCACCGTTCCTCGAGCTCTCGGTGAGTTCTGGATCGGATCTATCTCTTTTCTCATATCTTCCTGTCTCATTGGTATCAGAGCTAACGAGCTTCGGACCCAAAATCATGGCGGACACGATCACAAACAAGCCCCATCGGAAGTATTCATGTGAGCAGGTTTATGAGAGAATGGAAAATGGGCTGTGTTTGTTTTGTGAAGAGCTTGATACCCATGGTCATTATCATTCGAAACACAAGAGAGTAAAGATTTTCATGACGGAATGTGATGATGATCTAATTTATGAGGATAAAGAGGAAGCTCGTCAAATCCAGGAAACTGTGAGGAAGCCAGACCCATTCGTGGAAACTGTGAAAATTCCAGATCCGTTCATCGAACCGCTGGATCGTGCTTCAGTTTTGCAGGTTCCAGGTTCTGTTTATGATGTGATGCTTGTTCATAAAGTGGATTTACATGTCAAGGATGTGAAAGTATTGCCTCAGCGATCAAAAAGTATTAATAGCATGAACGTTGAACACCACCTGTTTGATCAAACTCCTCTGAGATTAACAAGTAAGGAGAAACAGAGGAAGTATAGTAAGGCCTGGAAATTTAAGTTCAAAAACAACAACTTGATTGGAGTCATGCCACAAATCCAGGACACTGCAGATCGTTCTGATTTTTCTGAAACGGAAATTCACTTTGCTGAAATGGCTGCTAATCTAGATAGTGATAAAGGTAAACAAATTTGTGTAAACAACACTTCTTCATCTCTTACGAAAGTTGCAGTAAAGGGATCATCAAGTGTGTTGTCTGTTGTTGAGAGTGCTGGGTTTGAAGAAAGAAAAGCCATTGGTTCATCTATTAGGATTTTGGGTTGTGGAGAAAAGGGTTTTGAGAAGTCATCTCTAGATACATCCACTTACTTTGACAGCGAAGACCCTAGTATTTAGGCGTTGGTGAAGTCAGATATCAATGGTATTGAAGATGAAATCAAGGGAATTGATAGTGAAACTGTACCTGGCGTCTTCATTTGTACAATTTCTGGTGCTGTACAAATTGGTTCTCAGTCTATAGCTGTTGGTACCATCGATTCATCGATCCGAGAGGGTAGTGTCAAAGATGTAATATCGACAAACATGAACCAAGAAGAAGAACCAAGTCCTGAGAAGGAAACAAGGCCAAAAGTGTTTCATCCGATTGAAACGTTTCCATATCATAAGGTGCTAATTTTTGACTTGGAACAATTGAGGAACAATCGATTGGAGTCACACACTGGTATCTTTAAAAGTGTGAATGGTGCTATATATTTTTTATTGGAAGTTGTACCAACAGTAAACGACCTCTCGATCCTGGAATCACAAAGATGTTGAGGAAGTCATCGTTCTGTTTAGGTGTGCATAACAGGAAGTTTGAAGCAAAGTTAGAAATCTATAATTCAGGGCATCATAATTCTAGAAACCAGAAGTTGTGGGTCACGTATTTTTGCTTAAAGATTAATGAGTTTCTTTGGTTTAAGAAGCCTCAAGACGAGTTGTTTTCTACTAGAAGTGTCTTTTATTGAAATTTTTGGCCGCAAGGCATATGGAAAAGGGCTGGTAGATGCAGGTCAAAAGATGCAGTTAAGGCTGATTTATGATAAAGGAAAGAATGGGCTGAGGAACGTTGAAACGGGAAATAAAAACGGATCAGAACGTGTGTTGTTGGAACTGTTCGAGTTTCAGTCTAGCAAAAGGAATGATGTATTAAGAATAATTGTTGGGCTTATATCTGAAGCTGAGGCTCACGCTGGACATGATGAAAGTATTAATGCGGCAGCTTTGCTAAGGAACAGAACACTGCTAGTTGTAGGCCTGAGACAGCTTACTTTTGCTGGTATGAAGTTCCATTTGAAGCACAGATGGAGATCTAGGCTTAAAATGGTGGTGTTGCTGGAACGTTGCTGGTTGATTCCTACATTTAGTCTATTTGATGGTTTACATGCCATTGTTATTGCTACAACGATTATGCAATCAATTCGGAAGTCACTTGATCAAGTTAAGCTTTCTCTTGTTATTGGATTTCAAGGAATGGACAAGACCTCTCCATTAAATAAACTTGCAGATCACGATCTGGTGATACTGTCTTTTGATGGACATTGTGAAGTTAAGAGTTGCGGGTTTCTACAACACATCACTTAGGTTGCTATATGGATCATTGCCACGACCTCCAGATTTCGGAGAAATTTCATATTCTGTTATTGACAGAAACTTGAAGAAGAGAGAGGAACTTATTGGCCCAGCTATGCCACAATCCTTGCTTGATGTAGGCAACGTTGAGGAACATGAATCCATCCTCGGCAAGAAAAGGGTTACCCCCCACAACAAAGCTGACGGAGAGGGGATAACTCGGAAATATGAGTTAGTGTTTTACTTGCGTGAGTTTAAGGATCAAGAGTTGCAGGCTGTATTTGCAGTCAAGCTCACCATGGGGCAGTTTGAAAACCCTTTGGTTATAATCGTTTCTTATGAAATCCTTCATTCACCAAGGCCACCAGAGTTGTCATGCTGCAAAGAGGATGCAGAATCGTTGAAGAAAACTGAAGCCAAGCAGCGAAATTTCTCATCCTTGAGGACAAGAATGTTCTCAACGGGGGAGTATTGTTACATGAATTATGCTCGGTTATCCCTTTATCTTGGTTTAGTCAGTTCTTTTGGTTATGTAATTCTGGTTTAATTATGCAAAACATCTCATCGTATTTGTAAGGCTCTTTGGCCATTTGAGAAATCAATCAGAAAAACACAATATTATCTTCTTCTCTAAAATCTGTCATCATCGTTTATCATCACCATCGGATCTTTGTTTTTCGAGGTGGTTCTTCTTCATCTTTACCGCCTTCTAGACTCTGATTCACCGTTCCTCGAGCTCTCGGTGAGTTCTGGATCGGATCTATCTCTTTTCTCATATCTTCCTGTCTCATGCAGTATGTTGAATAAATATATGTGTTTATTTATCATATTTTCGTCGCAAAATCCTTGTATATAAACAGTTGATGAAGTGCAACGATTCTGGATGCCAATTGCTTTGTAAATTGTCAAATTTAAAAACAAAAAGTAAAGAGACAGTAATCAACATCACGTTATCATAGCGGCCCAACATAAAAAGGTATGCAGGAGTAATTACAGGCCCAGCATAAAAAGTTAAGCAGGAATCATTACAGGCCCAACATAAAAAGTTAAGCAGGATTCATTACAGGCCCAACGTAAAAAGAAAGTTCTTAACAGAAAGAGTCGATCTCCTCCTCGGTCATCAGGGACAGCTCCATGGCGCGCGCAAGATCGGCAGAGGGAGCTGCCGGAGCGGGAGCGGGACCATGTTCAGAGGCGAGCGCAAGTGCACGATTAGCAGCAGCTTTCTTCGCCGCCTTCCAGTCCCTGACTCTCCAGACAATTTGGCTTCGTGAAGTCTCCGGGTAATGATCACGCATGGCCAACAAAACATCATCTGGAAACACTTTGGCCTTGAATGTTTTGTGCGGGAAGGGCGGCTCAGGGTGCGGTACATCTTTTTAGCATGAAACGCACATGGGTATGGGTAGAAATGTTTGCGACGCGTGTTTCTTTTACTGTTTAAAGTTGACTAATTTTTTTTTTTTTTTTTATAAATAATACACAAAATATCAACATTTTTGGACAATAAACACTATATAAACACACACTTTCCTACTTCATTTACAAATCTCTTCGTGACAAAAAAAAAAAAGTTACAAATCTCTTACAATTCTACTCTTCCACGAGTTGATAAAAAATACTCTTCCACGATTTCTTTTACAAGACAAGAAGTCTTTTATCCAATTTGAATTATTAAGTAAATAGCTTTTTAACTTATTTATTTACTATAACTTTACATATGAAACATAATGAATTCAATATTTTCTAGAGATAATATAATAGGAATCTTGATTTTGAATATGTTCATTGTTTAGTTAAGTGTAACAAAATTATTTTTTCTTACATTTAAATATTATAATTTTAAATTAATTCCAAAAAATGACGGTATGTAAAAACTATGTCGAAATCTTGATTTAGTGTTAAATTTTTTTAACATTATTCATTAATTTATTTTCAAACATATAATGAATAGCATTATTGTTTTGTGTCTTTTAATTTTATTTTTTGTACTTACATTTTTACTAGATTTTAACAATAACAAAATATTTTGTAAAATCATCAATTTAACACTAAATTTAATAACACTAGATTAAAGATCTTAGATAACTTTTTATAAATCTATAACTAATAACACCAAATTTTAAAAGAGTTTCAAAAAATCTCAATTAAATTATATTTACAATTTTTGAACTTATAAAGTAAATTAATAGCTGTTTTATTTAGTACTGCCTTTATATGAAAAACAACTAATTCAGATAAATGCAGATATGTCGTTTAGGCGTCGTTCGAACACAAATTCTTCTGGACAAAGAGACACAAATGCTCCCAATGAGACAACAGTAAGAGTAAGTATTTTTATTTCGGTTTTATAAAAAATTTCATAGTAGTTAGATTTTATAGAAGAAGAAGATAAAACTAACTCTACAAATTTTAAAAATTTTTAGAGCACGACAAGTTTAGATGGACATACGAACAAGAAAAAATATTGATTGAATTGTACGATCATGCAATTTCTATGAATAATTACACTCTTAAAGATCCTACTGCCTTTGGTAGAGAGTACATGATTGAAAAATTCAACCTTGCATTTGATATGAATATAACTTACGGGTTTTTCAAAAACAAACTAGATGACTTCAAAAAATCGTACAAGAGGTGAAAGTTTCTGATGAATTCTACCGGTATCTCGGTTGATCCTGAGAAATCCATGATTTATGCATCAGATGAGTGGTGGATGGTCATGAGTCGGTAATAAATCATAACCTTTCTAATTATATNTATATATATATATATGTGTGTGTTTTATAGGGATGCAAAATAACAAAAGCGTTTAACCGACAAACGCCACAATTTTGGGATGTGATGGTACGATGTCTTGCATTACACGATGTTTATTCGCAGCATCAACAGTCCTCCCGACAAAGAAGAGAAGAGATAATGAATGAGGGACATGCGTATGATGATATGCATGGTTACTCAAACATCAATGGTAGTGATATACCTCAAAATCATGTACCCAATGTCGAAGAAGATGAAGAAGTGTATCGTGTTAACATTGACGATGAAGTACACCCTTTAAATGAGTTCACCCATGATAGTGGCAGAGGTGATCAACGTGGCAGACGTAGGGGTAGTTCGCATTCTAGTGGCAGACATGGGAGTAGTTCGCACTTTAGTGTCAGACGTGGGAGAAGTTCACATATATCTGGCGGAAGCTCATGAGCTAATTTTGGAAGTGATTCAAGAGGAAGTTGTAGAAGACAATCATTTGAGACAACCATACAAGACACCATCACTGGCTTTCAAGAGTTTCAACGACAGAGTTTGCAACAACTTCGTCCAGATAGTTTTAACCAAGATGATTACGATGAATTCAAGAAGGCTGAAGCGATATTCCTTGCTCTGGACGTTCCAAAGCACACTAAATTTTACTGGACATGCCTTAATTCACTTAAAGAGCTAGTATTTTGGCGTAAGTATTTTATGGATATAGCTGGAGGCACCGATGAAGATAAGCTACAACTGCTAGAAGGAATGACTGGTGTTTCACGGAACAACCAAGGTGTGCCAAAACAGTTGGGCCCAATCCAATCATTCGGGAGTCCACATTCAGGAGGTCTATCATCTGGTAGTCCATCTTCCGTGAGGAACAATTCACGATGGGGCACACCACCAACTGCTCAACAATGGGGCACACCACCAACAAATCAACAATGGGGCACACAACCAACTACTCAACAATGGGGCACACCACCAACTACTCAACAATGGGGCACACCACGAACAAGTCAACAATGGGGCACACAACCAACAAGTCAATAATGGGGCACACAACCAACTGCTCAACAATGGGGCGCACCACCAACTACTCAACAATGGGGCCTTTCACCAACTGGTCCACAATGGGGCACACCACCAAATTTTCAACAATGTGGCTCATCGGGGACGACTCCAACAAATGTTCAATATGGGTTTTCACTTGGAGATCAAGTAGAAAGTATGAGGAATACTCAATAAGAAGTTTCAGATGGTGCAGCCATAGGACCTTCACCGAACGTTCAACAAGCATCATCACCCGGTCTCGGACATATTTCACAAATGAGTAGATGAGGAGGTTTATTCAATATATGAGGAACCTCGCAAGGACAACAAAGTGACTCTGGAGAAGAAGATTAGTTTGTGATGGTCGTGTTTTATCATTCTCGTTTGTGTTATGAAATATTTATGTTTTTATTAGCCTATTTCTGCATTTTTGTGTAATTGGTTAATGAAAGTTTATATCTAGCTAATGACTTATTTGATCTTTTTTATTGATTTTCAGGCTTTTCGTATATGTCAGTTGCGATCACAGGACATCCGCAATCTAAGTTACGAAGAGAGAATTGAATTGTGGAATTTGGAAAACGAACAATTCGAGGAGTTAATAATTCAACCAACTTTGAGTTACTATGATCGATATTTTCAAAGAGCACCAGTCCAAACCGATGGTGGGTTGGGATGGAGGAATATTTGGCATCGACTTCAACAAGATGATGCTGCTTGTCTTCAGTTACTACGAATGTCACTTCCATGTTTCACAACATTGTGTAATATGCTACAAACGAATTATGGTCTACAACCAACATTAAATATAAGCATTGAAGAAAGTGTGGCTATGTTTCTACGGATATGTTGACATAATGAAGTTCAAAGAGATGTTGGTTTGAGATTTGGACGAAATCAGGAAACTGTGAAGAGAAAATTTAGAGAAGTTCTTGGGGCGACTGAATTACTTGCATGTGATTATATTAGAACTCCAACAAGACAAGAACTACACCGAATTCCTGAAAAACTTCAAGTAGATCGAAGATATTGGCCATATTTTAGTGGATTCGTTGGAGCTATGGATGGTACTCATGTATGCGTAAAAATGAAGCCTGAGTTACACGGAATGTATTGGAATCGACACGATAATGCATCTTTGAACATCATGGCAATATGTGATTTGAATATGTTATTCACATATATTTGGAATGGAGCACCATGATCATGTCACGACACAACCGTTCTCACAATGGCACAACAAAGTGATTCTGAGTTTTCTTTTGCCTCCGTCAGAGAAGTATTATGTCGTTGATTCTGGCTATCCCAACAAACATGGTTTTTTTGCTCCTTATAGATCATCACGAAACAGAGTTGTGAGGTATCATATATCGCAGTTCTACTCTGGCCCTCCTCCGAGGAATAAAGAAGAATTATTCAATCGACGTCATGCGTCTTTACGTTCTGTTATCGAGAGAACTTTTGGAGTTTGGAAAAAGAAGTGGAGGATTGTTTGTGAATTCCCAAGATATAATATTCACATACAAAAGAGAGTGGTAATGGCTACAATGAGATTACATAATTTTATCAAAATTTCAAATTTCTCAGATGCAGATTTTGCGGAAGTAATGATAGAGACCATAATGGAAAACACAGATTGTGACCCTGATTTAAGTGACATGGAAGCAGCAGAGATAGCTGATGGAGAACATATGACGCAAATAAGGGATAATATTGCAAATATGTTATGGGAAAATCAAAGTAATCGATATTAATTTTAATTTATAATTATATTAGTATTATTAATCGATTTTTATTTGTAAAATATTTATCTAAAATATAAATCCCGCACCGCTTTTTATATTTTCACAATTCAAACATTTGTACCTCACCGCATGTTATTTTTTTCACCATTCATATATTGTCCCGCACCGCTTGTTACACACTAACCGCACTTGTCCCGTATGATGCGTTTATTTCAACCGCACTGCACTAAAACCGCACCGCACTAAAATCGCACCGCACTAAAACCGCACCGCACCTCTATAACCGCTTGTCCCGTACCGCCCAATCCATTGTAACCATTCGAAGCCTTAATTGAAGTCGTCCTCGCCCATTCCTTCTACAATTTCCGTGAAGCAGGCTTTCTTCTCCTCAGACCACATCCTTCTCGCAGTAGGAGTAGGCGCATGGACATGGACAACCTCCTCCTGAGGAGTTGGAGTAGGCGCAGGGACATGGACAACCTCCTCATGAGGAGTAGCCAGCAGAGCCTCAAGCAAGGCTTGAAGCTGTGGTTTCAGGATGTTGACCACCGATTTGACGATGGCGTTCACGGCTTCCTCAAGATTCTTATTATCTATCTGTGGGAGATTTTTATTATCCATATGCGGGAGACAAAAAACACCAAATATCTATTGATTTCTCCAAAAAAGTGTCATTCGAATAAAAAAAATCTAAACGATACGAATCAATGATAGCTCAACATCGCAAAGTGGAGAAATCTAACGATCAAATCAATGTAAACAACCAGATACAAAAAGCATCACACTAACGAAGATTAAAAAAAAAGATAAGAGAAAGATATGAGTCATCCTCTAACACCAAATATCTATTAATTTCTCCAAAAAAATGTCATCATCTAACACCAAATATCAAATTACTATTTTAATCATTAAGTAGGACTTAACCCGCGCTATAGCTAGCGCGGGGTAATTTAAAAAAAAAAATGTTGTGAAATTTAAGAAAAATTGCTTTAACATGTCAAATCAAAGTAAACTGTTTATTTAATCCGTTTTACAGTGAATTAAATTATTATTCTGACTAATCCGTAAAAAAACTATAATCTTGAAAACATAACTTTAATATGCACATTTTAATGATTCTGGTTTTGTGGTTAACCCGCGATATAGCTAGCGCGGGGTAATTTTTTTAGAAAATTGCTGTGAAATTTAAGAAAAACTGCTTTAACATGTCAAATCAAACTAAATTGTTTGTTTAACCCGTTTTACAGTGAATTAAATTATTATTGTGGTTAACCCGTTAAAACCTATAATCTTGAAAACATAACTTTAATATGCACCGTTTAATGATTCTGGTTTTTGTGGTTAGTCTACAAACTCTTACAAAATTAATTTTCTCGTGTCTAACTTTTTATAAAATTAGTAAAATATTTTTCAATTTTTGTTTTGATATATATTCAAATGAAATATAATAAATTATAGTGAAAAATATTGCAAGATATCAAATGAATTTTTTTCTTTGAATATATATATATATATATATATATATATATGGACTGCTATTATTTTAAAATATATAATATTTTTAATATAGTAATAATTAAGAAACTAAATAATAAATAATTTTTTAATGGAAAATAAATACTTTCTAAATTTTCTTCTATGATTTTAAAAGACAATTATATCATTTCCTTTTTCAATTATCTTTTGTTATTTATAATGACATTTTCATGTAATATCTTACAAAATAAAGTTCATTTATTAAAATGCCTACTTAAATAATAATATGAGATACATATCTCATACATAATCTATTAATTAATCTATTATTATTATATAATGGGAGAGTTTTCTCTCCTCTTAGGGTGTCCACATTAGCAAAACCACAAATTTCAACATTAAAACATATTTAAAATATTCGTTTAATACATGTCTATTTATATTTATCATTACTTTTATTTAATCCAAATTACAGAAATATAAAAAAACTTAGTGTAAATAAATAAAGAAAACCTCGCCATCCGATTTTAAGAATTAAAGAAAATTATAATACTAATTGGATACAAAAATAATAAAAACTTTTATTGAAAACGATATATTGTTAGATTGTCTAACCAAAAACTTGAATTAAAGATCGATCATATTTAAAATGTTAGAATATGTTTATGAAATTAAGAATGTAAAATAGATTTTATTTCATATAGTGAAAAAGATATTTAATCTTGGTCTAAGAATTTATAATGAAATTTTTATCATCCGAGAGTCAAAAAAATATTATAAATCTATGGTAAAGATAAATTTAACAAATAATTTTACAAAGTCCATAACATGTAAAATAGGACAAAGATAAGAACAAATAAATAAAATTATGGATAAACGATGGTAGAGAAAATACATAAAATAAATTTAAAAATTGACTAAATGTGATTAGAAATAATTAGAACTGATAGAAAATGAGTGTTAAAATATCAGAAAATCGAAAGAAAATCAAAGATAATTTTTTTTTCTTTCAGAAATCTCTTTACAAATGTGTTCTAGAAAATAAGAAATAAGGTCAATAATATCTTTCTTTTTTTGGCTTACATATAAAATAGATGGAAGTCGAATATTTACACATAAATTTCACTGGAACCATATAAGAAAAGCTTGATATTTTTTACATGGCTTGAAATTGTGTTTTTTTTTTATATTGTATTTAAAAAAATAAATATATATATATATATATATATAAATTTCAAAACTAAAATAGTAAAAAAAAAACAATGCTTGAGAATGTTCAAATACTACCACAACAAAATAGACATCTAAAGAGTGATACAAATTACTTTGTACCATATCGTGAGTGGAAATGTGATTCCACTAAGCCCGACTCAAATAATATTTGGGCCCTGTGCTGAATTTGAATTTAAAAAAAAAAATCTTACTTATATTATTGTAAATTTGAAAATTTGTGCCTTATTCTATATATATTTTTAACAAATCAAGGCCCGAATTATTTAAAGAAAATTGAAAAAAAAAAAATATAGTGCACAGCGCGGATTAATTCATAGTTTATAATTAAAGATCAAAAGCCTACCACAAATGGTATTAAATGATCTCACCATATTATTCATATAGCTTGATTCAGTGCCAAAATATGCCTCCGGAGCAGTGTCGGCTCAATCATCAGAGAGACCCGGAGCGGTAGAGAAAAAAGGGCCCTTAATACAGCTAATTTTTTTTTTTGGGTTACAAATTGTACAAAAAAATATGCTGTTCAAACTGATCCGATATATGGTTACCATTAGGGCAAAATTGATACTTAAGTTATTCTAATAATTTAGAAAGATTTCCATTGTTGTTTGAGTAATAAAGACACGTTTAAAAGTTAGTTTAGTAATCGTATATTCAATTCAGTTTGTGTTTTGAGGTTATAATTTTTGTTACCAAACCTTGAAACCATTTATGTAATTGGGTTTTTTCTCCTAAACGATATATCTAATTTACAGGCCCACAAAGGAGTGTGGAGAAGTGAAACATAGGCCTTTTGTCAAGTAGAAACGATACATCTAATTTACAGGCCCACAAGCCCAAAATATAGACGAAGCCCACAATAGAAGCATGTGACGTCGCGAGAGGCAAATTGGCGAAACAGTAGGCACAAAGCTCGTCATCTCCAACTCTTGAAACCCTAGTTTCTCTGAAAGCTCGAGTCTGCGAGATGAAGAAAGATATTCCGGAGGAGTTGGTGGTGGAGATACTGTCTAGGGTTCCGGCGGTATCTCTGACGCGATTCCGATCGTTATCCAAAGCATGGAACGCTCGGATCAAAGACGGGAGATTTCTGAAGAAGCACTCTGCTAATGTACCGAGTCAGTCTCTGGCTATCTTGCTCATTGATGGTAGGGTTTACTCACTGAGCGTTGATATCCGTGGAATCCACGACAACAACGTTGTTCCAACTGCAAAGGTAACGGGTCGATTCAGCCTCAAAGACCCTTCTTCGGAAGAAGTCGCTATACGAGATGTGTTTCACTGTGATAGCTTATTTCTATGCTCCACCGAGGACAATAGACTCGTTGTTTGCAACCCGTGTTCAGGTGAAACCAGATGGATCCATTGCAACCCGTGTTCAGGTGAAACCAGACTGATCCAACCCAAAACTTCCTTCAAGTCTTCCGATTTCTATGCTCTCGGTTACGATTACAAATCCTCTAGTCACAAAATCTTGAGGATGGATCAATCATTTCCTCTTAGTATGAACAGATTTTTTAAAACCGAGTACGAAGTCTATGACCTCTCCTCTAACTCGTGGCCGTCTTATGGTATGAGCTGGGCAGAGCCACCGTGTCAGGGTCGTGGCATACATGTGAAGGGAATTGCTTACTGGTTTGCACATACTCTAAACGGGGAAAGTGCTATCTTACTAAGTTATGAATTTTCAACAAACTGGTTTCAAAGTCTTTCTCTTCCCGCGGGTGATCCTCGTCTTTATGCTCATGTGGCTTTATCAGTGACTAGAGATGAGCAACAGATTTGTCTGTTGTCTAGACGTGGCGTTGACGCATCCAAAACAGATTTATGGATGGCAACTAGGACTGAGAACACGGGAGACTTGTCGTGGACCAAATTCCTAACACTGTCGGGAACCGATCTCCGGTACCAATGGCGGTTTACTAATGGGATTAGTTTCTTGGTCGACCAGGAGAAGAAAGTTGTACTGTCTAGTAATAGACCTATGGTGGTCTCCGAGAACATCATACACATTGTGGGAGAGGATAAGTACATTGAAGTGGATCATCATGGTGCAAAACCTACACAGAGAGCTCCTACCCCACTTCTCCTCAGCTATGTTCCAAGTTTATCCAACAAGATATCTAGTTCTTAGAGGAGGTCAAAAGGTAAGTACAAGAATTAATGTCTTAATTATCATCACATTCTTCTGGTTTCTTTTATGATTGTGAACACTATAAGACCCGATCCCATTATTGAATTTGCTTGGAGAGTGGTTAACAACTCCATTTTAATGGTTTTAGGCATCAAAGAGCAGCATCTTGAAAGCACAAGGATGGTCCTCGTTGGCGAAACCCGATGGACTGCATGCTTAGACCTATCTATCTATTTTGTTGCCCAGGTTAGCTACACAAAAAAAGTTATATCTATCTATCTATTTTCTCTGTTGATGGGGCTTTTGTATTAGGGGATATATGGTTACTTATCTGTCTAAGTTATCAGCTATTTGATTTCAATGCCAAAGATAATGTCTAAGTTAGGATTGCTGTCTCTTGTTCAACGAGCATATATTGTCATGATCATCACATTCTTTGGTCTCTTTTATGTGAACACCCCGATCCCATATTGAGTTTGCTTGGAGACTGGTTGTATCTATCTAGCTTCTCTTTTGATGGCAAGTTCAAGTAACACATCTTTGGTCATGATTGAATCCATTTCATGTTTAGGGGATAAATGCTTTTCTTCTCTGTATTTAACAACGAAGAAAGAAAACTATAAGAGTCAGGACAAGACAAGACCACAAGACCACCATTATCGTAGGCTTCTCAACTTCGAGCTTTTTAATTCAATAATGGTCTAGGTCCCTATAGGCCGTGAACAAGCTCCACCATGAAAGGCTCTCCCTCAAACCTAAGACTTGACGTTACTGCAACATGATGAAGACCATCAACATGAGACCCAAGACCTCTTCATTGAGTGCGCTGAATAACCAGAGTATCAGATGAGAGTTGATCTGTGCGTTACCAATCGTCAAACTGTGGGTTTAGAATCTTGCTCACAACATCGTTGCACTTGATGCACATGATGTATTCAAGAAGACGTTGGCTCGTGGAATAAGGATTCATACTGTAATTTCCACTATAAGTAGTGTTACGATCGTTCAACTTAAGAATAACATGACTTGTAATGTTTATATTAGACAAGAAAGGATAAGGATCAAGTGCTCCATCAATACCATTGAAAAAATTTGAAAATGAATAAGATGATTAAAAAAAAAAAATGCTCGTTTTTCATCTGCAGTGATCTCTTTTCTGATAAAGTCAGTCATATTCTCTCGGCATCTTTTCCCTTTCGACAAAGTCCATATGTAAAGTGTAACGATAACAAACGGCTTTGGAAATATAGAAATATCAGTAACGGGGTAATCCTGTCATTTTCAAATTTTTTAATGTACGGGGATAGATGTACGGGTTCGTCAAGGTGTTCAGGTTTTATTTACCTGAGCACCTTGACGAACCCGTACATCTTATCCCTTTGCTATCTATAGAAATGAGAGCAGCGTCGTCTACCTCCGATTCACTAGAAAGTAGCTCTCTAAGCGGCTTTGAGAAGATGGCATTTAGTTCCTATCAGAAGTTAAAGAGGGAAAAGAAGTAAGAGCAAACTCAAATCAATTCAATCTACCAAAGCCACAACTGGAAGCAAGTTTATTGGAGTCTCTAAGGCGACCAAGAGTGATTTGAAATAAAGCACCTTGAAGTTCTGCTCACCACCATCCACAGCTATCTTATCTGGCTGTAAAGCCTCGTACTCTTTGACATCAACCCAAGCGACAGTGCCAAAGCCTCCAATAAAATATATATCACTGCCAATATTCACAATGATTATGGAGTGGATAAGTAGAACAGGAGGAAAAACAATCATCCCACATATGTTGGTAATTTAGGAGGCACAAGTTTGGAAACAAAACCTTATGTTCTGCATTCTAAATGCTCAAAACTCTCTAGCTAATAAGATAATCAAACAAAAGATTAAAAAACCAACCTTTTTGTGTCCTTAACTAAACAATCAGACAAAACCCACTAAACAAACATCCACGAAACCTACAAATTTCGATCATAAAAATCAAAACTTTACACAAATGACCCACAAATTAATCGCCTTTTACAATCCAAGAAGCCTAATAGATCTAATAAGACCAGATTAAACCCTAAACTAAAACCAGATCCAATGGGGGAGCTTAAGCAGATGCATGTAATGACACAAAATAAAAGTGAATACCTTCTTGAACTTCTTCTCTAGCGCTACGTTCACCAAACACCTGAGAGAATCTCCAATCCAAAGGCGGAGGTAACTCCGACGAAGCTCCGACATCATCACCACCGTTCATTTTTTTCACTGTCGCTCTCTGACACACTCTCAATAAATCAACGAATCAAGCAATAATTAAAAACATGAGCAATCAAGAAAGAATCAGATCAGGTTGGAGCTCGAAGGTTGGATTTTCTTCTTCCCTCTCCCTATAGAAGAAGCATTCGATCAAATCAGTACCATAAGATTCCCAGATTTCGACAAATGAAAAAATCCACACTCTCTCTCTCAACAGATTGTCTTTGTGAAAAGGGCGAAATCGGGATTTCGAAGAAAGAAACGACCGAAGCAAAAATTGACTCTTACCGTTGTTGGCTTTTCGATTTTTTTTTACTTAGACCGTGTACGATGGGCTGTTCAAAATAAAATTCAACAGTTTAATAGATACAACGAAGTGTTGAATAACTGTGCAAAAATGACGTGGATTTTCAAGTGTTGAAACAATTCAACTAGTTGGATTTTCAAGTGTAGTTGAATTGAGAACAGTTGGACAGCTGGTGTTTTTTCATTAAAAGAAAAAATTTCGGTGCTGAGTGTGTCCCCACACGTAATTGAAGAGAGAATGGGGTGTTGAGAATTTTTTTTTTTTTACATCTTCATTATTTGATTCAATTATTGCATATTAATTTATATTTTTTCAAAAAAAAAAAAATACTAAAATTTACCATTTTTCATACTCTATAAATAGAGACTTCTTTCATTAGATTTGGACACCGAAAAAAAAACCATCTTCTTGACAATAATTTTCTATTTACCTCTCATAAACTCTCGTTTTTATGTTTTTCAGTCTTTTCTGAGAAAAAGGATCCAAACAATAACCCTTCTAACACTCAAAATTCTTCTAATTACCCTTTTAACTACCCAAATCCCAACAATTATCTATTTCAAAATCAATCTTCCACCCAACCCCGAAATATGCCAAATTATGGTTTTTCACCAAGTTTCTTCGTGCCGTCAGCTGTTCCAAACTATCATCCATACTACGGTTCGACGATGTCATATTCATCTCAACCACCCCCTTATTTTTCTGCTCCGGCGGGTAATGAAATTGTTCCGGACTATGGAGCAATTGAATTTCCCGGATTTTCTACCCAAATGGCTCTTGGTGGTATAAGTGGTGTTAATGAAGCCACTCCAAGTGCAGACCATTCAACCTCTGCTCCCCGGAAAAACCCCAAATGGACCACCGAGCAAAATTTGGTGCTACTGAGTGGGTGGATCAAATATGGAACAAACAGCGTTGTTGGCAGAAACCAAAAGAGCGAAGCATTTTGGGGAAACATTGCTGAGTATTGTAATGAGCATTGCTCATTTGATCCTCCGCGTGGTGGAGTTTCGTGCAGAAATCATTTCAACTACGTGAACCAAAAATTGGGAAAATGGATTGGCGCTTACGATAACGCTTAGCGTATGCAACGAAGCTGGTGGTCGGAGCAGGATGTATTGGCGAAAGCGCATGAAATATATACAGATGGTGGTAATGGTAATTTCAATTTAATGAAAGAATGGACCGCTGTGCGTGATCAACCACGTTATTGTAGTCAGGTAGGAGGAAATACTGGCTCTGGAAGCAGTGGATCTAAGAAAGCCCACGACAGTGATGCTAGTGACTCCAACTCTGTAGGATCCAGTGCTCGTCCAATGGGGAAGGATGCAGCTAAGAAAGCTAAAAAGAAAGGTAAGGGCGCAGTCTTGGAAGTGGTCAACGAAGATTTTAGTGAATACAAAAAACTCAAGGCGCAAGAGTTGGAACGCTTGGAAAAAATAGCCATGTTGCAAGATGAGGCAATTCGACAGCAAGAGGAGGCAAACCAAAGGCAAATTGAGGCAACCCAAAGGCAAAATGAGGCAAACCTATTGATGAAAGAAAAGATTAGGGCTAAGAATACGAAGATGTGGATGAAGCTAAGTGAAAAGAACCGTCTCAGTGACCAGAAGAGAGAGCTGTTGCAGAAGTTGAGCTACAAATTATTTGGAAAATAATTGTAGTAACAAGTAGCTATCTGTATCATGTCACTCCATGCTTCTCTGTATCATGTCTCTCCATGCTTTAATAATGTTTGTTTGTCGCTTTCTCCTTTAATAATGTTTGTTTGTCGCTTTCTCCTTTAATAATGTTTGTTTGTCGAGTGCCCGTGACTTTTTCGTCAATGTAAGAATCTTATCCTCCAACCACTCAACTTGATTTAATAATGCTGTCGAGTGCCCGTGACTTTTTCGTCAATGTAATCCGTGAATTTCGGCTTTTAATGGCAGAATCTTATCCTCCAACCACTCAACTTGGTTTAATAATGCTGTCGAGTGACCGTGACTTTTTTGTCAATGTAATCCGTGAATTTCGGCTTTTAATGGCAGAATCTTATCCTCCAACCACTCAATTCGTTGGTTCCATTTTCTTATAAATGGGGACTCATTCTTCCATTTATGTACCAATACCACAAATCTCACCTCACTAAAAAAATCTCAATGGATCCATCAAAATTTCCTTTTGATATCAAAGCTTACAAAAGGTAGTCTGAAATTGAAGATAGGTATATCCTCAACCATTTTAGCGAGCGCCGAAAGAAAATAGAGGAAGCCTATCCACCTCTTAGGAAGAGAAGACACTTCAACAGAGATCATGCAGCGGCAAATCAAAGACTGATTGACGACTACTTTGCCAATCATTCTACATATGACGATGCAATGTTTCGTCGGCGATTCGGGATGCGAAAACATGTTTTCCTCCGGATAGTTGAGGACCTATCAAGCAGTGACGACTACTTCACCCAAAGATTTGACGCAACCAATAAAGAAGGTATATCTCCATTAGCAAAATGTACCACAGCCATGCGAATGCTAGCCTATGGTGTAGCGGCCGATGAATACATCAAAATTGGAGGTACTACAGCTCTGAAGTGCTTGTGTAGATTCTGTAAGGGAATCATACAATTGTACGAGCAAGAGTATCTCAGAGCCCCAACTCAAGAGGACCTGCAGAGAATTTTGCATGTTAGTGAATTGCGAGGGTTCCCGGGGATGATTGGGAGTATTGATTGCATGCACTAGGAATGGAAAAATTGTCCTACAGCGTGGGAAGGACAATTTACTAGGGGAGATAAGGGAACCACCACTGTTATTCTTGAAGCAGTTGCATCCCATGATCTATGGATCTGGCATGCTTTTTTTGGATGTCCAGGCACATTGAACGATATAAACGTTCTAGATCGTTCACTAGTGTTTGATGATGTTGAACGGGGAAATACTCCAAGAGTGAACTTCTTCGTGAACCAACGTCCGTATAATATGGCGTACTATCTTGCTGACGGTATCTATCCTTCTTATCTTACTTTCGTCAAATCGATTAGGCTTCCTCAAAGTGAGCCGGACAAGTTATTTGCAGAAGTTCAGGAGGGATGTCGGAAGGACATCGAACGTGCATTTGGAGTGTTGCAGGCTCGATTTAAAATCATTCGTGAACCAGCTCGCATGTGGGACATAACCGATCTGGCTATCATTATGAGGTCATGTATCATATTGCATAATATGATTGTTGAGGATGAACGTGATACATATACTCAACAATGGAACGATTATGATCAATCTGAGGCAAGTGGGTCTAGTACATCGCAACCATTCTCGACCGAGGTGCTACCTGCATTTGCAAATCATGTCTGTGTTAGATCCGAGTTGCGTGATTCAAGTGTGTATCACGAATTGCAAGCAGATATAGTCAAACACATATGGGCAAGATTCGGAATGTCTCGTGATTAAAAAGATTTCCAAGTTTGTGAGTTCAGTCTATTGTACTAATTAAGTTATGTGTATTTTATTGGTTGTATTGTATTGTATTTTAATTTTTTCGTAATTTTTTTTGTTTTAATAATGACTTTCACTATTCTCGTTTTTATTACTTGCATTTTTTTAATTAAGAATATAAAAAAACAATAAAAAAATATAAAATTATTTAAGTCTTATTTACGCTAATTTAATTATAAACGGTATCTGTTACTAATAATAACTAATCAGAAAAACTAAAGCATAAAAGAAAATAAAATATGGTAGGGTAGAGTGTTGAATCTTATTAAACAAACCATTGTAGTGTATAAAATATTAGTGTGTGTTGAATTATTAGGTGGAAGAAAGAGAAAAGGATGTGGAAGAAAGAGAAGATGATGTGGAGGGTGTTGATAGTTGAAACCATTGTACATAGTCTTACACGAACCGCCACGAACGAGTTTGGAAGTCTTATGTTAAAGTCACGTGCGGATATATTTTTTTTCGACCAAAGAGAGAAGAAGCCGTCAGGTGAAAAAAAGAAACTACAATAGGATATATTTTTTTTCGACCAAAAAAAAAAAAAATTGGGTTTTGTAGAATTTTTTAAATTTGGGCCTTGGACCCAGTGCAAATGCACCCCTAGCATATGGGTAGAGCCGGCACTGCTCTGGAGATAGTATTTCTGTTGTGGTCATTGAGAGCAATGTTGGAGGTGAATTTAGCACTCCCCCGGTTTAGCCCGGTTTGAACCGAGACCGGCTTAATTGATTTCGGTTTACAACGGTTTGAACTAAGTAAAGAAGGCCCATGATCACGCTTAACGGGCCGAGCTCGGTCTAAAGCCCAACTCGCTGTCGAACACGCCGACCTCCGAGATTTACGGAATACTTCCCGATTTCGTTGGGAGAAAAGGAAGATTTCCTTATCCTGATAGAACTAGGAAAAGGAAATCTCATCGATTTAGACCGACTCAAAACCTTATAAATAGGGAGACCCTCGCCACATTCAAGGACATTCACAATTACCGACGAGACCTAAGAGATTGAGAGCTCAGACCTTAGCTTTTATCTCCTTAGTTCTTAAGTCTTTCTTTTACAATCAACAATCTTGTAACTCCGCCGAGTTTAATCAATAAAACGAGATTCCGATCATCGAGTTTACTGTTTTACCCCTTGTGTGATTTTCAGAATCAACAATTGGCGCCGTCTGTGGGGAACGTTTCTTTTAACAAAACAATAAACTTTTGGATCTCGGTGGTTAAACTCAGCTATGGCGGACCTACCGACCGATCTAACACTGAATGCCCATAATAACGGAGTCGATGGTAATACCCCGGAAGGTCGGACCCCACCCAACAGGAACGGCGATGTACCGGCACTAATTCCACCAGAAACTGCTACCGCTACCGTAACCTCGGCCTTAGTCGATCAAGCCTCTCTCATGCATGACATGGCAGCACAACTCGCCGAACTCGTCAAGAAGAACGACGAAAGGTTCGACTCTTTATTCGCCACTGAAACGGAATTTCATGACCAGCTCACCGCGATCAGAGAAACACCTATCCGACCTAGCGAGGAGACGCTCAACGATCTCTGTCGAAACCTATTCCCCGAATCACGTCAACCATCAGCTCCCAGGTCTACCGGTAATCCAGAAACGCACAGACCGATCAAGTATCTATGGATCAGGAACTCGACAGTGTCAAAGCCCAACTTCAGAACATAAGGTCCAAATTTCACCAAGCCACCAGCTCGGCTCCCGAAACCGATCGTGTGATCCAGGAGACCCAAAAACCCCATTCACACAACGAGTTCTCGACATCCCAGTCCAGCACCTGGAAAGAATCAAGATCCCACAGTATGAAGGCAACTCGGACCCTCGACACTTCATGACCTCCTTTGGCATCATGATGAACCGCTTCAAGTTTCAAACCGAGGAGGAGCAGGATGCTGCGAAGTGTCAAATTTTTATCGAAAATCTCGGCGAAATCGCGCTCGATTGGTTCTCGCAACTTGAAGCAAACTCGATCAGCAACTACACCGAGCTCACAACCAAATTCATCAAACGCTTCACCATGTTCATCAAGAAGAAGACCAAGAACGCCAAACTGTGGGCCCTCGAGCAAGGACCAACCGAGCTGCTGAGAGACTTCATGGATCGATTCAAGACGGTGGTAGCCCATTGCACCATCGACGATGACGCCGCAATTGAAGCCCTTTAGAAAGCAACATGGTATCAGTCAGCGTTTCACAAGGAAATCCATCGCAACCGACCTCCAACCCTGGAAGATGCCTTGCACAAGTCGCATACATATATTGATGAGGAAGAGGAACATGCCGCAAAAGACAAGCAGTATGCTCCCTCGAGATATCCCCTCAATTCGCACGACGACATGCGACACACCAAGTAAGCGCCATTCCATGGAATACTTGGGCCAGGCCAGAAGAACAAGTAGACGATCCAAAGTACCATGCAAGAGACACTAAACCATACTGCGAATTCCACAAACGGAAAGGGCACAATACCAAGGAATGCAGACACCTCAGGGACCTACTGTGAGAACAGAATCTCACAACCTCAATTCTCAACTTACTTTAGGTTAAAAGTACTTAGAAAAGCTTAGGGGAAATTGAGAGAAAAATTGTATATGATTTTATTTGCCAAGAATTCGGTCCTGTACAATGAGGCTGGTGTTTCAAACTTATACTAGCTGAAAACGTAACTGCCTAGTCTTAATTATTTACATTAAATGCAGAATTAAATCTATAATCTCTATCTTTAATGCTGAGCTTGATTCTAGGATTTCAAGCTAGCGTGCTTTGACTTGGTCAATTGCATACTTCTGCTCCCAACGACCTCGCTCTTTTCCTTCGCGCTCGGTTCTTTCAGCTTGTTTGCCTTGCGATCTCGCTTACTTTAGCTTGTAAACAAGCTCAAGAGACCTTGTCTTGGGCCGAGCCTTCCTTGTCGAGCCCGTTTACTCGGGCTGGGCCTCGAGTGCGGAATCTAGGCCCAACACCTACTACTTCGAAGTTTCAGAAACGGGGAAGTCTCACCTCAGACTGGCCCCGACCTAACAACAGATTCCGCTGTAACAACAAAAAGCAGAACATGGATAATACCTCCAAACGAGCTAAGGAAAACACCGATAACGAGTTGCCAAAACGCGATCGTGATAACAAACCTTAAGATCACACCATCCCGAAAGTACGAAAGAGAGTCCACATGGTCATGGGTGCACTCGAAACCTGCAACTATTCAGTTCGGGCAATTAAGGAGCACAATCGAGAAGCAATAGCGGCACAGCGAAACAACCGAGTTCCAGAAAGTGGCATACCTATAACCTTCACGGAAGCTAATACAGGCTAACTTCACATGCCTCATAACGACCCGCTGGTCGTCGAGCTCCTCATCAGCGACGTTACTGTTGAAAGCGTTCTAGTCGATACTGGCAGCTCGGTCAACGTTATCTTCAGGCAGACATTGAAAGACATGGACATCCCATACTCAGAAATCAAGTCGTACGTCGAATCTCTGACCGGATTTTCTGGAGAACGAACCATGACCGTGGGAACAATCAAATTGCCGATCTACCTCGGCGGAACAGTAAAAGTAATGAAATTTTTGGTTTTCAACAAACCGGCAATCTACAACGTCATACTTGGGACGCCAAGGTTGTTCGTCATGAAGGCCGTCATCTTAACCTACCACCAGTGCGTCAAGTTCCCGACATCATACAGAATCTTCACTCTTAAGGGGAGCCAATCGATGTCTCGTTTGTGCTGCATCAAGGAGTGTAAACTACGAACCGCACCTCAGACTTGTGTGATCATTCCGCATCCAACTCCAACTGACATGCTAAATAGGAACAATGATCCCAACTTACCGAAGCAGGAGTCAGTCATACAAGTTAGCATCGACGACCTCAACCCTGAGAGATGTGTCGGAATTGGAGCCGAACTAGACAAAAAATCAAAGGCGATCTCGTTCGCTTCCTCAAGAAAAACGTATCAACCTTTGCTTGGTCCATCGAAGACATGCCCGAGATCGACCCAAAAATCATTTGTCACGAACTCACTATCGACCCTACCTTCAAACCAATCAAACAGAAAAGACAGAAGCTCGGCGCATGATCGATCACCGAGGTCATGTACCTAGACTTGCTAGCAAACCCCGTCATCGTAAAAAAGAAGAATGGCAAGTGGAGAGTGTGCGTCGATTACACCGACCTCAAAAAAGCATGCCCAAAAGACAGTTTACCACTCCCGCATATTGACAGACTGGTTGAAGCAACTGTGGGCAACGAGCTCCCTTCCTTCATGGATGTCTTCTCCGGTTACAATAAGATACTCATGCACCCCGGTGATCGTGAGAAGACATCTTTCATCACAGATCGGGGCATCTATTGTTACAAAGTCATGCCGTTCGGTCTGAAAAACGCATAAACGACTTATCAAAGGCTCGTCAATCGCATGTTCGCAAGTCAGCTCGGCCGGACAATGGAAGTCTACATCGACGATATGCTGGTGAAATCTCTGATCGCCAAGGATCACGTCGGAGATCTTAACACCTGTTTCTACATACTTAACCAATACGGCATGAAGCTTAACCCTACTAAGTGCACATTCAGAGTCACCTCGGGCGAGTTCCTCGGCTACATCGTTACTCAAAGGGGAATCGAAGCTAATCCTAAATAAATCTCGGCAATCCTTGACCTCCCGTCGCCAACAACAAAACGCGAAGTCCAAAAATTAACAGGTCGAATTTCCGCGCTCAACAGATTTATCTCCCTATCTACGGATAAGTTCCTACCGTTCTACCAATTACTCCGCGGTAACAAGGACCTCGAATGGGACGATAAGTGTGAAGAAGCATTCAAACAACTCAAGGAGTACTTATCAACCCCACCCGTCCTGGCAAAACCCGAAGACGGAGAAACTCTCTACCTTTACATTGCGATCTCAACATCAGCCGTAAGCGGAGTCCTAGTTCGGGAATATCGCGGTGAACAAAAACCCATCTTCTACATCAGCAAGTCTCTCGATGACGCCGAAACAAGATACCCTACACTTAAAAAACTTGCAGTTGCTGTCATTGTCTCAGCTCGGAAACTCCGTCCTTACTTCCAGTCCCATTCGATCTCGGTCGTCACCAATAAACCTATGCGAACGATTCTACACAGCCCGTCCCAGTCCGGCAGGCTCACTAAATGGGCAATCGAGCTAAGCGAATATGACATAGAATTCAAAAGCAGAACCAACATAAAGTCTCAAGTTCTGGCCGACTTCCTAATCGAGTTACCACAAGAGCTAACAATCACCGAGCTCCCAGGTGACAAAAACTGGCTCCTTTACGTTTAATGGCTCATCATCACACCGAGGTTCGGGAATCAGTATACGCCTACAATCTCCGAAAGGCGAAATCCTGGAGCAAATTTTCAGGCTGGAATTCCAAGCGTCAAACAACGAAGTCGAGTACGAAGTACTTTTAGCCGGACTACGATTGGCCAAAGCAATTGGAGCAAAACGCATACAAGCATTCTGCGATTCACAACTTGTCACCAATCAATACATCGGTGAATATAACGCAAAGAACGATCGCATGGATGCATACTCAAATTTGGTAAAGGAACTCGCTGCCGAATTCCAATCCTTCGACCTTACTAAGATACCTCGCAGAGAAAATGCACCAGCTGATGCCCTTGCCGCCCTCGCCTCAAGCTCGGACCCTAATCTCCGACGTACGATCCCGGTTGAAAGTATCTCACGACCAAGCATCGAACCGGACGAGACTTGCAACGTAACCCCACGAAGACGTGACTACGATACCCATCCTATTGCAAATCCCAAATCACGAAAAGCAAGCAATAATCCGGATTACGAGCCCGATGTGAACGCCGAAGCTGGACACATCCCCAACGATCCAGAACTACGAGATTAGTCGGATGAAGACGACGAAGTATTTGAAGGACTCCATACCCCAATGGACATCGCAGTCGAAGAAGAAAAAGAGCCCAAAGACTGGACTATCGAGATCAAAATGTACGTTTACGAAGGAACAGTTCCAGCCGACAGATGGGCAGCTCAGCGACTTAAAATGCGATCTTCTCATTGCCTCGTTCTCGATAGCGAGCTCTTCCGATGGAGCGTTTCAGGTTTCTTCTTGAAATGTGTCGCCCGTGAAGATATTCACGAAGTCATGAGTAAGGTACACGACGGAGATGGTGGAAATCACTCCGGAGGACGCTCTTTGGCGTTGAAGATAAAGATGGCAAGATGGCAAGTTACTATTGGCTAACGATGTTAGCAGATTGCGAGAAGTGCGAAAGACACGGCCCAATGATAAACCTCCCAACCAAGCTGCTCACCACTTCGACGGCCCCTTACCCTTTCTTGCGATGGGCAATGGACATCATCGGTCCACTCCGCCGTTCTACCAATCAAAAGCATTTCATCTTGGTTGTGACTGACTTCTTTACCAAATGGGTCGAGGCTGAACCTTATGCCGAGATACATGCTCTCGATGTCAAGAAATTCGTCTGGAATTACATCATATGTCGACATATAGTACCATACGAGATCGTCACAGATAATGGACCACATTTTATTTCAACATTGTTCGGCGATTTTGTGCTAAGTGGAAAATTTGTCTGAGTTTCTCCATACCGAGGTACCCACCAGGAAACGGCCAAGCCGAAGCAACCAACAAGACCATCATCAACGGCCTCAAAATACGACTAGACACAAAGAAAGGATTTTGGGCCGATGAGTTAGACGGAGTTCTATGGTCCCACCGCACTACACCTCACCGATCTACTGGGCAATCCCCCTTTTCCTTAGCATACGGAGTAAAAGCTTTATGCCCAGCAGAGCTCGATATTCCAGGCATACGCCGAACAATGCTGACTCGAAATCCCGACCTCAACGACGAGATGCTCCTTAACAATCTGGACAGTTCTACTACTAGCTCCTCCTTCTAGCGCCAAAAAAAAAAAAAAAAAAATGCTCACCGAGCTACTACTCTTATCTCTGATGTAATGAGAACTACGAATGGTTTGATCCCTTTCGGGGGTACGTAGGCAACCCATCACGGATCTAGCTATGATTCTAATAAAAATTTATCAGTACCATTTTAAAGTCGAGCTACCGCAGCTCGCCGAACTCAAGCGGTTCGTATCTTTTAAAACCAAACTTTTAAGTTTGCGTTAGTCTGAAATGACTAAGTCAAAGCCGAGCTATCGCAGCTCGCCGAACTCAAACAACTCATATCCTCGTAAGCCGAATTCCTTTGTTCACACTTAAAACCATCGCGGTTTCACACATCGATGTCTTGGCCAGACGATTGATAAGTACTCCTCAGGGATGCAAACGATTAGGAAGCCGAGATCCGTCTCGCAAAAGCCAGGACTTTTTCCCGCTTTGAAATTCGTGCTCAGACCATCTGAACCAAGTAAGCCGAATTACTACTCACATTCAGATTCGATCCGGGGACCCGTAGTATCTTGAGATGAGCAAACCTTCGCAGTCTCATGCTAAGCTCTCGGGATGAAGCCGAACGACACATTCTCGCAAAAACTAAGCCGATTTCTCAACAATCGCAAATCAATAAGCCGGTCTTCAGTGATCGCCGATCTTGAGTTGGTCGAAAACCTGACGATCAGGTTTTAACCCTATATGTAACTACCGCAAGTGCACAGTAATACGAAGTAGTAATGTAGGGATCGAATCCACAAGGACCAAGCGTTACGACTATGAGAATGCCAGATGAAATTAAAGCTAAGACGAATGACAAATTTTTGTTGGTTTTATGGTTTCAGAACTAAGAACGACAACTAAAACTATGTAAATTCAAATAAAGAAAGCGTTAAGCCTCGGGTGACATTGCGGGAAATCACGAACAACGGTTAATGCATTTTAAACAGGGGATTGCATTAGGAATTGTCTAGAACTCAAACCTAATAATAGATTAACCTCCTCCCGGAGTATTAATCCCTATGCTTAAAACTATGAATACTAACTCCCGTTGAATTCAAAGGTTCTAAGCATGCTTTTCTAGTTCGATTTGATAAGTTCACAAGAACGCCTTAACATCAACTATCGTTGGATAAGAACGTTTTGCTCATCTAGGATAATTCCAGCATCTAGACAAACACTCATGTGCGCAAGATAACCCAAGATCATGAACTAAGTGATCAGTTTAATTCAAGCAATAAGAACACCATAGGCGAAGAATCCACCGAATAAATCCCCGTTTAATCTATCCTAAACCGTTAAATCATGAAATCCCTTAACACCCTTGGCTTAACTAAGAAACTACTCACTCATAATTGCAGAACAAATACAGAGAGATGATGAAGAACACATGATTAACAAAACAGAAATTGAAAAGAGATTAAGAAAACTTCTCCAATATGTAGAATCAAAGGTCTTCTTTCCAAGCTTAAAAATCACCAAGATCAAAGAGAGTAGTACATAGATAAGAAGATATCATACACCTTGTCTCTGACCCCTTATTTTCGAGTTTCATTTATCAAAAGTCAACAAATTACAGATAAAATAGTAACAAAACACGTTTTTACACTGTTTGCAGGATGGGGAACGATCGTTCCAGGAAGGGGAACGAACGATCATTCTAGAAGTTTATGATCAATCGGTCTGGATCGTAAACTCGTTCCAAGTTTTTACGTTTTTGGAGAACGATCGTTCTATAGGGGGGAACGATCGTTCTGAATGGATCGTTTGATATGGTTTCTTCTCAAGCTCGTTCTGGAAAATTACGATTTGGTGGATCGATCGTTCCAATAGGGGGAACGATCAATCCTTGTTTTCTTCGCTCGGTTTCGCCGTTTTCCGCCTTAAATCCCCAAACTCTGTCCCGCAATGCCTTTGGACCTGAAAAGACTCTAAATGGACTAAAAAGACTTGATAAAGACTCGAAATTATATACAAAACACGGGTTAGAATTCGTTAAAATGCAACACATCAACTCCCCCAGACTTAGTCTTTTGCTTGTCCTCAAGCAAACAAAAATCTAAGAATAAGGAAAAAGTTTTGAAAACACAAGAACTTACCTTCTCTATAGAATATCGCAATGACCCTTCAACTTAGTAATCCACGTATTGCTTTACCAAATCCAGAACAGACCATTATGTACTTCTCCGCAGTTATCGCAGCTTTCCAGATTCGCCCCACAGTCTCACAAAATTTTCCGAAAGCCATCATCGTTGGGTGTCATCAAAGATAACAGTGCCAAGAGCCTTCTAGACTCTTTCCCTTTCGATATCGTGATGAGCCATCCTGTAATCCTTTCGGTATTTTCCCTCTCCCCCAGACTTATTCATTTTATTCATCTTTTTTTTTTTTTTTAGATTAACGGTTCATGAGACTCGAGTATTGATGGTTTTTGCCACCGAATCCCCGGTTCACTCCCTGATTCACTTCCCTTGGCGATATTTCTTGAGACACGAGTAGTGATGGTTTTTGCCACCTAATCCCCGGTTCACTTCCGTGCTATTCGTATTATTTATATATATAGATAAATTTATTTTTGGGACCGGGAGAGGAGAATCATATTTTACACAGGTTGTCTTGTCATATACGAATGAGGAGTCAACCTCTGAAGACACTGATCACAATGATGAGGTAAAAGGAATAGCTAAAAAATTAGCTCAGGCTATCTGGATTCTTCAGGAGACGTGGGTGTTTCTGATTAGCCGGTCAACATCTGGATTTTTCATTAGTCTGATTCGGAAATAATTCTGCAATAATGGTTACTCAGATGAAGAATTAGAACAATAATTCCAAAAGAAAGTTCGTAAATGTAACGAAAAACAAACACAAAATTTTGTTTTTGTTTTTTTTTTTGTTTTCTGAAAATTCAAATCCAAAACTAAAAATCAGAAAGGTTAGTAAAAACAAATCGAAAAAGAAAGTGATATACACTTACCGGTGGGTTGCCTCACACCAAGCGCTCGTTTTTAGTCATTAGCTTGACTCTGGGGCCGTTTAGGCGAAAGGAGGATCACCGAGAGGAACAGTGTATCCCTCGGTGATTCCGTTGTCAGCGAGATAGGGCTTAAGACCCTAACCATTGACAACGAATTCGCCTCCTTGTCGGTTACGCAACACGACCGCTCCGTAAGGACAGACTTCCTTAACCGGGAAAGGACCGGACCATCTTGACCTGATCATTGGCGGAGAAATTCCTCGGGATAATCTTCTTGTCATGATAAGTTTTGGTTCGTTCCTTGTAGATTTTTGAGTTCTCATACGCCGTGTGGCGGATCTCATCCAACTCGTTTAGCTGAATCAACCTTCTCTCGGATGCGGCTTTGATGTCGAAATTTAACAATTTCACTGCCCATGCCGCTTTGTACTCGAGTTCCACTGGAAGGTGACACGGTTTTCCATAGACAAGGTGAAATGGGGTCGTGCCAAGAGGTGTCTTGTAGGCGGTTCTATACGCCCAGAGTGCATCATCAAGCTTCACAGCCCAATCTTTTCGTGTAATGTTCACCGTCTTCTGAAGAATGCTCTTTATCTCTAGGTTGGAGATTTCAACTTGTCTGCTCGTCTGAGGGTGATAAGGAGTGGCTACCCTATGCGTAACACCGTTCTTCTTTAAGAGCTTCTCGAATAGTTTGTTGATGAAATGCGGTCCTCCATCGCTTATTACAACTCTCGGAACTCCAAATCTTAAGGACCACCTTGGAGTCGTTTGTCGGGCTCGCCATTGCTTCGACCCACTTGGACACGTAGTCCACAGCAACAAGGATGTACTTATTCCCGAAAGAAGATGGAAAAGGACCCATGAAGTCGATTCCTCAACAGTCAAACACCTCAACTTCGAGAATAAAATTTTGAGGCATCTCGTTTCTTTTGCTGACGTTCCCTTGTCATTGACAGGCGTCACACTTGGAAACAAAAGCTTGAGCATCACGGAACATGGTCGGCCACCAGAAACCGGCCTGCAACACCTTAGATACGGTCTTGAAGGTAGCAAAATGTCCCGCATAGTTCGACCCGTGGCAATGAAATAGTATTCCCGGGATTTCTTCCTCCGAGACACAACGTCTATAGATACCATCGGAACAATGCTTGTACAAGTACGGTTCATCCCAAAAGTAATGTCTGATGTCCCGCAAAAATTTCTTCTTTTTGTACCCCGCAAAACCGTCTGGCTTCACTTCTGCAGCAAGGAAATTGGCAATTTCGCCAAACCAAGGGATTTCGGGAAGTTTACCGGCCCGAACGAACAATGAGCTGTCATTCTCCTCGGGGAGGTAGTCATTGATGGGAACCTCCTCGTCGATGCGCATTCTGGATAAATGGTCGGCAACTCCATTCTCGATCCCCTTTTTGTCCTTGATCTCGAGATCAAATTCTTGCAACAACAGCATCCATCGCAACAACCTCGGCTTCGAATCCTTCTTGCTGAGTAGATATCTCAATGCAGCATGGTCAGTATGAACGATGACCATAGAGCCCACCAAATATGTCTTGAATTTTTCAAATGCGTACACGACCGCGAGAAGCTCTTACTCCGTTGTACCGTACTTGCATTGCGCGTCATCAAGAGTCCTACTGGCATAGTAGATAACATGCACTCTCTTGTCTTTTCGCTGTCCCAAAACAGCGCCCACTGCGTAGTCACTGGCGTCACATATCACCTCGAAAGGTAACTCCCAGTCTGGTGGTTGTACAATAGGTGCGCTGACAATTGCTCCTTTAATCATGTGAAAGGCCGCCAAACACTCATCATTGAAGTCAAACTTCACGTCTTTGCACAACAGTTGCGTCAACGGTTTAGCAATTTTCGAGAAGTCCTTGATGAACCGCCTATAAAAACCGGCATGTCCAAGGAAACTCCTAATGCCTTTGATAGAAGTTGGTGGTTGCAAACTTGTCATCACCTCTATTTTGGCCTTGTCAACCTCGATTCCCTTCTCTGAAATCTTGTGGCCCAAAACGATCCCATCCGTTACCATGAAGTGGCACTTCTCCCAGTTTAAAACCAAGTGTTTCTCCTCACATCTCTTTAGTACCCTGCACAAATTAGAAAGACATTCAGCAAAGGAGGGCCCGTAGACAGAAAAATCGTCCATGAACACCTCCATTATATCTTCAATCATGTCGGTGAAGATTGACATCATGCAGCGTTGAAACGTGGCTGGCGCATTACACAAACCAAATGGCATTCTGCGATAAGCATAAGTGCCATAAGGACATGTGAATGTGGTCTTCTCCTGGTCATCGGGATGAATCAGAATCTGAAAAAACCAGAATAACCATCTAGAAAACAGTAGTAAGGGTGGTTAGCCAATCTCTCAAGCATTTGATCAATAAAGGGCATAAGAAAATGATCTTTGCGAGTTGTAGCATTCAATTTCCTATAATCGATGCACATTCTATGACCAGTGATAGTTCTAGTCGAGATTAACTCATTCCTATCGTTTTCAACTACTGTCAAAACACTTTTTTTAGGCACTACATGCACCGGACTCACCCATGTAATGTCAGATATAGCATATATGATACCAGCTTCTAGAAGTTTCATTATCTCTTTCTTTACAACATCTTTCAGATTCGGGTTTAACCATCTCTGATGTTCTACAGAAGTCATCGATTCATTTTCTAGATGTATCCTATGCATACAAAGGTCTGGTGAGATTCCTGTAATGTCATCTAGAGAATAGCCTAGTGCTCTACGATATTTTCTCAATTCACACAAGAGTAAGACAGTCTCTACGTTGTTCAGTTCAGCATTCATGATGATAGGGTATGTGGAGTTAGGACCAAGAAATGCGTACCTTGGCCCAGTGGGAAGCGGTTTAAGCTCGAGTTTTGGAGCTTTCAGTTCGCTCCATTGATTGTCAATAGGTGCGTGAGACTCAGCAATTGGCGATTGCTCCTCATTTCTGTCAAGTGCAATAAAAGCTACCATCTTCTCCATTATCTTGCTGGAATCTAGCATCTTTGCATAACCCACTGTGTCCTCGCTCAAGTATCCGAATTCTCCCTCGGATTGTGTTAAGGCGATCTCAAGGGGATCATCCACCTGCATCTCATCTAATACTCCTGAAGTGGCTTTAGAGACACAGTCAATCCAAAATGTCTGACCATCGATGCTTGGCTTTTTCAGCATCCTATCCACTTCGAACTTCATTATTAGATCACCTAAATGAAGATCGATCTTGCCCTTCTGCACATCAATAATGGCTCCAGCTGTAGCCAGGAAAGGTCGTCCCAAGATGAAAGGATCCATTGGCTCTGTTTCTAGCTCAAGAACTACAAAATCCGTTGGTATGTAACCATCTCCAATCTTTACCGGCAAGTCTTCCAAGATACCGAGTGGAATCTTCACATAACGATCAGCAAATACCAACGACACTCTAGCTGGCTTGAATGACGTGAGACCAAGGCGCTTAGCAACGGAGTAGGGCCTGAGGTTAACGCTAGCACCCAAATTGCAGAGAGAATGCTCAAAGGTTAGAGGCCCAATTTGCACAGATAGTACGAATCTCCCCGGATCTTCAAGTTTATCGGGCATTCTACCTTGCAACACAGCACTGCACTCTTTAGTAATCATCATCACGCCTTCTTCACTTGTAATCTTGTTGGTGACCATGTCTTTCACATACTTCTTCAAAGCAGGAACCATCTGGACCGCATCGATAAAAGGAAGCCTCACCAAAAGTTCGTTCATTAGCGTCTTACACTTTGCTTGCTCAAGATCTCTTTGTGTCTTTTTCGGGCGTCTAGGGTAAGGAACTTTGGGCACATAGACACGTACTGGTGGAGCTACAAGTGCCTCCTCGACTTCTTGTGATTTGGACGAGGAACTTGCCTCATCAACTACACCATCGTTTCTCACATCTACGATCTCGGGAATCTTTTCTTTTCCCTTAGACTCAACCACGGTTTCAATCTCCTTCCCACTCCTCAATGTGATCGCTTGGACAAACTCATTCTTTGGGTTTTTTTCCCCTTTTCCCGGAAGAACTCCACTAGGTCTTTTGATCGCTTCCGCCGTTTGAGCTACTTGAGTGTCAAGTTTCTTCACATGAGTTTGAATGGCCTCCAATTTGCTGTTGAGATCCTGATACATTCCATCCACCTTGACGTTAATCTCATTAGCCGTCTTCTGTTGATTAACCATCAATTGTTGCATCATCGCCTAAAGCTTAGACTCTTGGTTGGGTTGAGGATTGTTGAATTGTTGTTTCTGCTGAAAACCGCCTTGGTTTTGGAAACTATTCTGTCCTTGGTCTTGCCCGAACTGCTGTCTTGGCTGATAACCGCCTTGGTTTGGCACAAACTGTTTCTGCTGAAAACCGCCGCATATGGTTTCCATTCCTGATTTTGCACCCCTTGCTGACCTTGGAAACCCTTAGAGAATATGTTAATCCCCTGATTTGGAGCGGTCGGTTTTGGCTGAAAACCAGTTTGTTGCGGATAAACCGGATCCTGCGGGTTTTCAACGTTGGTGCTTCTGTATGAGAAGTTGGGATGATTCCTGTAGTTCTGGTTGAAGCCTTTGTTGAAGAACCCCTGATAGTTCACCTCATCTTCATACTCTTGTTCTTGCTCAACACTCTCTTTGTAGAGTCCTTCTTCTCTAGTCTTTTCACAAGAGTTGACAGCTTTTTGATTTCCTTTAAGTAGTGCAGCAATGCCATTAACCTTTGAGAAAAGCTCATCCATCCTTTGTGTTTCAACACCACTCACACGTCTCGTTCTATCATATTCGGGATTGCGATGACTTGAACTCGCAGAAAGATTTTCAATAAGCTCATAAGCTTCTTCCTTGGTCTTTGTCATGAAATTACCATTGCTGGCCACATTTAGACAATTTTTGTAGTCCCAATCTACTCCATCGTAGAAGATGTTCAACACTTGCTCGTCGGAATAGCCATGATGAGGGCATTCCCTTAGATATTCTCTAAACCGCTCCCATGCTTCATTGAAAGGTTCACCTCTGTTTTGTTGAAATTGAGTAATCTTGATTCTGAGAGAAGCGGTCTTGGATTTGGTGTAGAACTGATCCAAGAATGCTGACATGATTGCGTCCCAAGAAGTCAAAGAACCCGGCTCTAGAGATTTGAGTCATCTCGCTGCTCGATCAGCTAAAGAGAAGGAGAAAAGCTTGCATTTCAAATAGTCCGCAGGAACTCCATTTGAGCTTGTAGTGCTGCAAATCTCTTCGAACATTTCAATGTGATCCATGGGATTCTCCGAAGCTTTCCCATAGAAAAGATGTCTCGCGACAAGAGCAATGATCTGAGGTTTGATCTCGAAGTTCTGCCTCTGAATAGGTGGTGGACGAATAGCAGTTCTGTCCTGGTAAATTGGTGTGGAGTATCAATAGCCCCGTTAGGTCTGCGTGGAGGCTGTCTTTGATTCAACTGGTGTTGAGCAGCAGCAGCTTGCCTCCGAGCTTCAGCTCGTCTATGGGCATCAGCAGCTGCAGCTTCTTGGTTTGCATTGGCGTTTGGATCGCCATTGCCATCATGAGCAAGAGGAGGAGGGTTCAAGAGGTTCCCTTCCTCACCATACTCGTGATGATCGTCTCCATCAAGAGGCAGATTTTGATTGTCCGGTAAGTTTTCCATTTCTCTTCTTTACAATCTAGCTCTGTTGTTTTCTCGTTCCACTCTTGCCAAATCTTCGTTGTTCAACTCAAACAGATTTTCAGAGCCTTGGCTCCTGGTCATGTTCCTGAGATGCACGGAAAAGAGCAACAATAAAACGAGTTAGTAACGACAAAAAGAAACTCTTAGTCTGAACTTTCGTCCAAGACTCATAGGCAACAATTGGTCCCCAGCAACGACGCCAAAAACTTGGTGAGCTCAGGTTTTAACCCTATATGTAACTACCGCAAGTGCAAAGCAATACGAAATAGTAATGTAGGGATCGAATCCACAAGGACCAAGCGTTACGACTATGAGAATGCAGGATGAAATTAAAGCTAAGACGAATGACAGATTTTTGATGGTTTTATGGTTTCAGAACTAAGAACGACAACTAAAACGATGTAAATTCAAATAAAGAAAGCGTTAAGCCTCGGGTGACATTGCGGGAAATCACGAACAACGGTTAATGCATCTTAAACAGGGGATTGCATTAAGAATCGTCTAGAACTCAAACCTAATAATAGATTAACCTCCTCCCGGAGTATTAATCCCTATGCTTAAAACTATGAATACTAACTCCCGTTGAATTCAAAGGTTCTAAGCATGCTTTTCTAGTTCGATTTGATAAGTTCACAAGAACGCCTTAACATCAACTCCCGTTGGATAAGGACGCTTTGCTCATCTAGGATAATTCCGGCATCTAGACAAACACTCATGTGCGCAAGATAACCCAAGATCATGAACTAAGTGATCAGTTTAATTCAAGCAATAAGAACACCCTAGATGAAGAATCCACCGAATAAATCCCCGTTTAATCTATCCTAAACCGTTAAATCATGAAATCCCTTAACACCCTTGGCTTAACTAAGAAACTACTCACTCATAATTGCAGAACAAATACAGAGAGATGATGAAGAACACATGATTAACAAAACAGAAATTGAAAAGATATTAAGAAAACTTCTCCAATATGTAGAATCAAAGGTTTGCTTTCCAAGCTTACAAATCACCAAAATCAAAGAGAGTAGTACATAGACAAGAAGATATCATACACCTGGTCTCTGACCCCTTATTTTCGAGTTTCATTTGTCAAAAGTCAACAAATTCTAGAACTTCCACATCGCCATTATGACTCCCAAGGCAACTGTAAAACGAACAATTGAAGATATGACAATATTTCCGTAAATCCTACTCCTCTCGGTAAGTATCAACACCTCTTGCTTGAGCGCTTCACATTGTTCACGGGTATTCTTCAAGTCATCCTCTAATTGAGTTGGATCTTCAACTGTCCTGTTCGCTTTCTTTTAACTTCCTAATTAAAGATATGGCTCATTCTTTCCACGTAATTGCTACTGCATGAGCAACCAGTGAGTTTGCCAAAACTTTCTTCAACGATTGAATAATTTTTCAAAACATGTATTTTAGTATCTTAAGCACATTTTGACTTGGAGAAACAATACGTTTAAGAACCCAGCACCCACGAAATCAAATCGAAACAATATGTTTAAGAACCCACCACCCAGGAAATCAATTCAAAAACAAAAATAACAAAGTACCTCGTTTCGACTTGAGCTCTCCGATTCAGCTCGGATTGAGCTTCTAAATTCATGGCAGCTAGGATTGACCTCAGATTGAGCAATTGGATTCACGGCTCCGACTCTAAGATTAACCTCTCAATCTCGATTGACCTTGGATTGAGAATGGATTTTTTTTTGTTTCTGGGCTACGATATTTTGTTTCTGGGTGACTGAAACCTAAATCGAATTGGGAATCGATTCTGGGATTTTATGGCTATATGGGGTTTTAATTTTATTTTATTATTTTATTATTTCTTAATTGATATATCCACGTTTTTATACTCTGATAACGGAGTAATTAGAATCTTAGACGGAATTAATATCTCCGTTAACGGAGTTAAATATTCCGTTTGAAAAAATGACGGCGCGTAGTCGGGATCCACCTTGAGGGTTTTATCTGCTAAAGTTTACAGGTTGAGGGTTTATACTGCTAGTTAAAAACTTTGGAGGTTTAAAGTGTTAGTCGTTGCCACCTTGGAGGTTTTTTAAGCGATTTTCCCTTAAAAAAGGGGAAAATTCAAGGAGAATTTCGACTCCTGATCACGGCAGACATGCCCGGACCCATACTCGAGTCCTTTGACCCCCATTCGTTGATATTCGGCGGGACTTCGGTTCCTTCAGCACCAAGATGGGGACTCGGAGGAATACCAGCATCCGAGATAGGAAACACCCTGAAGTCTCCATCTTCAAGCTCTTCAAGAACTATGGCCTGCATCTCGGGCGCCATTTTCTTCTCTTCCTCCGCATAATGATTGAGTGTCTCCTGAGGAATGAGAGTCCTCCTAACACAAGCCAATCCAGGCATGTCTTAGTGCCCGTAACCTGACTAAAGACGAGTTGCCTGTCATTCTCCGCGTCAAGCTGGGTGATGTAGTCCCTTATCTTCTCAACGGCCATATGGCTAAGCGAATCATTGGCCGAAAGCAACTCGGCCTTCATCTCCGCGTTCCCAGCTCGGAGGGCTTCGAGCTCCTGATTCTTCGCAGCGAGCTCATGATTCTTTGTAGCAGCTCCCTCTTCAAGCTGCGAAACTTTGGACCGTACCTCGGTCAGGTCACCTTTTAGCTTCTCGGTGTCTACGACGTCGCGAGTCGCCAACTTCAGCCTACGGTCGAGCGACCGGATGATCTCGTTCGTTTGCGCTTCGGCCTGGAAAAAGAAGGAACGGTAAGAAAAAAGAAATTCCATGAAGACAAAACATCAAAGCATAAATAACATACCCGAGCTCTGGTGCGAGCAAGCTCCATATACTTCTCCGCCTTCGGAAGCTCGTCCAGCATCGGGAGACCGCAAGTATCAACTTTAAATTGACGGTAGAGTTTGGCACACGACGCCGAATTATTGATCAAAGGTGTGTCCTCCCTATAGCTGAAGAACACAGTATTAACCTTTTCCGCGGTAAGAAGCTTCCGTTTCTTACGCCTTCCCGAGGTCTCAACCCCAACGGTCGGATCGGCCCCCCATCCGGAACCGTCTCGGAAGCATCGGTAGCAAGAGCAACGTCCCCTCTCTCCTGCACCTCAAGCTGACCTTGGGAACCAGCCGGCTCCCTTTCAGACCAGCCTGGCAGAGTTTTCCTTTTTATTGAGAGGCTTGATAGCCCTGTAGCCTCGCCATCATGAACGACTTCAAGAAAGTCCAAATTGGTGCTCACATGCACCGCGTCAGTATAAGCGGCCAAACCAGGTCCAACAACCTGATCGACCTCTTCAAGGTTGGCATGTGGGTCAACCTCAGTATTGCCGATCTGAGAGTTTCCATCAACTTCATGGTTCTCTCCGGCCATCGCCAAACTGCCCCCATCAACTTGGACAACCTCGAGAGGAGCATCATTCTGAGAAGCATCATCGTCCCTCTGAGCCGAAGGAAGTATGGAATCACCGAGGTTGGCAAAATAATTTGGGATCTTGAGAAAATTCCGTCGCGGAGCCATTCGTCCAGGCGAGGACCCTCCGGCAACTGCACAAATGAAACAAGTCTGAGAGATAGAACAGTACGGAAATTTGCGATTGTGGGAATTTCTAACTAACCAGTGCTAGAATGCTGTGATTTGTTCCTCGCGACAAGACGAGCTCGGTGAACCTCCGGCCAGCGAGTTTGCCCCAATTCCCTGAACTTAGCAACAACAGCCTTTCAGTGCTCAGATACTTTTTTGAAAATAGGATTCTGAACTACAAAAGAAAGGAACACATCAGAAACAATAAAGCATGGGACCTCGGCATAAATAAGAAATAACTACCAATATTTTGGTTCCATCTCCTCCTACAATTCGTGCCCGGGTTAGACACGGAAGCAGCATCAATTTTGACGAAAAAGTATTTCGTCTCCCAATCCTGAACCTTGCTCGGCTTCGTACCAGTAATCACGTTATAGCCCGCGGCTTCATATTCACAGAAAAATTCCAGGGTTTTTCTTCAGCTATATTGATGGAGATTAACTCCTCGAGCATCCGAGTGGAAACCGGAATGCCAAGCTCGGCTCCCATAGAGAGGAGCCCCATTATATTAACCATGTTTGCCGGGTTAAGCTGGCAAATCGCAGCTCTCCGCCTGTCACATAAGTCAAGCAGCAGATCGGGCAAAGGAAAGTTAAGTCCACATGACTTGAACCAATCCTCATAAACGCAGATGTGCCCTTCTGGAGCATCCCACGGGCGTTGGTTCCTTCCAGGCCTCGTCGATCGATACTGACACCATGAAGGAAGGAACGTGACTCACTGCCCGTGTATCGATCGATACCACTTATGGTATCGGTCGATACCGTTGTCCATGGAAAAGGAAATGCGGCTTTTTACAAATCTGAAGAATCTGCACATTGTCCCAGAAGTCTTTAATAATTACAAGAAGCCCTAAAACGTGTTTTAGGAATATAATTAGGTTTTTCAGCCACTTTTGTTGACTACGCTTGATTCTATTCTGGTTTTTGTTGAGAGAGCTATTGAGGGAGACAAGTTTGAACTTTGTTCGTCAGAGAGAAGATTTCGAACCCTTGTTTTACTCTATTCTTATTTTATCTATTGAAGTATTATTCAGTCATGTTGCTTTCTTTAATCTCCACGTCTGAGTAGTTTTCTTTTAGGTTTAGGGTTCTCATAAGGTTTTCTCTGTATGTTAGATAGATCGATTTATTAGGATTCATAATCGATTAAGTTCTTCACCATTGGTTGTTCTTAGTGTTAATTCTAACTTGATCACCTAGAACTTAGATCTTAGGTTAATCAATTAGACACGAAAGTGTGATTGGAAACCTGACAGAACCTAGGGAGAGCAAAATAACTATCTGCAAAGAAATTTGGTTTAGTTATTTTGTGAACAAATCAAACTTAGACTTAAAGCTGGTTTAATCTTTAGGATTTGCAAAGAAATTTGGAATTCTGGGATTTAGACTTAAATAATTCTCGCAACGAAAGTTGGTTAATTATAGTTTAGAGTTTTGAGTTCAAGAACCGTGCTTAATCTGAATCCTGATCTATTGTTTTGTCCGCATTCTCTGATTTCCTGAAAAATACCCTGAACCTATCTTTCCTCCATTGAATTTACAACCCACTTAATTTCTTAGTTGTTTTCTGTTTAATTGATTGACGTAGCTTAATTCAAACCTAGTAATTTATTGAGTGATATCTTGAGTCTTTGTGGTTCGATCCCTAATTTACTGCAAATACTGCTTTAGTACTTTTAGGGTATTATATTTGGGCATATCAAATTTTGGCGCCGTTGCCAGGGACTCTAATTTCACCATTAGATTTTAGCTTAGAATTTCGACTAAGTTCGTCGGTATCGACCGATACCCAACTGGTGTCGGTCGATACTCGTCGTGCTGTTTTTAAATTTTTGTTACTTACGTGCTTTGACTTTTGTGTTTCAGGTATATGCCTAATCGCGAAACCAGAAGAAACAAGAGCACTCATGTAGTTAATCTTTCCAACGAGGAACTAGCACTTTTGGAACGCACAAAAAGGAGAGCAAAGAAGCCAGCAGAGATGAACAATCCAGTGGTACTAATTCGTGATGATGCTAGAGCTTTCAGAGACCAAGAGGGTCATTTGTACAATGAAGCTGGACATCGACTTGATGGTGAGGGAAACATCATAATCCCTCCAGTAGCTGTCGATGAGATTGTCGCGCGGGCTGTGCGCAACAACGAGGTGAATCATGGGAATGCTGTGGTTAATCGTGCTAGGACGCTTGGAGAGTACAACAGACCCGATCAGTTCTATGCCAATCGGTATGCGATTCGTATTCCCAGCTTTCAGAGGAATGACTTTGAGCTGAAGCATGCATACTACACACTTGTGGGTCAGCACCCTTTTCATGGTCTTTCTCATGAGCATCCCATGGATCAGATTGAGAGGTTCGAGGACTTGGTCACTAGCATCAAGTACAATGGAGTGCCCAATGAGTTCCTTTTCTGTAAGCTTTTCCCATACTCTCTTGGTGGGGATGCAGCTTACTGGCTGAAACAGTTGCCTCCCGGATCGCTGACTACTTGGGCAGAGACGAAGAACGCGTTTCTGAACAACTTCTATGATAATGCAAGATCTAAGGAGCTGAGGAACAAGATCTCTCAATTTTCTCAGGGAGCGACAGAGGCTTTTAAAGCCGCTTGGGCGAGGTTCATATCATATTAGAGAGATTGCCCGCATCACGGGTTTACTCAGGTTCAGTTGCTGGGTATTTTCTTCAGAGGTATCGATTGGAGGTATCAGATGGCTCTGGATGCTGCGAGCAATGAGAATTTCAACACGAGATATCCCGACGATGCTTATGTGCTGATCGAGAACTTGGCGTCTAGCAATAGCACCAAGAATGCCGATTTTGAGCGGAAGAGGCTGAACGGGATCATTGATGGATCGCAGATTGCTGAGGCGCATGCGAAGCTGGATTCGGTGCATAATTTGTTGATGGGCAAGCAGCAGAAGGCTGTTCACTTTGCTGATGAGGTCGAGAATGTTGATGAGGAGGAAGCAGAGGATGTTAATTACATTGGAGGTGCTGGTTTTCAAAATCAGCGGTATCAATACAACAACAACTGAGGCTTCACTAACAATGCTCAGCGAGGAGGATTCAAGTCTGATTTCAAGCCCTCAGGTTTTAGAGCAAATTCCTTTGCCCAGAAACCAATGCAGAGCAGCGATTACACGCGTGCCTACGGGAGTTCGTCCTATCATTCTCCACCGCCCAAGACTCAGGAGAGCAAGGTCGAGTCTATGCTCGAACGGATTCTCGAGGGACAGCAGAAGATGACAGTGGACTTCAATTGGAAGATGGATGCTATGTACACAAACCTAAATGGAAAGATTGAAGCTTTTAGCATTCATCAGAAGAGGCTGGAAACTCAGGTCGCTCAGACCGCGGATGCTGTGAAGAGACATGATGGTTTTCTTCTAGGGAAAACAGTGAACCCAAGGGAACATGTTCATGCTATCACCTTGAGGAATGGAAAAGAGGTCAGTCCAGGAGTGAAGAAGACCTCTACTGCAAAGAATCTCGTCGATCTTGCTGAAGATGACGACGATAAGGCTCCCAAAATTACCCCAGTATCGATCGATGCCAGACAACATCGGTCGATACCCGTCCAAGGATCTGCCAAGGACGTTTCAAAAGCAACAAGCATCGATCGATACCACCATTGTATCGATCGACACGAACCCAGAAGTCAAGAAACAGCTCGAGTTGAGTACAGGAAGAGTCTACATGCCCAAGATACTTTTCCCTCGACCTCTTAGGAAGACCAAGAAGGAAGTAGATGACTCTAAATGCAAGGCAATGCTAGACAAGTTGATTGTTGAGCTTCCTTTTGTCGATGTTATCAAGACTTCACCAGCCTTCAGGAGATATGTCAAGCGGATGGTATCGAGCAATGTGAACCTTGAAGACGGAGTGATGATGATTACTCATGAGTGCAGTGCGATCCTGCTTAACAAGATTCCAAAGAAGCTACCAGATCCAGAGAGTTTTGTGTTGGACTGTACGATTTTCACAGAGAGATTCGAACGTTCTCTCTGCGATCTTGGCTCGAGTGTGAACTTTATGCCATACTCGGTTGCTAAGCGAATGGGAATGACAGATTTCACGTCCACCAGGATTTCTCTGATACTTGTTGATCGCTCAGTTCGACTTCCCGAAGGATTGCTCGAAGATGTTCCGATTAAGATTGGAAATTGCTTGATCCCAACTGACTTCATTGTCCTGGAGTATGATGCAGAGCCCAGAAATCCTCTTATTCTGGGAAGGCCATTCCTAGCAACAGTTGGTGCTTTGATTGATTGCAGGAATGGGAAGATAGCTCTTAACATCGGTGACTTGGTCATGACGTTCAACATGGAGAAGATGATGAAGAGACCAACCATCGATGGACAGACGTTCTTTGTCGATACCTTCAGCGACATAGCTGAAGAGTACTTTCTGGAAATGCACCATGAGGATCCACTGGAGAGAGCATTGGTGTGTTCCACTGATTTAGAGGAGTTTCTGAGTGATGCTACTGCTGGATACGCCAAGTTGCTCGACGTAACAGTTTCCGTATCAATCGATACCCCTGGTAGTGTCGATCGATACCAGGCGTGCGCGATAGAGGAGTTGACCGAAACTCCTAAGAAAGCTGATGTGCTTGGTGATTGGAGTGAGCAGCAGGCTCCTAAGGTCGAACTTAAACCGCTCCCGGCTGAATTGAGGTATGTTTTTCTTGGTCCTAATTCCACATACCCTGTGATCGTTAATGCTTCCTTAAACAACGCAGAGATTACCTTACTGCTGAGCAAGCTGCGCAAGTATCGCAAAGCTCTCGGCTATTCTCTTGATGACATTTCAGGTATCTCCCCAGATCTATGCATGCACATGATTCACCTTGAGGACGAGTCAAAGTCTTCAATTGAGCATCAGAGGAGGTTGAATCCGAACCTGAAGGAAGTGGTCAGGAACTGTTGGAAGCAGGGATCATCTATGCCATCTCAGACAGTTCTTGGGTCAGCCCAGTTCATGTTGTGCCTAAGAAAGGAGGGATAACCGTGGTGAAGAACGAGAAGGATGAGTTGATCCCTACAAGGACGATCACTGGTCATCGGATGTGTATTGACTACATGAAGTTGAATTCGGCCACAAGGAAAGATCACTTCCCATTGCCATTCATTGACCAGATGTTGGAGAGGTTAACGAGTCACCCATACTACTGTTTCCTCGATGGGTACTCAGGCTTTTTCCAGATTCCTATACATCCAGAGGATCAGGGGAAGACGACCTTTACATGTCCTTATGGCACATTCGCCTACAGCAGAATGCCATTTGGATTATGTAACGCTCTAGCGACGTTTCAGAGGTGTATGATGTCTATCTTCACGGACGTGATTGAGGAGTTTATGGAGGTGTTCATGGATGATTTTTCAGTTTATGGATCGTCATTCAAGAACTGTCTGGATATCTTGTGCAAGGTGCTACAGAGATGCGAGGAGAAACACTTGGTCCTTAATTGGGAAAAGTGTCACTTTATGGTTCAGGAGGGCATCGTTCTTGGACACAAGGTTTATAAGGCTGGGATCGAGGTTGACAAAGCTAAGATTTAGGTCATGACAAGCCTACAACCACCGAAATCTGTGAAAGACATTCGAAGCTTCCTTGGTCATGCTGGGTTTTATCGCCGATTCATCAAGGACTTCTCCAAGCTAGCCCGCCCACTCACCGCCCTGTTATTCAAAGAAGTCGCATTCGATTTCACCCCTGATTGTCTTGCAGCCTTTGAGGAGATCAAGAAAGCCTTGGTGAGTGCTCCTATTGTCCAACCTCCGGATTGGAATCTACCTTTTGAGGTTATGTGCGACGCGAGCGATTTTGCAGTTGGTTCAGTTCTGGGTCAGAGGAAAGACAAGAAACTTCATGTTATCTACTATGCCAGCAGAACGTTGGATGATGCTCAGAGGAACTACAGCACCACAGAGAATGAGTTACTTGCAGTTGTTTTCTCTTTTGAGAAATTTTGATCCTATTTGATTGGGAGTAAGGTGACTGTCCACACAGATCATGCCGCTCTCCAGTACTTGATACAGAATAAGGATCTCAAGCCTCGCCTATGTCGTTAGGTCCTTTTTCTCCAAGGTTTCGACATCGAAGTTAAAGACAAAAAGGGCGTCGAGAACGGAGTTGCAGACCATCTCTCGAGGATGAGGATCGATGAAGACGTGCCTATTGATGATTTCCTACCTGAGGAGAACATTTACTTCATCGAGACTGGGTTTCACAGAGTTTCTGTCGAAAATCTGTAGTTTTCACGAGCTGCAGGTTCTGGTGTCGATCGATACTCAATTAGTATCGGTCGATACCAGTCGACAGCAAGACCAATTTTACCTATGGATCACTTTGGTGCTGCGGAGCTTCTCGCTGCTGTGGATACTCCTGATCGGCCTTGGTATGCTGATATCGCCAATTATCTTGCTGCAGATGACGAGCCAAAGCACCTAAAGAAGTATGACAGAAAGAAGTTTATGCGTGAGATAAGGCGATTCTTCTGGGATGAGCCTTACCTGTACAAGCACTGTTCTGATGGGATGTACATGAGATGTATTGCGGAGTCTGAGGTACCAGAGGTGTTGTACCATTGTCATGGGTCTGAGTATGCTGGACACTTTGCCACTTTCAAGATGGTGTCCAAGGTTCTTCAAGCAGGCTTTTGGTGGCCTACAATGTTTAGGGATGCTCATGCCTTCATCTCACAGTGTGATGTCTGTCAGAGGAGAGGGAAGATCAGTAAGCGACATGAGATGCCACAGAACTTCATCCTTGAGGTGGAAGTTTTTGATTGCTGGAGCATTGATTTTATGGGGCCTTTTCCTTCATCACGAGGGAATAAGTACATATTGGTTGATGTGGACTATGTGTCCAAGTGGGTGGAAGCGATTGCTAGTCCAACCAATGATTCTTCGGTGGTCCTGAAGCTATTCAGGAGCATTATCTTCCCTCGATACGGAGTACCTCGGATTGTTATAAGTGATGGTGGCACTCACTTTATTAACAAGGTCTTCGAGAAGCTGTTGAAGAAGCATGGTATGAATCATCGTGTAGCTACTCCTTATCATCCTCAGACGAGTGGGCAGGTTGAGGTATCCAACAGGAAGATCAAGGAGATTCTGGAAAAAACAGTAGGTACTACTCGGAAGGATTGGTCTGCAAAGCTAGATGATGCACTGTGGGCTTACATGACCGCTTTCAAGACGCCACTCGGGACTACCCCGTTTCACTTGCTGTATGGGAAAGCGTGTCACCTTCCAGTCAAGATCGAACACAAGGCAGCATGGGCTACCAGGCTGATGAGTTTTGACATCAAGTCTGCTGTAGAGAGGCGACTGGTTCAACTAAACGAGCTGGATGAGATTAGGCACCTTGCCTATGAGAACTCGAAACTATACAAGGATAAGACTAAGGCATATCACGACAAGCAGATCCTCTCTCGCCACTTCGAACCCAATGATCAGGTACTTCTGTATAACTCTCGTTTGCAATTGTTTCCTGGAAAATTGCGTTCTCATTGGTCAGGTCCTTTCACAATCAAGGAAGTCCGACCACATGGGGCAGTTGTGCTGATAAATGCTAAAGGCAAGGAATTCACTGTCAATGAATAGAGGGTGAAACACTATTGGGCGAAAGCCGAGATTCCAGACGGACACATTGTGCCTCTGGCTGATGCACCCACTGCCTGAACTCAATAAAGTCAAGCTCGTGACGTTAAACAAGCGCTTGGTGGGAGGCAACCCACTGGTGAGTTTGTATATAAGCCTTTTATTTTTGTCATTTTTCGTTTTTGTGTCATGTGTCTTTGTGTGAATCAGATGAACATGTGCTGTGTCGACCGATACCATTATGGTATCGATCGACACCAGGAGGAACATAGATTGTGTCTACCTATGCTTGGTATCGATCGATACCAGGCTGTGTATCGGTCGACACCCCTACCCCAATCCGGTAATTTCTTTGTTTTTCCATCGATTTCACTCAGTTCTTTTGGTTTCTTTTACCAACTCTAGGCTAAATAACACTGGGGACATTGTTGTTCAAGTCTAGGGGAGGTAGTTGCTGACATTGTGTTTGTTTTTCTTAGAGTCAGTCGTTTTTGTGTCAAATTTGTTTTATGAGTCAAAATTTTGTTGGGGATTATGATCCAGTTCTTAAATCTATTGTTCTGACTTTGCTTTTGAGTGACCAGTGTTACAGAATCAGTTCTGGATTAGACTAATGAAAAATCCAAAGGCTGACCAGTTAACTAAAAGACACCCATGTTTCCAGCAGAGTCCATTAAAGCCTGAGCCAAATTTTCGCACTTCATCGATGTGGTTGATGTTCATAGGGCTTGATTCCTCATTCATATCTGACAAAGGAACCCATGTGTTTAAAGTAATGGTATCTCTCTCTCATGTTATAAGTTAATAAATAAGAGCATAAAAAGATGAAATGATTTTCTTCTGAGTAGAGGGCTAGGAAAATTTCCAGCGATCCCATTATTCTACTTGTGAAGGAATGATCACACAAAGGTTGGAAGCGAGGGTAGGAAAATTTCCCGTGATACCACTATTCGCCTACGCCTTTGATACACAGAGAGGGAAGAACCGGGTGATATATCATGGTTTTTGCCCCTTTTAATCCATGATATAGGTCCGTTTTATAGAGTCTTTCTACTATTTTGTAGTGTTTTAGAGTCTTTTACAGGTTTTAGCACGTTTGGAGCATAATTGGAAATATTAGAGCTTTTTGGAGCATTTTGGAGCAAAACAGAAGCTTGTGCAGCTGAGTACCCGATTTAGAGTCTCAGTATCGATCGACACTACCCTAGTATCGGTCGATACTCATTGCAGCAAGACAGAAGTCGCGACTTTTATGAAGAGTTGAAGAATTGCAAAATTACCCAGAAGACTTTGATAATTGCAATAGACCCCAAAACGTATTTTAGGTTATTAATTAGGATTTTGAGCCACTTGGAGAGTACAGTTTTTGATTACGCTTGATTGATATGAGTTTTGTGAGAGAGCTTTCTGAGGGAGACAAGTCTGAGACTCTGTTCGTCCGAGAGAAGATTTCGAACCCTCTTGTTACTCTCCTTTTTATTATTTATTTGAGTATTATTTCAGTCATGTTTATTGTCTCAATTACCATGTCTGAGTAGTTCTCTTGTTAGGTTCAGGGTTCTCATAAGGGTTTTCTCTGAATGTTAGGTTAATTGAATAATTAGGATTCACCATCTGAATTAGTTCTTCGCCTAGGTTGTTCTCAAAGCTAATTCTAGACTGATCACCTAGAACTTAGATCTTAGGATAATTGGTTAGGCACGAGAGTGCGATTAATTACATGACAGAACCTATAGTGAGCAAAATAACTATTCGCAAAGAGATTTGGTTTAGTTGTTTTGTGAACAAATCAAACTTGAACTAAAAGCTGGTTTAGACTTTAGGATTCACAAAGAGATTTGGAATTCTAGGATTTAGACTTAGATAGTTTTCGCAACGAGAGTTGGTTAGCTATATTTTAGTGATTTGAGTTCAAGAACCGCTAAAACTGAATCATGTTAGCTAGTTTATCTACATTCATTGAATTCCTAAGAAATACCCTTAGCCTAATCTTTCTTCCAATCGATTTACAACACATCTAATTTACGCATTGCTTTAGTCTACAAACTATTGGTTTAGCTTAATTCTAATCTTTATAATCTATTGAGTAATATCTGGAGTTCTTGTGTTCGACTCCTAACTATACTGCAACACTGCTTTAGTACTTTTTTAGGGTATTAATTTGAGCATATCAAATTTGGCGCCGTTGCCGGGGACTCAATTTCGCCATTAGATTTTAGTGAAGAATTTCGACTAAATCGTCGAGTATCGATCGACACCCTAGTGGTATCGGTCGACACTACGTTCTTGATCTTTCGTGTTTCAAGTGTATGCCTACTCGAGAAAACAGAAGAAACAAGAACACTCAGCTAGTTGATCTGTCAAACGAGCAGCTAGCACATTTGTAACGCACACTCATAAAAGCAAAGAAGCCAGCGAAGATGAACAACAATCCAGTGGTTTTGATTCATGATGAGGCTGGTACTTTCAGAGACCGAGAGGGTCAATTGTGCAATGAGAGAGGGCAGAGACTAGATGGAGATGGAAACGTTATTGCCCCTCCAGCTGTTGTGAATGCTGAGAACGCTGCGGTTGAGCGTGGTAGAACAATTGGTGAATGCAACAAACCTGATCAGTTCTACGCAAATCGATTAGCGATTCGTCCTCATGCCTTTCAGAGGAATGATTTCGAACTGAAGCCTGCCTACTACACTCTTGTAGGCCAGCACAGTTTTCATGGTCTCTCTAATGAACACCCCATGGATCACATCGAGAAGTTCGAGGATTTGGTCTCTAGCATCAAATGCAATGGAGTGTCCTACGACTATCTGTTCTGTAAGCTTTTCCCATACTCTCTTGGTGGTGATGCTTCTTATTGGCTCAAGCAACTACCAGCTGGGTCATTGACTACGTGGGACGAGACTAAGACTGCTTTCCTGAACAACTTCTATGACGATGCGAGATCAGAAGAGTTTAGGAATAAGATTTCCCAGTTTTCTCAGGGAATGACAGAGGCTTTCAAGGCTGCTTGGGGAAGATTCAGATCGTATCAGAGGGATTGTCCACATCATGGGTATACTATGGTTCAGTTGTTGAGTTTCTTTTTCAGAGGGATTGATTGGAGGTATCAGATGGCACTGGACTCTGCTAGCAATGGTAATTTCTTTACCAAATATCCTGACGATGCTTACCAGCTGATTGAGAATTTTGCGTCTAGCAATAGCACAAAGAGTGCTGACATGGAGCGTAAGAAGCTGGCTGGTGGTATGGAAGGTTCACAGATCGCTGAGGTGCATGCGAAGCTGGATTCGGTGCATAATTGGTTGATAAGCAAGCAGCAGAAGGCGGTTCACTTTGCTGATGATATCGAGGTTTTCAATGAGGATGAGGTAGAGGATGTTAACTACATTGGTGGCTCTGGTTTTCTAGGTTAGAGGAATCAATACAACAACCGAAATATCAACAACAATTTTCAGCAAGGGGGATTCAAGTCTGAGGGTAATCAAGGTGGTTCTGGATCGAATCAGTTTAACCAGAAACCTTTTCAGAGTAGTGGTTACACGAGGAACTATGGGAATTCATCTTATCAGCAAGTACCTGCTAAGAATTCTGAGAGCAAGATCGAAGCTATGCTTGAACAACTGGTTCAAGGGCAGGAGAAGATGACGGTGAGCTTCAGGTTGCTCAAATGGAAGGATCGAAGCGCTCAGTATGAGTCAAAAGAAGTTGGAAATTCAGGTTGCTCAAACTTCAGAAGCTGTGAAAAGGCAAGAGGGTGTTCTTCCAGGTAGAGGAGAGAACCCAAGGAGGGAGCACATCAATGCAATCACTCTAAGGAGTGGAAAATAGTTGAATGCAGGGGTTAGGGATGCATCACCTGCAGAGATTTTCGTCGATCTCATCAATGAGGATTCTGAAATCCCGACGGTATCGATCGATACACCTCAGTGTCGGTCGACACCAGTTAAAATCTTGCAACGGGACAACTCCAAGACCCCAGTGTCGATCGACATTCCTCAAGCATCGGTCGACACTGAGACTACGGCAGAGAAGACACCTAAGACTACGAATGTAGTGCCTAAGGTGGCTCCCGAACGAGTTTATATACCGAGGATACCTTATCCTAGAGCTGTTGGGAAGACTAAGAAGGATGTGGAAGACGCTAGATGCAAGCAGATATTGGACAGGTTGATTGTCGAGCTTCCTTTCCTCGATGCTATTAAGACCTCCCCAGCTTTCAGAAGATATGTCAAGAAGATGGTGTCTAGCAACATGAACCTTGAAGGAGGATGCGTGATGCTTACTCACGAGTGCAGTGCAATCTTAACTAACATAATTCCAAAGAAACTTCCGGATCCAGGGAGCTTTGTGTTGGATTGTTCTATATTCACCGAAAGGTTCGGGCGTTCTCTATGTGATCTTGGCTCAAGTGTGAACCTCATGCCGTATTCAGTTGCCAAGAGGATGGGTATGACTGATTTCACGACCACCCGGATATCTTTGATACTTGCTGATCGCTTAGTGCGACTTCCAGAGGGGCTACTCGAAGATGTTACTATTAAGATCGGAAATTGCTTGATCCCGACTGATTTCATTGTCTTGGAGTATGATGCTGAACCCAGAGACCCCCTTATCCTAGGTAGACCATTCCTTGCCACAGCTGGTGCATTGATAGATTGCAGGAATGGGAAGATAGATCTCAACATAGGTGATTTGGTCATGACCTTTAACATGGAAAAGATGATGAAGAGACCGACTATCGATAGGCAGACTTTCTTCGTAGATACTTTCACGGATATTGCTGAAGAGTACTTCATGGAGTTGCATCCTGAGGATCCGTTGGAGAGAGCACTGGTTTGTTCAGCTGAATCTGAAGTGTTCTTCAGAGAAGAGGCTGCTGGTTACTCGAAGATACTCGACACTGCACCATCAGTGTCGATCGATACTACCCTAGTATCGGTCGACACCCTATGGCCAGACAGAAAATTGGGCGAGTGTTCCAAGCAAGCTGCCAAGTTTGGAAATTGGAGCGAGGAGAAAGCTCCTAAGGTGGAACTCAAACCACTTCCAGCCAATCTGAGGTATGTTTTTCTTGGTCCTAGTTCCACATACCCTATGATTATTAATGCTTCTTTGAACAACGCAGAGGTTGCCTAACTGCTGAGCAAGCTGCGCATGTATCGCAAAGCTCTTGGCTATTCTCTTGATGACATTTCAGGTATATCACCGGATCTGTGCATGCATAGGATTCATCTTGAGGACGAGTCAAAGGCTACAATTAAGCATCAGAGAAGGCTGAATCCAAATCTGAAAGAAGTGGTTAAGAAAGAGGTTATGAAGCTCTTGGATGCAGGGGTTATCTACGCCATCTCAGACAGTTCTTGGGTTAGTCCGGTGCATGTTGTTCCTAAGAAAGGAGGAATAACTGTGGTGAAGAATGCGAAAGATGAGCTGGTTCCTACTAGGACTATCACTGGGCATCGAATGTGTATTGACTACCGGAAGTTGAATGCAGCTACAAGGAAAGATCATTTCCCATTGCCTTTCATTGATCAGATGTTAGAGAGGTTGGCTAGTCATCCCTACTACTGTTTTCTCGATGGGTATTCAGGCTTTTTCCAGATTCCGATTCATCCAGATGATCAGGGGAAGACGACTTTTACATGTCCTTATGGCACATTTGCATACAGGAGAATGCCATTTGGATTATGTAATGCTCCAGCTACTTTTCAGAGATGCATGATGTCTATCTTCACAGACATGATTGAGGATTTTATGGAGGTGTTCATGGATGATTTTTCAGTATATGGATCATCTTTCAGTGACTGTTTGGCTAACTTGTGCAAGGTGCTACAGAGGTGTGAGGAGAAACACTTGGTCCTTAATTGGGAAAAGTGTCACTTTATGGTTCAGGATGGCATCGTTCTTGGGCACAGAGTTTCTGAAGCTGGGATCGAGGTTGATAAGGCTAAGATTCAGGTTATGACAGGCCTGCCACCACCGACTTCTGTGAAAGATATAAGGAGTTTTCTGGGCCACGCTGGGTTTTACAGGAGATTTATTAAGGATTTCTCCAAGATAACCCGCCCACTCACCGCCCTGTTATGCAAGGAGACACGGTTTGATTTCACACCAGAGTGTCTTGCGGCCTTTGAAGAGATTAAGAAGGCATTAGTGAGTGCTCCTATTGTGCAACCTCCAGATTGGACATTGCCTTTCGAGATTATGTGCGACGCCAGCGATTTTGCTGTGGGTTCTGTTCTGGGTCAGAGAAAGGATAAGAAGCTGCATGTCATCCATTACGCCAGCAAAACATTGGACGATGCTCATAGCAACTACAGCACAACAGAGAAGGAATTACTTGCGGTGGTTTTCTCTTTCGATAAATTTCGCCCTTATTTGATTGGGAGCAAAGTGATAGTTCACACAGATCATGCTGCTCTCAAGTATTTGATGTAGAACAAGGATCTCAAACCTCGTCTTTGTCGTTAGGTTCTTTTGCTCCAAGGGATTGATATTGAGATAAAGGACAAGAGAGGAGTAGAGAATGGGGTTGCTGATCATCTTTCGAGGTTGAATTTCGATACAAATGTTCCGATTGATGATCACTTACCTGAGGAGTCCATTTACTACGTGGAAACTGGTTTCCAGAGTGGCTTCACCGAAAATCAGCAATTCCCACGAATTGCATGTTTCGGTATCGATCGACACTCTCTGGTGTCGGTCGATACCCGACGGCTTCTGAACCTGTTTTAAACGTGGAACACCTTTGTGGTTATGAGGACTATCTCGTTGCTACAGCTGACTCCGATCTACCATGGTATGCTCATATTGCCAACTTCCTCGCTGCCAATGCAGAGCCAACACACCTAAAGAACTATGCCAAGAAGAAATTTCTGCGCGACATGAGGCGCTACTTTTGGGATGAGCCTTACCTATATAAGCATTGTTCTGACGGTATCTACAGGAGATGTATTGCTGAATCGGAGGTACCCAACGTTTTGTTTCACTATCATGGTTCTGAGTATGCTGGCCACTTTGCTACTTTCAAGACGGTGTCCAAAGTTTTTCAAACAGGCTTCTGGTGGCCTACTATGTTTAAAGATGCTCATACCTTTATCTCACAGTGTGATGTGTGTCAGAGGAGAGGGAAGATCAGTAAGAGACACGAGATGCCACAGAATTTCATCCTTGAGGTTGAGATTTTTTATTGCTGGGGTATCGATTTTATGAGACATTTTCCTTCGTCATACAAGAACCAGTACATCCTAGTTGCAGTGGATTATGTCTCTAAGTGGGTGGAGGCAATTGCTAGTCCAACCAACGACTCTTCGGTGGTTCTTAAGCTGTTTAAGACCATCATCTTTCCACGATTTGGCGTGCCTCGTATTGTTATAAGTGATGGTGGCAGTCATTTCATCAACAGGGTTTTTGAGAAGTTACTAAGGAAGCATGGAGTGAATCATCGAGTGGCTACTCCTTATCACCCCCAGACCAGTGGGCAAGTCGAGGTCTCCAACAGGCAAATCAAGGAGATTCTGGAGAAGATAGTGGGAACCTCTCGGAAGGATTGGTCTGCGAAGTTAGACGATGCGCTGTGGGCTTACAGGACTGCTTATAAGACACCGTTGGGCACTACACCTTTTCATTTGCTGTACGGGAAAGCATGTCACCTTCCTGTGGAGATCGAGCATAAAGCAGCATGGGCTACAAAGTTGCTGAATTTTGACATCAAACCTGCTGCTGAGAAGCGATTGATCCAGCTGAACGAGCTGGATGAGATTAGGCATCATGCCTATGAGAACTCAAAGCTGTACAAGGAGAGGACTAAGGCGTACCACGACCGAATTTTCAAACCCAATGATCAGGTACTTCTGTACAACTCTCGTTTGCATTTGTTTCCTGGTAAATTGTGTTCTCGTTGGTCAGGTCCTTTCACTGTCACGGAGGTTAGACCACATGGTGCACTTGTCCTGCGTAATCCCTCTGGCGAGGAGTTCACTGTCAATGTACAGAGGGTGAAACACTACATAGGGAGAACTGAGATCCCAAACGGACACATAATGCCTCTGGATTATGCACCCGCTGCCTGAATGGCAGTACAGTCAAGCTAATGACGTTAAAGAAGCGCTCGGTGGGAGGCAACCCACTGGTGAGTCTGTACATACATTTTTTTTTTCCTTTCTTTTTATTTTTAGTTTTGTGTTTCGTTGTGTCACGTGAAACAGATTCGGACGAGCAGTATCGATCGACACCTCCTAGTGTCGATCGACACCCTCCATATGCCAGAAAAGTACCAACTTGCTACGAGTATCGATCGACACTATCTAGTATCGGTCGATACCCGCCGCCCATGATAGTTTCCTTATAAACCCTACGGTTTTTCTCTTATGCCTCACAACTCCCATCGACCGACACAAACTCCTTTCACCAAAAAAAAAAAAAAATCACCAAATCTTCGTTTCTCCACCCTTTTGTGTGATTTCTGTGCCTATTCCGTGCGGTTTTTCGTGCTCAATCTCTTTCTCTCATTCATTCTAACGATCTACTAGGTATGTAACACGAATTTCCACCTTTTCAATCCATGCACCAAGTTTAGATTTTCGACTTTTAGGCCCTTAGAACCCATTTTGCTGGATGATTATCACTTGATTATTGTGTTCTAGGCCTAGTTGAACATTGCCTTACGATTCATTACTCTTGGTTTGCAATTTTGAAATTTTCGGATTATGTGATCTTCGTGACTGCTCGATACTTGTCTTAGTATCGATCGATACCACCTTGGTATCGGTCGATGCTAACCTTCTACCTTGTCCGAGATTGTTGTGTTTGAGAGAGATGTTGGATTTATGCTGTGTTTCGTGTTTGTTAATGATGCAGATGCCACCTCGCAAGAAGCCACGTTGCCTCGAGCTCTAACCCACCTGGCTGCGATCATCCGACGGAGTACTGTTTGGGCCAACATGTCAAGATCTTCGATGGTCTAACCTGGAACAGAGGGGTCGTAAAGGCTTGCCTTACCAACGACCGTTACTTGGTGTGAATCAACGGTCCACAGGAGGATAGTACTCTCTCCCATACTTACCTCCGCGACATCCCTGCACCACCTCCACCTTGTCCTGCCTCCCCAGTCGCTCCTAGCGCAACGTGTAGGCCTCCTTGGCCTATGATCAGCGAGAAGGCCAGGATCTGGTTGACCGATGATTACGAGGGCTCCGACAAGGAGATTACAGAGAGCCGGGCTTGCACGCACAGGCCTATTTCCGAGGAGTGTGACGACTATGACTCCATTTTCTACTGGCAGGCGGTTGATGTGCGCCCCACTCGATTTGTGAACACGCATGCTATGCGACAGCTGGGCTTTGACAGAGAGCTTGATGGTTTGATCAGGAAGATTGGACTGGGGACGATGCCTACGCAGCGATAATACTTATACCCCGACTTAGTCCGCCAGTTCTTCGCGTCTGTCCGCGTCTACTACACTAGTGAGCCTCCAGTGACTGCACAGCAGGGTGTGCTAACGTTCCTGATTCGCGGCGTGCGTTACAGGATTTCTTTCCAGGAGCTATGCGACATCTATGGGTTTAACAGAGATTTCTCGAGGTGTGAGCTTCCTCGCAGGTTCTTGGATATTGAGGCATTCTGGTCTCACTTCGGGCACGGGGTCTACGACTGCAAGACCACCACACAGATGGATGTGCGCCATCCTGTCCTGCGCTGTCTTGTTAGGATCTTGAGCAACACCTTGTTGTGCAAGATGGAGCCTAACAAGATGATGGTGACTGAGCTGATTGTGTTGTCCATTGGGATCGGGGACATTATTGAGGATGAGGCGTACGAGTGGCCTGAGATGGACCTGGCAGTCAACTTAGGTGCTGTCTTTGCGCACCACTTGGAGTCGTTGAAAGTGAAGCCTTTTACCGGACGTGGCAGATCTTCTAGGACAGCAGGTCGCCTGAACACTCCCATCTTTCTGTACCTTGGGATCAGTACTACTAGCTGCTCGATAGTGACATCCAGCGAGCTTATGGACCTAGCGCACCTGGAGCACCTGCGCTGGCTGAAGCCGGATAGGCGTTGGGTTTTCAGCACTTCTACAAGGGACTATCTGGTTCAGCTCCCCAACACAGATCTGACAGACATTGGCGGTGATCCTGCTCAGCTACTCTTCGCACCTGCCACAGCTGACATGGAGCCTGCACCGATCACTCGACGTCGAGGCTCCGCTACTCGCGTCCGTCCGCCTGCTTCTGGCCCTGCTGGGGGTCGATCACGCGCACGCCACGCACCTGCTCCTACACCTACTTTTCCTACGCCACATGCGATGGAGATGGACCCGTTCCAGCGCTACGTTGTCGAGAGTCTTCAGACCATTTGGAGTGCTATGTCTCGATGCAGCTGCATGGCGTCCTAGCGCCCCGTTTCACCACGATCACCACATCAAGCTGGACCATCTGGCACCGCTGGCAATGACTCTGACGCCACTGAGGATGATTAGTCCTCTGATTATCTGGTTTCACGTTTGTTTTTCTTTTCTCTTTTCTGTTTCTTTTCGTTCGAACTTTTGTTATTTTGGGTCTTATGTTAGCATTGTTATCATTGTGTACTTTGTGGAACTTATGCTTCTATGATTTTTGTTGCTTTTGACTTGTGTTTGAGTGATCTAACAGTGCTAACCATAACACATTTGGATCGTTTGACACAATTTTCGGGCACCATTATCGCTGTCAAGAGGAATTCTGCCGACCACGTGCTGGTATCGATCGATACCAGTTCAGTGTCGGTCGACACTCATTACCATCTCGGGTAACCTCTTCGATTTTCACATTCCACTTGGTTCATTTGATTTCTCTCACCAAACTCAGGCTTGATAACACTGGGGACAGTGTTGTTTAAGTCTGGGGGAGGTAGTCGCTGACATTGTGTTTGTTTTTCTTAAGAGTCAGTCATTTTTATCTAGTCAAAATTTGTTTTATTGAGTCAAAATTTTGTTGGAGATTATGATCGTGTCCTTGAAACTGCTGTTTTGATTTTGCTTCTGAGTGTCCACTGTTACAGAATCAGCTACAGATCGACTAATGAAAAATCCAAAGGCTGACCAGTTAACTAGAAGACACACATGTTTCCAGTAGAGTTCTTTTAAAGCCTGAGCCAAATTTTTGCACTTCATCGATGTGGTTAGTATTCATAGAACTTGATTCCTCATTCATATCTGACAAAGGAACCCATGTGTTTAAAAGTAATAGTATCTATCTCCCCTTCTGTTAATTAATAAATAAAAGCATAAAAGATGAAATGATTTTCTTCTGAGTATAGGGCTAGGAAAATTTCCAGCGATCCCATTATTCTACTTGGAGAGGGATGATCACACAGAGGATTGGAAGCGAGGCTAGGATTTTCCTATGATGCCATTATTCGCCTACATCCTTTGATACATTGAGAGGGAAGAACCGGGGATTTGGTGGCAAACACCATCAATACTCGCGTCTGATACCTTGATGTGTATATGCGAATCTAAAAAAAAAAAAAGAAGAAGAAAATATGATAAGAAATAAGTCTGGGGGAGAGAAAGTGATACAAAAAGTATGAAATTGGGTGGTTCCTTGTTATGATATTGTATGGGAAAGAATCTAGAAAGTTCTTGGTATTAATCACAGCGATGAAACTGGCGATGAGGGGTTTAAATGAACGATGCTGCGAAATAATGTGTGTAGTCTGGGGAAGCTGCGAATGTCTACGGAGAAGTACATGGTGGTTAGATTTGGATCTGGTTAGGTGACATTTGGGTGCTTGGGAAAAGGCTCATTGCAACGTTCCAAGAACAGGTGAGTCTCCGTGTTTTCAAACTTCTTTCTCTGGTTTAGTCTTCGATTTGCTTGAGGGCAAGCAAAGGCTAAGTCTGGGGGAGTTGATATATCATGGTTTTTACCCCTTTTAAGTCTTTCTACTATTTTGTAGTGTTTTAGAGTATTTTACAGGTTTTAGCACGTTTGGAGCATAATTGGAAATATTGGAGCTTTTTGGAGCATTTTGGAGCAAAACAGAAGCTTGTGCAGCTGAGTACCTGATTTAGAGTCTCAGTATCGATCGACACTACCCTAGTATCGGTTGATACTCATTGCAGCAAGACAGAAGTCGCGACTTTCATGAAGAGTTGAAGAATTGCAAAATTGCCCAGAAGACTTTGATAATTGCAATAGACCCCAAAACGTGTTTTAGGTTATTAATTAGGATTTTGAGCCACTTGGAGAGTACAGTTTTTGATTACGCTTGATTGATCTGAGTTTTGTGAGAGAGCTTTCTGAGGGAGACAAGTCTGAGACTATGTTCGTCCGAGAGAAGATTTCGAACCCTCTTGTTACTCTCCCTTTTATTATTTATTTGAGTATTATTTCAGTCATGTTTATTGTCTCAATTACCATGTCTGAGTATTTCTCTTGTTAGGTTCATGGTTCTCATAAGGGTTTTCTCTGAATGTTAGGTTAATTGAATAATTAGGATTCACCATCTGAATTAGTTCTTCGCCTAGATTGTTCTCAAAGCTAATTCTAGACTGATCACCTAGAACTTAGATCTTAGGATAATTGGTTAGGCACGAGAGTGCGATTAATTACCTGACAGAACCTAGAGTGAGAAAAATAACTATTCGCAAAGAGATTTGGTTTAGTTGTTTTGTGAACAAATAAAACTTGAACTAAAAGCTGGTTTAGACTTTAGGATTCGCAAAGAGATTTGGAATTCTAGGATTTAGACTTAGATAGTTTTCGCAACGAGAGTTGGTTAGCTATACTTTAGTGATTTGAGTTCAAGAACCGCGCTAAAACTGAATCATGTTAGTTAGTTTATCTACATTCATTGAATTCCTGAGAAATACCCTTAGCCTAATCTTTCTTCCAATCGATTTACAACACATCTAATTTACGCATTGCTTTAGTCTACAAACTATTGGTTTAGCTTAATTCTAATCTTTATAATCTATTGAGTGATATATGGAGTTCTTGTGTTCGACCCCTAACTATACTGCAACACTGCTTTAGTACTTTTTTAGGGTATTCATTTGAGCATATCACCGGGGATTCGGTGGCAAACACCATCAATACTCGCGTTTCAGACCTTAATGTGTATATGCGGATCTAAAAAAAAAAACAAAAAAAAACATGATGAAAAACAAGTCTGGGGGAAAGAAAACAATACCAAAAGTGTGAAAATTAGCTGGTTCTTTTGTCATGATATTGTATGGAAAAGAGTCTAGAAGGTTCTTGGCATTGATTACAGCGATGAAACTGGAAATGAATGGCTTTATTAGATAATGTTGTGAAATAATGTGTGGAGTCTGGGAAGCTGCGAATGCCTACAGAGAAGTACATGGTGGTTAGATCTGAAACTGGTTAGGTGATATCTGGAGAGCTGAGGAAAAGGGTCATTGCAGTGTTTCAAGAACAGGTGAGTCTCCGTTGTTTTCAAACTTTTTTCTCTGGTTTGGCCTTCTGTTTGCTTGAGGGCAAGCAAAAGCTAATTCTGGGGGGGTTGATATATCATGGTTTTTACCCGTTTTTGACCATGATATAAGTCCTTTTTTTTTAGTCTTTCTAGTGTTTTTGGAGTTTTTAGTGTCTTTTCAGGTTTAAGGCACGTTTGGAGCATAATTGGAGATATTGAAGCATTCTGGAGCTTTTTGGAGCAAAGCAGAGTTTGTGCAGCTGGGACACCGATTTGAAGCCCTTGTATCGACCGACACCACCTGGTGTCGATCGATACTGACACCATGAAGGAAGGAACGTGACTCACTGCCCGTGTATCGATCAATACCACTTATGGTATCGGTCGATAATATGAAGAATCTGCACCTTATCCCAGAAGTCTTTAATAATTACAAGAAGCCCCAAAACGTGTTTTAGAAATATAATTAGGTTTTTCAGCCACTTTTGTTGACTACGCTTGATTCTATTCTGGTTTTTGTTGAGAAAGCTATTGAGGGAGACAAGTCTGAACTTTGTTCGTCAGAGAGAAGATTTCGAACCCTTGTTTTACTCTATTCTTATTTTATCTATTGAAGTATTATTCAGTCATGTTGCTTTCTTTAATCTCCATGTCTGAGTAGTTTTCTTTTAGGTTTAGGGTTCTCATAAGGTTTTCTTTGTATGTTAGATAGATCGATTTATTAGGATTTATAATCAATTAAGTTCTTCACCATAGATTGTTCTTAGTGCTAATTCTAACTTGATCACCTAGAACTTAGATCTTAGGTTAATCAATTAGACACGAAAGTGTGATTGGAAACCTGACAGAACCTAGGGAGAGCAAAATAACTATCTGCAAAGAAATTTGGTTTAGTTATTTTGTGAACAAATCAAACTTAGACTTAAAGCTGGTTTAATCTTTAGGATTTGCAAAGAAATTTGAAATTTTGGGATTTAGACTTAGATAATTCTCGCAACGAAAGTTGGTTAATTATAGCTTAGAGTTTTGAGTTCAAGAACCGTGCTTAATCTGAATCCTGATCTATTGTTTTGTCCGCATTCTCTGATTTCCTGAGAAATACCCTGAACCTATATTTCCTCCATTGAATTTACAACCCACTTAATTTCTTAGTTGTTTTCTGTTTAATTGATTGACTTAGCTTAATTCAAACCTAGTAATCTATTGAGTGATATCTTGAGTCTTTGTGGTTCGACCCCTAATTTACTGCAACTACTGCTTTAGTACTTTTAGAGTATTATATTTGAGCATATCAGGGAGTCAACAGGGCTCGAGTTGCCCCCTCTACGTTGCCCGTTAAAGGATCAATTTCGGCATTAACGACCTCAACGTTATCATGTGAAGCGTTATCACCCGCCTCTTGAGCACGTCTTTTCTGAGTTCTTCCTGAGCCAGCTGAGAGGCAATTACCTCATCACGACGAAGCTGAGAGGCAATTACCTCATCACGATAATCCGGGATTCATCGACCACGGACCCGCTAACATTAGCCGCCAGCCACATTTCCTCATCGAACCGACGCTGGGCATCAGTTTCGTTACTATCCCGATCAAGGAGCCTAGGAACCTGGATAGCAGTCTCGGCATTAACTCGAGTTCCCGCACGTCGCGAGTTGCGACGGATTAGCTGAGATTCATCCAACTAATTTTCCATCACTAAAACAACGGTGTCTGAAGAATCTGAACTCACCGAATTGAATACCAAAGGCCAAGTAGGAAGCGGCTCTTCAGATCTATTTTCGTAGTTATTAACGGAATCGTTTGGCGATTCAATTCCAGATTGATGCATTCAACGAGGGGAATCGCAGGGGACAAACGAAGAAATCGCGAAGAACATGAGAAGAAATCGCGAAGAACAGGAGAAGAAATCGCGAGGGATGGATGAAACGCGATACAAAAACCCGGAGATCGTTGAGCAAATCGAAGAAATCAAGCCGCAAATTTGCCGGATTCAATCGAAAAATCAAACAGAAACCCTAGAGAGAAAAAGCAAAAACAGGAGAGAGGAAGAAGAAGTACCTTTTATGGGGAAGGAAATGAAGAATTAGAAAAGTCGAAACCGAATATATGTAGAGAGAAGTAATCATGACAAATCCCTCGATTTCCGCAACAATTGAAGGAACTGAAGCGACATGTCCTCTCAAGAAAGATTAGCCGAGCTCAAGATTTTCCGAGCTCGCAATTCACTGAACTCGGGCTTCGCCAAATTCAAGGATCAAGACCAGACGACCAAGTCAGAAAACCGCCGATCTCAATAAAGAATTTTCCATGAACTTCGCCGAACTCAAAGACTCCTTCGCCGAACTTGTGGGGGGGGGGACTTATTGTTGGAGGTGAGTTTAGCACTCCCTGGTTTAGTCTGGTTTGAACCGAGATCGGCCCAATTGATCATTGTTTACGACGGTTCGAACTAAGTAAAGAAGGCCCATGATCACACTTAACGGGCCGAGCTCGATCTAAAGCCCAACTCGCTGTCGAACAAGCTGACCTCCGAGATTTGCGGAATACTGCCCGATTTCGTTGGGAGAAAAGGAAGATTTCCTTATCCTGATAGAACTAGGAAAAGGAAATCTCCTCGATTTAGACCGACTCGAAACCTTATAAATAGGGAGACCCTCGCCACATCCAAGGACATTCACAATCATCTACGAGACCTAACAGATTGAGAGCTCAGACCTTAGCTTTTATCTCTTTAGTTCTTAAAGTCTTTCTTTTACGATCAACATTCTTGTAACTCCGCCGAGTTTAATCAATAAAACGAGATTCCGATCATCGAGTTTACTGTTTTGCCCCTTGTGTGATTTTCAGAATCAACAATGTTCACACTAAAAATGGACTTGATGAATCATTTATAAAGAAAATCCAGAAGATTTTAAGATTTATCAAGCTGAGACAATGAGTGAAGGAAATATTGAATATCTTCACATCATGAGTATTACCCAATGCGGTAAAACTATTTGGAGAAACTACATGCATTCTCTATAAATTGTACTCCACAACGAAATAATATAATGGAAATATGAAAATAATAAACAAGAAGTTTACTGAAAATCTCACTGTTTTGGCATGATCCGGTTAAGCCATTCCGGTTCAATGGAAATGTGAAAAAGAATCAGAAAAGTATGTGGACATTCATTAAAAAACTATAAGCTTCTTATATGTTGTCCTCAAAGTAAGTTCATAATACGGCTTTCACTCTCCAATAAATTTGGAATATATTGATTTTCTGGTACGTATACAAGGAGATATTTTGGACTGATCACCCACTATGTATCTTTGCAAAAGTATTTGGTTAATTGATTAGAGTGAAACCGTATTGATTCGCATTATGCCAACGAATAATTTTGAGTTCTCCCTAGGACTGAGTTTTGGTCAGGAACCAGATGTTTCCCATCTAAAATTTTTTGGATGTAATGTTGCTCCACCACATTGATTTTAGATGGGACCTCAAAGGAGGTCAAAAATATATGTTGGGAATGAATCTCCCTTTATAAGTAAATGTATTGAGCCATCAATAAGGGATAAGGTTCGATTTATAGACTGTAATTTCAGTGAGTCAGTCATTCCAACATATAAGGGGGAAAAGAAAATAAACCGCTGGAAAAGAAAATCAATGAAAGAAATTATCTTGATCCTCATAAAGAATGTGCACTAGAAGTTCAAAAGATAATTCATTTGCAAAGTTTAGCAAATTTGATGCTAGAAGCATTTCCTGACTCTGATTGAGTGACAAAGTCACATATACAAGTTGTGCTCCATTTAATATTGATGTCTCGGGGGGACAATATCAACTGCTATTGAGTCTAGAGATCGCATGAAGCGTGATAGACCTATTGGTTCTAAAGATAAGAATCCTCGAAAAGAAAATGGAGCATATTATAAAATGGCAAGGCCGAGGAAGCTATCTCTAGAAGAGACATAGACATGACAAAGAAAGAAATCTAGGTACCTAGTAATGATAAGAGATTTCAACTAGTTGAGTCTTGTCTGGAATAAATGGAATCAATAGCAAATCGACGTCGATAATATTTTTGCATGCAATAAAGCAGTTGATGGGAATTGAGGATCAGAAACCGTGGTATAAGAAGATGTTTTGGAAGACGTACGTAAAGTGATGATTGGCCAATCATGGAAAAAAGCCGTAGAGGCGGAATTAAAATATCTTGCAAATAAATATTTGGACCAGTAGTCTGTACACTTGAAAGTGTAAAACTAGTAAGACATAAGTGGATCTTTATGCGAAAGATGGATGAAATGATATATGAAGAGTTATACTTCACTGTGGTGGATGCAACTATTTTTCAGATCCCTTATGAGTTTAATAATGATAGAATGACTTGATTAGTCTCAAAAGAATTTAAACTGCCATAAGCAGCTTAGAATAGAAGGATTTAAACTGCTAGAAGCAGCAAATTATAGTTCTCGAGAACACTAGATATTTCATTGAATTAAAGCAAATATGTTGCACATGGTATACTCTTAAAGTGAGTATTATGAGGTTAACCGATATACCCATGTATATTTATCAAAAGTCTATGGATACATGGGATCCTTGATTTGAACATAATCAAAACTCTTGAAGAGTTATCGGAAGTCAAAATTTGGAAGAAACGATTTTGAAAAGACAACATTGTCTTCAGGTTTTCCAAATTGTAAATCTAAGGAAAGAGATGTTTTCTCAAAGATCCTTGCAGGATTTTACATAGAAAATGCTCATGTATAGTTGGTCTTGAAGTACCACACTTAAAATGATATTTGAGCAAGTTGATCTCTTTCATGACTGAAAGATGTGCTTTCGTATGACAAGAAAGAAAGCCAACATAACAGCTTTTACAAGAAGAGCATGAATAACTCATATGTACAAATATGTACAATATGAATATCTAGAAGATTGTAAGTAAAAGAAATTTGGCATGAAGTCCAAATAGACGAAGAAAATATCTTCTGTGTGAAAAAAATGTTATGGACCAGAAGTCCAACAACCTGAGAAATTATGATAATTATACGAGTGTATTAACTAAGGTTATGCTTATATCAATTCTCTAAAGATGATACATATGATTGGAATGCATCCCTTGAAGAAGATGCTTCCAGGGGGAGAATTATGATGGTATGTGTGGTTGTACTCTTTTTCCTTATCATAGTTTTTTTATCCCATTGGGTTTTTCCATGACAAGGTTTTAACGAGGCAGCAAAGAACACGCAAATGATAGACACCCAAGGGGAATGTAAATATGAAAGTCTATTGATAAAACCATATTTTGCATGTTTTTAAGGTTTAGTTTCATAGGTTTTTAGTTCCACTTTATATAGCTTTTGAGTTATTTTCATGCATTTGAGTCTCATTTGCATTTCAATGCATTTTAGATGTCCTAGGTTGTCTTTGCAATATTTTTTGCTTGCTTGAGCTATTTTCAGGTGTTCTTGGAGTCAGAAGAGTTGGAGGAGTGAGGACAGCCATCATAAAAGGTCATTGCGATATATCGAGATGCAGGATCATGCAGAGACGTCAGAGGTTTGGCATTGGATGAAGAACTTCCCACCAATGGATTGGGCTCATATTTTAACACAAGATAGGTAAATGGATTACCTTTCGTTTGAAATTTTCTTAAGGCCTTTCCAACGGTGCGATCAAACTTTATGCCAATTTCCGTGATGACAGTCCAGTCTAGCGAGTAAGAGAAGCAGGTGGAGAAACAAGCCAGATCGATCGATCCTAAATTTTTGGATCGATCGATCCCCCAACCCGTGCAGTTCCCAGATCGACCAACACTGCCAGATCTATCAGACTTAAGTTTTTGGATCGATCGATTCCCTCCGGATCGACCCAATCCCCCCCCCCCCCCCCCCCCCCCCCCCCCC
>PKMM01056645.1:246821-266768 GCA_002933915.1 Eutrema heterophyllum
CCCCCCCCCCCCCCACCGCGACCAAAACCACCTAAAGTGCTTTAAAGATCGACTCATATGAAAGGTTTCCATTTGAATTTAGCTTTGGCGATCTTCATGAAACCTATAGGTACTTGAGTAAGATTTCCAATGGAGGTTGTTTCGAGTCATTCAGACATGTGGTTCAAGAGTTATTGCCGATTTAGTGAAGACGTATCAACCGAAAACCAGCCTCCGAAAACAGTGTAAAAACATGTTTTTAACTATTCCACCAAATTTTTGGTGACTTTGGTCGACCAAGACTCTTTAATAACTGGTCTCTAGATGTATGTATGCTTTATTATTATTAGAGAGGTCTTCTTCAATTCTTGGTGTGTGCTCAACCCAAGAAATCTCTCTAGAGATTCTTGGGTTGATTCTTTATGTATAATCCACACTTTTGAAAGATTCTTCATATATATACTTTGATTTCTTCCTTCTTCTTCTTGAAATTTCTTCTTCTTAAACTTGGGAAAACTCAAGAACACCATTTAATGTTCTTGATGGATCTTCATGTTCATGCCATCAAAGAGAAGATTTTTTCATCCCTCACTACAAGAAAACATGGTCATTTCCGACAGCCATTTCCGACGGATTTCCAACGGTATTCTAACGACAATTAGATCCGTCGAAAATCTGTCGAAAAAGTTTACCCGTCGGAAATCCGTGGGAAATTTCCGACGACTTAGATCCGTCAAACAACTTCCGACGGATTTCCGACAGTATTTTGACGAATATTACACCCGTCGGAAATCCGTGGGAAATTTCCGACGGATTTCCGATGACATAGATAAATATCTACGTTTAAATCCGTGGGAAATCCGTCGGAAATTGCGCACAATTTCCTTATAAAAACGTTTCCACCCCTTCTCTCATTCATTACAATCACAAAAAAAAAACCCAAACATCTACAACCTTACCAAAATGTCTTCTTCAGATCCTTATAATTATTTTCGTTCATGGATGGACAAGCCTCATCAAATTCCGGACACGGGCCTAGTTATGGAGGAATTCAAAGAAGGTCTGCAGGAATTCATGGCATTTGCGGGTATGCAGAAGAAAGCAAAAAAAACAGGTAAAATCTACTGCCCTTGTATTAATTGTCGGAATCGTAGATTTATCGTGATAGATGAAGTATGGCACACCTGTATTGTCATGGATTTGTGCCGGGTTACAAGATTTGGTATTATCATGGAGAAAATGATACAATGGTGGATAATAATGCTAGTACTAGTGAACAGTATATTGGGGATAACGCTAGTTTAGAAGAACCTGCACTGGAAGTAGAAAGTATTGTAGGTCATGTTCAGATGGTGAACGATGCATTTCGTGAAAGTATACCATCGGTTGCTGAGTATGGAGATAGAGGAGAAGAACGTAACTTAGAAGCTCGGAGATTCTTTGATATGTTAGATGCTGCTAAACATCCGTTATATGATGGGTGTAGAGATGGACATTCCCCTTTATCAACTGCAACAAGGATGATGGGTATAAAGACGGATTTCAATTTGAGTGAGGAGTGCGTGGATGCAATCGCTGATTTTGTGAAAGACATTTTACCAGAAGATAATCTTGCACCGGCATCATACTATGAGATATAGAAACTTGTTCAAGGTTTAGGATTGCCATATCATATGATAGATGTATGCATGGACAACTGTATGCTCTATTGGAGAGAGGACGCAGACCGTTCGACATGCCGTTTTGGTCGCAAACCTCGGTATAAAGAAACAGGTGGAAGAGTGCCAGTGCCATATAAACAGATGTGGTATTTGCCATTAACAGAGAGATTGAATAGGTTATATCAGTCAAAGCGCATAGCGAGAGCAATGATGGCATGCAGAGCATACAACGGATGGAGAAATCACTCATCCGTCAGACGCAGGAGCATGGAAACATTTTCAGTCAATGTATCCCAGTTTTGTGTTTGAGGCGAGGAACGTATACCTTGGATTATGTACCGATGGTTTCAACCCTATTGAAGCACGGCAGACAATATTCTTTGTCGCCAGTAATTGTAACACCTTACAATTTGCCGCCATCTTTGTGCATGAGACGGGAGTTCTTGTTCCTTAGCATTCTCGTTCCTGGACCAGAGCATCCGAAGAAATCACTTGATGTGTTTTTGCAGCCATTGATTTATGAGCTGCGAATGTTATGGGACCAAAGTGTTGAGGCGTTTGATATTTCTTGTCAGCAGAATTTCATCATGCGGTCGGTACTTATGTGAACCATTAGTGATTTTCCAGCATATGGCATGTTATCAGGATGGACAACGCACGGAAGGTTATCGCGCCCGTACTGTCAAGATAACACAGATGCGTTCCAATTGAAGCACGAACGCAAAACGTCTTGGTTTGACTGTCATAGGCGATTCCTACATAGCGATCATCTTTATCATCGGAGCACCATATTGTTTAGGAAGAACCGGAAAGTATTTGATGGTCCACCTCCTAAGTTAAATGGAGAGTATTTGTTGACTCAGTTCAGAGATTTTGGTGCAGACAAGACCGTTGATTGTAGTGGTAACGGGCATCATCCTGTTGATGGTTGTGGCAACGTACATAATTGGCACAAGATGAGTATTTTCTGGGATTTGCCTTATTGGAAGGACCATCTTTTGAGGCATAATCTGGATGTCATGCACATTGAGAATAATTTTTTTGACAACATTATGAACAGCGTTCTCAATGTCCAAGGGAAGACGAAGGACAATCTAAAGTCTAGATTGGACTTGCCAGACATTTGTTTTCGTAGAGTGATTTAAGTGTTTTCACTCAGTCAATTAATACTAAAGCTTACACCACCGCAATCATAACCGTTGTCAATGCAATACTTTAGGATCGAATCCACAGAGACCAAAGGTACACTACAATTCTCACAATTATAAAATTAAGCTAAGACAAGAATATGGTTGGTTTTGATTAAGTAACGAATGCAATTAAAACGATGTAGATTCAATAAAAGAAAGGCGTTAGGTCAAGGGTTTATTCTCAGGAATCCAGAGATCATGAATCAGACAACTATTCAAGGAACAATTAGACACAAGTTTCGAACTCAAACATAAATATTAACCAATCCACTTCCGTGCTCATGGTTACTAAACCTAGCATCCTAATCCACTTTCGTGCTCATAGAATTCTAAATCAGCCTTAACGAATAGGTTCAATATGTTCATGAATCAACCTAATACACTTCCGCGCTACTAGATGATTCGCTCGCTTATGTTCTTTCTAGCAACCCAATACACTTCCGCGCTCTCAGATTAAGCCCTAGTTCATAGACCTAGCGGTCAGCTCAAGCCTAAGCAATAAACACAACAATAAGCGAAAACCTCAAAAGATAAATCCCTATATGTGTCTAATTCAATGATTCATGGATCCCCTTGAAACCCCTAAACCTAACTAATGAACTACTCATACATGGAAACAGAGAACAAGCAAAGAGATGAAGAAGACATGATATAGATTAAGAGAGTAAGGGTTTAGAAATCTTCTCAATGGATACAAAGGTTCTTCCCCAAAGCTTACAATGATCTCCAAAAGAAATAAGCAATAAAAAGTGTCTGTAAAAGTTCTGGTATCAAGTGGTGCCGTCAAAGAGGCTAAAAATAGAGTATATATATGTCTATGTTGAATTAGGTCAAAATAGGGAGTTTCTATAGCAAAATTAGAAAAAACAGAAATTTCCTTTTTCTTCTCGCCGGCTTGCATCGACCGATGCACCTCCTTGCATCGGTCGATGGCTATTTCTCTGGTCTGCTGCATCGATCGATTGCAGAATCTCTGGTTTGTTGCATCGATCGATGTACTCCTTGCATCGATCGATTGCAGAATCTCTGGTTTGTTACATCGGTCGATGCACTCCTTGCATTGACCGATTCTGCTCCTTTCTTCACGGTTTCGTGCGTTTTTCCTCCCGTAACTCCAATTTCTTCCTTAGACGCCCTTTTTACCTGAGATGTCTAAATAAATGACTAAAAGACTCTAAAACGGACTTTGACTCGATAAAACGATTAAAAGAAATACCAAAACATACGATAGAAAACGGTAAAAACCATGTAAATCAATTCCCCAGACTTAGCCTTTTGCTTGTCCTGAAGCAAACAGAAAAACTAAGTAAGAAGAAAAGGTTTGAAAACACGGAGACTCACATTTCCTTTAGGATTCCGCAATGACCATTACCTTAGCGATCCATGTATTGCCAAACTAGCCCCAGATCGAACCACCATGTACTTCTCTGCAAGCATTCGCAGCCTCCCATATTCAACTCATTATTTCACAGAATAATCCAAAGCTATCACTGTTGGGTCTCATCAAGGATCGTAGTGCCAAGAACCTTCTAGACTCTTTCCCTTTCGATATCATGACAAGACAACAACAACACAACCTTTGGTACTTTTTCCCTCCCCCAGACTTATTCTTTTCTTATTTTCTTTTCTTTGGGTATATTTTTCTTTATCAAGGCTTACGAGATGCGAGTATTGATGGTGTTTGCCACTGAATCCCCGGTTACCCCCCTTTTTAAATCAAAGATGTAGGCGAATAATGGGATCGCGGGAAATTTTCCTAGCTCTCGCTTCCAATCTTTGTGTGATCATCTCCTTCGAAGTAAAATAATGGGATCGATGGTAATTTTCCCAAGCCTTTTACCCGAAAGAAAATCATTTCATCTTTTCTGCTTTTTTTTAAATAAGGGAGAGGAGTACCATACTTTCACACAGGTCGTCTTGTCAGATACGAATGAGGAGTCAAGCTCTGAAAACACCAATCACCATGATGAGGTAAAAGGAAGAGCGTAGAAATTAGCTCAAGCTTTTGAATTTTTACGGAAACATGGATGCCTCTGATTAACCGGTCAGCCTTTAGATTTTTCATTAGTCCGGTCTGAAACTAGCTCTGCAACAATGGTCACTTAGATGCAAATCATATAAAAATTCAAAGGTCATGATGATAATCTCCAACAAGTTTTTGACTCAATAAAACATAATGACTTAAAGAAAACATAAAAATAACTCAAAAGTAAACAAAAAAATTAAAAAATAGCGTTAGTAACGATAGATACCCTCCCCCAGACTTAATTCACACCGTCTCGGTGTGAAAATAAATGAGGAAGAAGGGTATATAGACTCAAGAAAAATACAATAAGATAGAAGAGAAAATAAAAGGAAAACATACCGGTGGGTTGCCTCCCACCAAGCGCTTGTTTTAAGTCGTTAGCTTGACTTGACAGCCTTTTAGGCGTGAGACGGGTCATCGAGGAGAATGGTGTCTTCCACATCGAACTCTACGTTGGCAAGGTATGGCTTTAGGCGCTGTCCCTTAACCACAAACTCATTTCCTGTAGTGTTCAGCAGCACCATAGCTCCGTACGGTCGTACCTCTTTAATGGTGAATGGGCTCGACCATCGCGATCGCAGCTTCCCTGGAAAAAGTTTAAGGCGAGAGTTGTATAGTAATACCTGATCGTTTGCAGCGAAGTTCTTAGGAATTATCTTCCTGTCGTGATAGGCTTTGGTCTTCTCTTTGTAAATTTTTGAGTTCTCGTAAGCCATGTGACGTATTTCCTCCAGCTCGTGTAGTTGCATCGTCCTCCGTTCAGAGACCGGTTTGATGTCGAAGTTAAGCAACTTAACAACCCATGCAGCCTTGTATTCGAGCTCGACCGGATGGTGACATGATTTCCCGTAGAGGAGATGGAACGGCGTCGTTCCCAAAGGTGTTTTGAACGCAGTCCTGTATGCCCAAAGAGCGTCATCTAGCTTGATAGCCCAGTCCCGTCTTGACGTGTTCACTGTTTTTTGCAGAATACCCTTGATTTCCCTGTTGGAAATTTTGACTTGTCCACTCGTTTGAGGGTGATAGGGAGTGGCTACCTTGTGCTTGACCCCGTGCTTCTTCAACAAGTTGTCAAAGACTTTGTTGATGAAATGAGATCCGCCATCGCTGATAACCACTCTAGGTACACCGAACCTTGGAAACATTACCGATTTGAACATCCTTAATACCACCTTAGCGTCATTTGTTGGGCTAGCCAGCGCTTCCACCCATATAGACACATAGTCCACCGCCACCAGGATATATTGATTTCCATAAGAGGCCGGGAAAAGGCCCATGAAATCGATTCCCCACACATTGAACACTTCAACTTCCAGGATGAAATTTTGTGGCATTTCGTTCCTTTTGCTAATATTCCCCTGCCTCTGACATGAGTCGCACTTGGAAACGAAAGCATGTGCGTCACAAAACATAGTTGGCCACCATAAACCGGCTTGTAGAACCTTTGACACCGTCTTGAACGTGGCGAAGTGTCCCGCATAGTTTGAACCATGCCAACGAAATAGATTACCGGGAATTTCCTCCTCTTAAACACATCTTCGAAATACGCCATCGGACCCTTGCTTGTATAAGTATGGCTCATCCCAAAAATAGTGTCTAATGTCTCTCAAAAACTTCTTCTTCTTGTTTCCCACAAAGCCAAATGGTTCCTTCTCCGCAGCCAAGTAGTTTGCTATCTCACCGAACCAAGGGATTTCAGGGAGCTTGGCGTGGCGTGGGGGCATGTGGTAGTTAATGCGCTCGATACTGATTGCGTAGACGTTCTCCTCAGGTAGGATGTCGTCTAAAGGAACCTCTTCGTCCACACGCGGTCTGGATAAATGATCTGCAACACCATTCTCGATCCCCTTCTTGTCCTTGATCTGAAAATCAAATTCTTGCAACAGGATAATCCAACGCAAAAGTCTAGGTTTGGCATCCTTCTTTGTAAGTAGATACTTTAGGGCCGCGTGATCGGTATGCACTATAACCTTAGACCCCACGAGATAGGACATAAACTTCTCAAAAGCAAACACAATGGTGAGCAGTTCCTTCTCGGTTGTGGCGTACTTGCATTGTGCATCATCTAGGGTCCTGCTGGCGTAGTAGATAACGTGAAGCTTCTTATCTTTTCGCTGTCCTAAAACAGCTCCCACTGCGAAATCGCTAGCATCAGTCATCACTTCGAAAAGAATCTCCCAATCTGGTGGTTGAACGATCGGTGCGCTGACAAGTGCTCCCTTGATCGCGTGGAAGGCTTCTAGACAATTGCTGTCAAAATCCAACTTCACCTCCTTACATAGCAGTCGAGTCAAGGGTCTAGCGATCTTGGAAAAATCCTTGATGAACCTCCTGTAAAACCCAGCATGTCCAAGAAGGCTTCTAATCCCCTTGACAGAATTAGGCGGTTGAAGATTAGTCATCACTTCAATTTTTGCCCTATCCACTTCGATCCCCTGCTCCGAAATTCTATGACCCAAGACAATTCCATCCTTGACCGTAAAATGGCACTTCTCCCAGTTCAATACCAGATGTTTCTCCTCGCAGCACTGCAACACCCTGCACAAATTAGAAAGACAGACAGAAAAGGAGGATCCGTAGACCGAAAAATCGTCCATGAAGACCTCCACTATGTCCTCAATCTGGTCAGTAAAAATTGACATCATGCATCGCTGGAATGTTGATGGGGCGTTGCATAGACCGAATGGCATTCTGCGATAAGCAAAAGTGCCATAAGGACATGTGAACATTGTCTTCTCCTGGTCGTCTGGATGAATGGGAATCTGAAAGAAACCAGAGTAACCATCTAGAAAACAGTAATAGGGGTGGTTAGCCAATCTTTCGAGCATTTGATCAATAAAGGGCAAAGGAAAATGATCCTTTCGAGTAGCAGCATTCAATTTCCTATAATCGATACACATCATATACCCTGTAACAGTTCTAGTTGGGATCAACTCGTTTTTCTCGTTCTTAATAACCGTTACGCCACCTTTCTATGGCACTACATGGACTGGGCTCACCCAAGTACTATCATAGATAGCGTATATGATTACTGACTCTAGAAGTTTCATTATCTCCTTCTTTACAACATCATTTAGGTCCGGGTTTAACCGTCTTTGATGTTCTATCGAAGTTATTGATTCATCTTCTAGGTGTATCCTATGTATGCAAAGGTCAGGTGAGATTCTTGGAATATCATCGAGCGAGTAGCCTAAAGCCTTACGATATTTTCTAAGCTCACATAAAAGCAAAGCAGTCTCAACATTGTTTAACTCGGCATTGATGATCACAGGGTAAGTAGAATTAGGACCAAGAAATGCGTACCTTAGCCCTGCTGGGAGTGCCTTGAGCTCGAATTTTGGAGCTTTGAGCTCGAATTTTGGATCTTTCAGCTCGCTCCACGGGTTAGCAAGAGGCGTGGGGGGACTCACTGCCTAAGGTATCTCTACGGCTACTTCCAGGCTGATGTATTCAACCATCTCCACAATTGTCTGGCTTGAATCCAGCATCTTGGCATAACCGGTCGCATTGTCGCTCATAAACCCGTGTTCACTCTCAGTCCTTGTCAAAACAGTCTCCAATGGGTCATCTACTAAGATCTCGTCGACCGCTTCGTTAGAGATCACTAGGGAGTCGTCAATCGAGAACGTCTGACCGTCTAACATAGGTTTCTTCAACATCTTGTCCATCTCAAACTTCATGACAATGTCTTCCAGGTGAAGATCTATTCGCCCATTCTTCACATCTATTATGGCTCCTACTGTACACTAGAAAGGTCTTCCCAAAATGAGAGGATCCCTCAATTCTTCATCTAGCTCAAGAACTACAAAATCTGCAGGAACGAATGCATCTCCAATTCGCACGTGTAGATCCTCAAGAACTCCAACAAGCAGCTTCACATAACGATCGGCGAACACCAAGGATATCTTAGTTTGCTTGAACCTTGTGAATCCTAGTCGATTGGCCACGGAGTATGGCATCAAGTTGACGATGGAGCCTAGATCACACAAAGAGCAAGCGAAAGTCATCGCCCCAATCTGCACCGAGAGGAAAAATTTCTCCGGATCTCCTATCTTTTTTGGCATTTTGTTCTGTAGGACAGCACTGCAATCCTTCGAAACCATCATAACCTTATCTTCAGCTGATACCTTGCTCGTTATCAAACTCTTCATATACTTCTTCAATGCTGGTATCATTTGAACTGCGTCAACAAGGGGAAGTTTCACCACGAGGTCATTAAGCATCTCCTTGCACTTAGCTTCCTCGAGATCCTTGCGCGATTTCCTTTGACGTGTAGGGTATGGAATCTTCGGAGTATAGACACGTGTAGGAGGTGGCATATGCGGTTCATCTTCATTGCCCTCATCTGTGAAATTTTCCTCTCTTGGGGTTGTTTCTTTGCTATCCCCTTCTAGATCAATCACGACATCAGCCTCCTTTCCTTTTCGTGCAGCAGGTTCTAGCACTTTCCCGCTTCTGAGTGTGATGGCGTTGACGAACTCGTTCTTTGGATTCTGCTCTACCTTCCCTGGAAGAACTCCTTGTGGCCTCTTGATTGCTTCAGCAGTCTGAGAAACTTGAGTATCTAGCTTCTTCACATGACTGCATACAGCTTCATACTTGCCGTTGAGATCGTTGTACATGTTATCGACCTTGACATTGATCTCCTTAGCAGATTGCTGTTGATTTAGCAGAAGTTGATGCATGAGAAGTTTCAACTCATCCTGAGAATCATTCGCAGAGCTTGCGGGTGCCTGGAATGGAATGTGTTTCGCTGTCTGGAAAGTGTTGAACGGTTGTTTCTATTGAAAGCCAGCTTGAAACATGTTCTGGCCTTGGTACCCCAGAGAAAAACCCAAGGCGCCAGTGTTTTGCACAAAGTTTTTTCTTTGAGATTGTTGAGCTTGCTGAAGGTAGACTTGATCCTGGGGATTCTTGACGTTGGTGCTCATGTAGGACAGATTCGGATGGTTCCTATAATTCTGGTTGAAACCTCTGTTCTGCACATACCCCTGTCCGCTGACGTAGTTCACCTCTTGCAGCTCATCAATCTCTTCCTCGGCAAATCCTTGACAGAGAATCGCATCTTCCATCTCCTCGCAAGACTGCACACCTCTCTGATTTCCTTTCAGCAGCAAGTTCACCTTTGCAGTCAGCTCGTCTATCTTCTGCGATTCTGCACCATTGACACGTTTAGACCTGTCATACTCGGGACATCAATTTCCGGAACTTGCAGCCAAGTTCTCTATCAACTGGTACGCTCCATCCTTAGTCTTGGTCATGAAATCTCCATTGCTCGCAGCATTAAGGGCATTTTTGTAGTCCCAGTCTACTCAATCGTAGAAGATGCTTAGAATCTGCTCGTACGAGTACCCGTGATGAGGGCACTCTCTGCGGTACTCTCTAAACCTTTCCCAAGCTTCGCGAAAGGACTCCCCTGGATGCTGCTGAAAGGCATCGATTTTTTTCCGAAGTGAGGCCGTCTTGGACTTGGTGTAGAAGTGATCCAAGAAGGTAGCTCTGCATTCATCCCAAGTAGTCAACGACCCAGCTGGAAGTGACTTGAGCCATCTCAGTGCCTTATCCGCTAAAGAGAACGGGAAGAGCTTGCACTTGAGATAATCGGCAGGTACCCCATTCGATTTGGTGGTGATGCAGATCTCTTCGAAATTGTCAATATGATCCATTGGGTGCTCTGCAGGTAGGCCATGGAACACGTGCTGTTTCACCAATGCAATCATCTGAGGTTTGATCTCATAGTTTTGCCTCGTAATGGATGGTGGACGGATGGCAGCTCTGCTCTGGTAGAAAGTATGAGGCGTGTCCAAGGCCCCGATAGCAGGCTGTTGCTGCTGTTGCAACTGCTGCACTTGCTCTTGTAGCCTCTGAAGTTCAGCTGCTGCAGCGGTTTGTTGGTTATTGTTTTCGTCGTTCATGGTGACAGGATTTGTCCTTGCTAATCTGCTCGTATGTTCTAACCTTGCTAGCTCTTGGTTGTCAAGCTCAAGAAAGTTCTCGGAGCCCTTGCTTCTGGTAACTCTACCCAGCTTTTGGTTAGTCACCTGAAAAGCAGAAGAAAATAAAATAAAATACGTTAGTAAATCTTAGACTAAATTTCAAATTCATAATTGAAGGTAACGTTTTTGATCCCCGGCAACGGCGCCAAATTGATTTAAGTGTTTTCACTCAGTCAATTAATACTAAAGCTTACACCACCGCAATCATAACGGTTGTCAATGCAGTACTTTAGGATCGAATCGAATCCACAGAGACCAAATGTACACTACAATTCTCACAATTATGAAATTAAGCTAAGACAAGAATATGGTTGGTTTTGATTAAGTAACGAATGCAATTAAAACGAAATCCAGAGATCACAAATCAGACAACTATTCAAGGAACAATTAGACACAAGTTTCGAACTCAAACATAAATATTAACCAATCCACTTCCGTGCTCATGGTTACTAAACCTAGCATCCTAATCCACTTTCGTGCTCATATAATTCTAGATCAGCCTTAACGAATAGGTTCAATATGTTCACAAATCAACCTAATACACTTCAGCGCTACTAGATGATTCGCTCGCTTATGTTCTTTCTAGCAACCCAATACACTTCCACGCTCTCAGATTAAGCCCTAGTTCATAGACCTAGCGGTCAGCTCAAGCCTAAGCAATAAACACAACAATAAGCGAAAACCTCAAAAGATAAATCCCTATTTGTGTCTAATTCAATGATTCATGGATCCCCTTGAAACCCCTAAACCTAACTAATGAACTACTTAGACATGGAAACAGAGAACAAGCAAAGAGATGAAGAAGACATGGTATAGATTAAGAGAGAAAGGGTTTAGAAATCTTCTCAATGGATACAAAGGTTCTTCCCCAAAGCTTATAATGATCTCCAAAAGAAATAAGCAATAAAAAGTGTCTGTAAAAGTTCTGGTATCAAGCGGTGCCGTCAAAGAGGCTAAAAATATAGTATATATAGGTCTAGGTCGAATTAGGTCAAAATATGGAGTTTCCAGAGCAAAAATAGGAAAAACAGAAATTTCCTTTTTCTTCTCGCCAGCTTGCATCGACCGATGTACCTCCTTGCATTGGTCGATGGCTATTTCTCTGGTCTGCTGCATCGATCGATGCACTCCTTGCATCGATCGATTGATAAATCTCTGGTTTGTTGCATCGATCGATGCATTCCTTGCATCGATCGATGCATTCCTTGCATCGACCGATTGCAGAATCTCTGGTTTCTTCACGGTTTCGTGCGTTTTTGCTCCCGTAACTTCAATTTATTTCTTAGACGCCCTTTTTACCTGAAATATCTAAATAAAGGACTAAAAGACTCTAAAACGGACTTTGACTCGATAAAACGATTAAAAGAAATACCAACACATACAATAGAAAATGGTAAAAAACCATGTATATCATAGAGACCTACATGTGACAGGGAACGGGAAGGCTCCGGTCCCAGCTTTTTGGTTGGATGAACCTTCAAAGGCCGAGTTTTTTAACTGGATTTTTGATAGTGTTAGATTCCCGGACGGATACGCATCTAACCTTCAGAACTGCGTTGATCACAGAGAAGAGAAGTTTACTGGGATGAAGAGTCATGATTGCCATGTTGTGATGCAGCGCCTCCTTCCATTTGTCTTTGCATGTCTTCTACCACGTAATTTCCCGAAGCAATTGCAGGTACAATCATTAAATTATTTTTTTTGAATACTTTACACAATACTTTAGTATTTAGATTTTCATTTGTTATGCTTATTAATTATGCAGGGATTGGTGCCTTTTTCGAGATATATGTTCGCGCTCCCTTACATCAGACGGTATCTGCAACCTTGCGAATAATATACATGTAATCCTTTACAATTTGGAGAAGATATTTCCGCCTTCCTTCTTTGATGTTATGGAACATCTAACAATTCATCTTCCTCGAGAAGCAGAGCTTGGGGGCCCGGTTCAGTACCGTTGGATGTATCATTTTGAACGATATATGTTTCATCTAAAGAAGAAGGTGAAACATTTGAGCAAAGTGGAGGGTTCTATTGTCGCACAGAGCATCAATGAAGAAACCTCACATTTCGCCGAGTTCTACTTTCCATCACAAGTCAAAACAAAGATTCGTATACCAGCTCGACATGATGACGGAGGCGTAATACCTTTCTATCCGGTCGATGTTCCTCATATATTCTTAGAGATTGGACGACTTAGTGGAAAATGCAAGAAGCAGAGACTTTCACAACAGGAGCGAGAGCATTTGCATATGTATATTCTCACAAACTGCGACGGAGTTGATAAATATGAGAGATATTATATTGAACCAAATTATTAATTACTTATTGGGTTCTTGATTATATATATGTACTAACGTGATGATCGCTTCAATCTCACAGGATGTATATGGCTTATCAACGTTTTGCATTTTCGGACAAAACAGAGGACGAGCTAATCGAGCTCAAACAGGAAGAGTTCGGACGTTGATTAAGAGATTATGTAAGTCTTTTAATTGCCTTGTTTTTAACTATCATATGTAATGAATGATTTATTTGACACTTTTTGATTTTATATGTGCAGGTCACGACAGAGAAGGCTAACGGACAAAGATTTCCCACATGGTTAGAAGAAATTGTGCGCTTTCCACTAGCAACCGTGCAGTCACATGTGATGTATAGCACACGGGGGTACGCTTTTAAGATTCTTCGTGATGATAGGAGTGCGACAACTTCAGATTACGGTGTATCAACTCAGTCTGGTGATCTTGTATACTATGGTGTCGTACGTGAGATTTTCGATGTTCAGTACCCGGGAATGATGGGTTTAAGATGCGTTGCATTTTTATGCGACTGGAACTACCCCTTAGTAGGAAGCGGTGTGCGACACGACCAATTTGGTGTTACATCATTACATAGCAGAAGGCGACTCCAGAAATACGATCCATTCGTACTTGCTTCACAAGCGGACAAGGTTCGTTTTATTCTTTAATTTATATATAGGTTTATTTGTTAGTATTTTTTCATTACCGTGGTTTAATTTTTATATGACTTTATTACATGGTGTAGGTATGCTATATTTCCTATCCAAAAGTGACAAACAAACAAGACCCATGGGTTACAGTTACCTCGATAAACCCGAGAGGTATGGTTCATGGGATGTCCGATCATGAACCCCTTCAACAAAGTTTCGTAGGTTTGGGTTCAATCGAACATTCCCTTGAGGTCGACCATGTTGTTGATTTCACCATACCTATAGATGATCGGGTATTTGAGGATTCAGATGAAGAATTTGACAAATTTGGGGAAACTTCCGATTCAGCAGAATCAGATTACTCATCATCAGATTCAGAGTAGTTTTATAAAATTTGTATTGTAAAATATGTACTTGGACTTGTTAAGTGTAATAATCCATTTCGAAAACCCAAAAAAAATGATAAGTATACTTCCATCCGAAATCCAATAAAAATGCTAAGGGAATTTCCGACAATTCAGTTTTCCCGGCTAAAACTGAACCCGGGTAAAAATTCCCTCAGCTAAAATTGCATCCGTCGAAAATCCGTGGGAATTTTCCCATGGATTTCCGACAGATGCAGTTTTAGCCGAGATAATTTTTACCCTGGTTCAGTTTTAGCCGGGGGTTCAGTTTTAGCCGGGGGGATATTCCATCCGTCGGAAATCCGTGGGAAATTTCCCACGGATTTCCGACGGATGCAGTTTTAGGCGAGGGAAGTTTCACCCGGGTTCAGTTTTAGCCAGGGTTCAGTTTTAGCCGGGGATACTGCATCTGTCGAAAATCCGAGAGAAATTTCCCACGGATTTCTGACGGATAAACAAAAAAGTGGTTTAGGGTTTAGGGTTTTTATTTTTTTTATATGAATTGTATACGAACACTTGTATGATGTATATATAGTAGCTTGAATTTGTCAAATTTTTAAAAAATTGTGTTATATAGAATTTATAAATTTTGATAGAAGTGTTTGTATAAGTTAAAATATATGTTATAGTTGATTTAAGTAAAATGTATAGGTTTTGATGTTGTTAAAGTTTTGAACTCATAAAATGTTCTTAACATTGATGGATTTACTATTTTTTGAATGAGACATGTAGATTAAGTATTGTTAAATCATATCACAATACCCTAAACCTTAAACCCCAATTTTACCCTAAGTCCGTCGGAAATTTCCCACGGAATTCCGACGGATATGGGTAACACGTGTCGGTTGACTGGCCAATAGAAACACATGCACGAAATATACAGTATATTTCCAGATCCGTCGGAAATCCGTGGGAAATTTCCGACGGATTTAAGTTTTTTCGAGACCGCGGGAAGTTTGACCGCCATATTGAAATTTTTTTAAAGGAAACGACGGATTTCCGACGGCTATGTCCGTCGGAAATCGATATATATCCATAACTTCGACGGTAATTTTCATTTATCTCTTTTCTCTCTCTCTCTCTCTTCTCCGACGATCACTCTTCTCTCCATATCTCCGCCGCTAATCTCTCTTCTCCGGCCACTGACCCAGACCGTAAGTCCCCTTCTCTCTTCATCTTCATCTTCTCTTTCTCACCTCTTCTCTTTCTCATCTCTTCTCTTCCTCTTCTCTTCTAACACCGTTCTTCTTTTTTCTTTTTGCAGGTCGCCGACCACGCCGCCAACCGCCGTCAGCCGTTGCCGCCGTCGCCCGCCGTCCACCGTCCACCTCTTCTACTTTTTATGTAAATCCCTAAAACACCTTGTATACAATTGTTAGATTATTAAGTATTAAAAAAATTGTTAAATTAGTATTTAGAATTTGTTATAATAGTGGAATGAAATTGTGAATTTGTTAGATTAGTATTTATAATTTTAGATTTAGTAATTTATAATTTTGTTTTTAGATTGTTAAAACTTTTTCCTAATTCTATAAATCTTTTTTGGAATTTATAAAACAAAAAACGTTTTTGTGTAAACATAAAAATTATATAAAAACGTTTTTGGAAAATATAAAAATTATATAAAACGTTTTTATAATTTTTACTAATTATAAACATATTTATAATATTTATAAACGTTATTTGAATGTACTATAAAAATGTTTAACGTACTATAAATATTTATAAACGTTATTTGAATTTTAACGTACTAACTTTATTTTAAAAATGTTTTCAGGTTTAAATTGTCGCCTGAAATCATAAAGGCGATATTGCAGATGCTCCACAACATGTTGGAAAAACCGTACGAGAAGTACTCCGACATGCCTTCCAACAAGAAAGACGTTTGGCACCGGAGTTTCGCGGTAAGTAGTTACTTGATTTTTCTTCTTTTTTTAGTTCATTTTGTCAATATAAATATTCAAAACTAACGTTATGTTTTTTGTTTTAAACGTAGCAAGAGTTCACGTGGGACCCTAACCTTACAACGAAGGTTATCGGGCAATTCGACAAGTATGCCGCGCTTTCGTACTCGAACCACATGTACGAGTGGAAGCAGAAGTGGAAGCCGAAGTGGAAACACGGCTTAGCCAAACCGAAGGACCTTGAGGTCGATGTCTGGAAGGGCTTCTGCGAGTACTGGAGTCAGCCGAAGACAAAGGCGACCTCCGAAAGAAATTCGAAGAACCACAAGAGCGACCGAGGAAGGAAGGGGGTCTACATTCACAACAGGGGCGCAAAGACTAATTTCGTTTTTAAATGGTAAGTGTAATTTCAATTTTTAATTACTAATTTCGTTTATTATTACTTTTTACTTAACTAAATTGTACAGGCGAAGGCAGAAGGCAAAGCTCCCGACTACCATAAAGTCATCGAGAAGAGGCACACCAACAAAAAATCTGGTGTGATCCAAGACGGAGGCATTCGTGAGCTTGTCGAGACATGTAAGAAGAAGAAGACGGAACACAAAGTTTTGGTGTCGCATCTCACTCTTGACGGATCGTCGGACTCAAACGAATACGTGTTATCCACGGAAGAGATCAACCAAATTGTTCTCGCGGTAATTTTTTATTTGTTTTCAATTTTTTCCGTAATTTTAATTTATTACTAACATTTATAATATTTTGTAGGAAACTCGACAAGTCAAGGGTCGATTCGCTGGGTTAGGCGGACTTTCGATCCAGGAATCTTCTTCCTCGATTCCTCGGTATCCTTCGGAGTATCGGGAAGAAATCGCGAGGCTCAGCCAAACGGTTAAAGACCGTGACGACAAGGTCGCGGAGTTAAGTCTGCACAAACTACGACCCAGACACAGCTCGCTGAGTTGCAGAAGATCATTCAAGGCGCCTTCCTCGATATCTTTCGGAAAAACAACCCCGGCAACCCCGACGATCCCGACGAGTCTCCGACCGTTTAAATTAAATGTTTCATGTTTTTTTGAACAATTTTAATTATGTTTTATGAATAATTTTTTAATGTTTAATGAATTTTAATTATTAATTACTTTTTCTAATATATTTTTTAATAATATATTTAATAAAAATAAATTAATTAATTAAATAAATAAAATTAATAATTAAAACAAATTATTCATTATACGTCGGAAAACGTCCGTGGGAAATCCGTCGGAAACAATCCGTGGGAAATCCGTCGGAACTTTCCCACGGATTCTCGAACTGATTTTTCCGACAAAGATCTGTCGGAATAAATGTCCGTCGGAATCCCGTCAGAACTTTTCCGATCAAATATCCGTCGGAAATGGTGATGTCGGTAATCCATCGGACAATATTCAGGCGGCGTCTATCCGTCGGAGAAACTTCCGTTGGTAATCTGTCGGAAATTTCCTACGGATTTCCGACAGATTTTGTTTTCCGACGAGTTGGAACCGACAGAATCAGCCGTCGGAAAATGGGTGTTTTCTTGTAGTGCCTCTTGTATATTATGTCTTTTTTATTGTTCTTGGTGTTCTTGTGAATAGTAGATTTTTGTTGGATCATGTTTAGGTTTGATTTGGTTGGTTGATGGTTAGATGATGATGATTTAGGTTGATCCTTGTTAGATTCTTCACTTAGGTTCATTCTTTATGCTAGATTTGCATGATAAACCAAAATCTAGGACTACACCTTTGATTAGGTAGGTGCTAGTCTAGCATGACAAACCAAGCTAGAACTACACCCTAGATTAGTTAGATTTTTTGGTCTCATCCCATGTTTTAGGGATAGATTCGAGTAAACGGTGTTTAGTGCTAGACTAGGTTCATTCATTCATATATAGAGCTTAGGCATTTCTCGCCCGGGAGGGTTTCAAAGAAATGTTTGAACCAAACCTTTTGTGAGCTTGGCCTATCCTAACCTGCGGGAGTTGATGTTTTGAGGGTTAAGTGAACTAAATGGACTTGTGATTAATGCTCATCGATTATTTTCGATTGCAAACGGGAGTTTAGCTTAATCGAGTAATCGATGAAGAAGATTGATACCACGGGAGTGGGTTAGTCTTATGTTTGTGTTCCATGTTCTAGAATGATGTCTAATGCTTCCAAATGATTCATTGTTTGATTGTAAACCATCTCATTGATAGCTTAGTTCATGATCCAACACTTTTGTCTTGAGTCTTGTGTTTTGCTTTCTTGTCTTTTGTTATCTTTCTTGCATTTTGATTTCTTTCTTGTTACATAAAAAACACAAAAACGTTTGCTCTAACTCAGTTTGTTTCTCGCATCTTTGGTGTGTAATCTTTATTCCATGTGGATTCGATCCTAAAGTGTTACATCGACATACCGTTATGATTGCGGTAGTGTGTGATATGCTCAAATTAATACCCTAAAAAGTACTAAAGCAGTGTTGCAGTATAGTTAGGGGTCGAACACAAGGACTCCAGATATCGCACAATAGATTGTATAGATTAAAATCAAGCTAAACCAAAAAGATGTAATTAAATGCAAATGCGTAAATTAAACGAGTTGTAAAACGATTGGAAAGAAGCTAAGCTCAGGGTATTTCTCAGGAATTCAATGAATGTAGATAACTAACTAACATGATTCAGATTTAGCGCGGTTCTAGAACTCAAATCACTAAAGTATAGCTAACCAACTCTCGTTGCGAAAACTATCTAAGTCTAAATCCTAGAATTCCAAATCTCTTTGCGAATCCTAAAGTCTAAACCAGCTTTTAGTTCAGGTTTGATCAAATAAAATAAGACAAAAGAGTAAAACAAGAGGTTCAGATTTGTCTCTCTAAAAACCAAAGTAGAACAGAAGTAAAATCAAGCTTAACCAACAAAAGTGGCTGGAAAACCTAATTATAATGCTAAAACACGTTTTGGGGCTTCTTGTAATTATTAAAGTCTTCTGGACCAAAGTGCAAACTCTCAAGACTTGTAAAAAGTCGAGTTTCCTGTTTTCCTGTAGTTAGTATCGACCGACACTAAGGTAGTATCGACCGACACTAGTCACTGCTCGCCAGACTTGACTGTCTTCACGAAAACTGGCATAACTTTTGATCGCACCGTTGGAATGACCTCAAACCACTTCCAAATGAAAGCTAATCCAAAGATCTGTCTTGTGTCCAAATTTGAGCTCAATCCATCGGTGGGAAGTTCTTCAAATATTCATTTAAAGTCGCGATCCGTGCTCCAGTGAGTATCGACCGATACTAAGGTAGTGTCGATCGATACTGAGGCTTCAAATCGGGTACTCAGCTACACGAACTTCTGTTTTGCTCCAAAATGCTCCAAAATGCTCCAGAAAGCTCCAATATCTCCAATTATGCTCCAAACGTGCTAAAACCTGTAAAAGACTCTAAAACACTACAAAATAGTAGAAAGACTCTATAAAACGGACCTATATCATGGCCTAAAAGGGGTAAAAACCATGATATATCACGCCCCCAGACTTAGCCTTTGCTTGCCCTCAAGCAAATAGAAGACTAAACCAGAGAGAGAGGTTTGAAAACACGGAGACTCACCTGTTCATGAAGCATTGCAATGACCCTTTTCCCAAGCACCCAAAAGTCACCTAACCAGATCCAAATCTAACCACCATGTACTTCTCCGTAGACATTCGCAGCTTCCCCAGACTACACACATTATCTCACAACATTGTTCAATTAAACCCTTCATCGCCAGTTTCATCGCTGTGATTAACATCAAGAACCTTCTAGATTCTTTCCCATACAATATCATGACAAGGAACCACCCAAATT
>PKMM01056645.1:268066-332994 GCA_002933915.1 Eutrema heterophyllum
ATATGTTTGGGAGCTCTTCCAGAAGGGATGGCTGTATAGGAGACCTCTTTGTCGATGTATGAGAAGGAGACTCTCTTACTGGGCGTGTCTATAACTGCACCAACTGTAGCCATGAACGGTCTCCCAAGAATCAGAGGCGTACTAGAACGTTCACTCATCTCTACGACCTGAAAATCAGTAGGAACCAGACAATCTCCTACTTTAACCAGCAAATCAGGGATTGTACCATATGGGACTGAGGTGGAAGAGTTCGCGAATGTAAGAGACATCTGAGGAGATCTTATATCAGCAATTCCCAGCCTCTCTGCAATTGCCTTTGACATAACATTGACGCTAGACCCTGAATCAACGAGAGATTCTTTGAATTCAACTCCAGAAATAGAGCATGGAACTGAAAATTTTCCTGGATCTTCTCTCTTAGTCAACTGCTTCAGTGGAGGTGGTGTACTTCTGGCCTTGATGAAGAGTGCCTTGATCTCTTCCTCAGTTTCTCTGCAGTTTTCGAAGTAACACGCTATAGGACGGTTCTCAAAAGCTTCCTCAAAAGATATAGTGTGGGGGATCCTCCTGACCATCTTCTCAAAAGCTAGCAACTTCTCCGCAGTTATGGGTTTCATGAGATGTCTAGGTGGTATAGGATATGGCACCCTAGGCTTGTAAACCCTCTCTGGCGTCAACTCAGGTGTCTTCTCAGTTTCTGGCTCAGTCTGCGAGGGGTGTCGACCGACACTAGGTTGGTGTCGATCGATACAAGACTTCTCTGTCTTCTCTTCAGATGGGGTGTCGACCGATACAGGTGTGGTATCGATCGATACACGGGGTTTTGAGATGTCCCGTGAAAGTATATGCACTGGTGTCGATCGACACTGGGTGGTGTCGGTCGATTCCTTCGCTCTGGAATGATCCCTGGCAGAATTTTGGACGTGTGTCGATCGATACAAGGGAGTATCGGTCGATACAGGGGTGGTGTTCGAAATCTCATCCTCATTCTCGGCAAGATTGACGAAAATCTCAGCAGTTGAGCACTTCTGCACTCCTGGGTGTACCTCTTTTTCACTCCTCGAGGGGATAGCAGTGACGTATTCGTTGACAATTGCTGCAGTCTGAGCTATCTGAGTTTCCAACATCCTTTGGCTAATACTGAGAGCCTCGATTTTCCCATTCAGATCGGTGTACAGAGCATCCAACCTTCCACTGAAATCCACTGTCATATGTTGCTGTCCCTGAAGAAGCTGTTCAAGCATGGACTCAACTCTGTTTTCAGAAGCTATGGGTGGTGTGGGTGGGCATTGATACCTTTGATCTTGAGATCCAACTCCATCAATGTAGTTAACATATTCCACTTCATCCTTTTCAGCAAGACGAAAAGCCTTCTGCTGCTTTCCCATCAACAAATTATGCACCGAATCCAGCTTCGCATGCATTTTAGCAATCTGCGATCCATCAACACCTCCGTGCAGCCTTTTCCGCTCGAGATCAGCACTCTTGGCGCTATTGCTAGACGCCAAGTTCTCAATGAGCACATACGCATCGTCAGGATACCTCGTGTAGAAATTTCCATTGCTCGCAGCATCTAGAGCCATCTGATACCTCCAGTGAATCCCTCTGAAGAAGATACCCAGCGGACTCTATAAAACGGACCTATATCATGGCCTAAAAGGGGTAAAAACCATGATATATCAGTGTGCACGTTAGTTATTAATTGATGTGGTAAAATACTTTGAAATCATTTTGGCGCCGTTGCCGGGGAGTAAATGATTGCCATTAGAGTTAGGATTCATTCTAAGTACTCTAGAGCCTTTTTATTTTCTTTTGTTACTAACATTTTCTCTTTCTTGTGATCTTGATCTCTTAGGTTTGAAACTAGGAGTAGAGGGAACATGCAAAGAGGGAGTGAATAAGAGACACAACCGTCAAGCTAGAGACGTTAAACGCGCCATTGGGGACTCCCCCAATTCTATCCTTTGTATATATGTTTGTTTTTAGTGTGATTTAATCTTTGTTTTTGTGTGTTTTGATTTTGCAGGGCGCTGGTGAGTAGCAGAAAATTATCGGGTCCTGACCGATAAAGATTGGCCGATCTCGGCAACTCTGGAAAAGATGAAGGTTGTTTTATCGGGGTCCTGACCGATAAAACCCACACACTCCACTCCAAGGTACCTCACTTAACACCTTGTACATACTTTTTGATTTGCGTTTTACTCTCTCTTTAAGTTCATTTCACACCGAGACGGTGTGATTTAAGTCCGGGGAAGAGATCTTTGTCATTTAACATTGTGTATTTTGTCTTATTTTCATTTTCTTGAGTCATTGCATTGTACATATTCTATTGCATAGAAACAAAAAACACAAAAAATCGAAAAAAAAAAGCATCATGTAGTTTGCATTAGTCCATGTGCATTCTAGACTTGACTTGATCACTCATTTTTAGATCATATAGGATTGCATTGCATATGCATAGGGAACAATGATAGAAACCACTAAAATCTTAGTTTAGAACTCGATGTGATACCCTTAGTAATATTATCATGTTGCTTGAACAACTTTTTTGAAACTTGTATACTCTTTGCTTTGATTTCTCTACTCTTAACTTTTTGTCTTGTAATTACTTGTTTAATTTGAAATCAACCACTTTGATTGGACTTAAATGAATTTAATCGTCTCGCTTATGGGCTTGTGATACATAACCATGGTTCAAATAAAACACTCGGGTTATCTTATCCACTTTTACCACTCTCTAAATAACTTGAGTGGTCATTCTCATCTTTAGAATGGTTCCATACCTTTCACCTTGACCGTTTTCTTTCCACCCCTCGTTGTTTGATGAGTGAGGCCTATTTCTTGATGTACTATTGTGTGTAAAATCTTGTAAGTATTGGGAACGACAAAGGTTAGCTTTCATTTTTAGCTTTCAGTTTTAGCTAGTCTAAGTTGTTCAAAGAAAAAGGTTAGCATTAGGATGGAAATCAATGGAATGAATGGTATTTCGTTTGGGGAACATGAGCTCACGAAAAGTGAGATGAAAATTGGTTGAAAAAGCAAACTCTAGAGAAGTACTTAAAAGAAAGACCCTAGGAAAGGAAAAGAAAAACACTCTTCATGTTTGAAAAAGAGAAAGATTAAAAAGTTTAGGGAGAGTAAGAAGAAAAAAAAAAAAGGGTCGATTAAAAATGTTCTCTAGAAGTTTGGCGTTTTGGGAAGAGAAAAGGGAGTTTGATTTAGCCAAAATGGTTTTGGGGGTTTAATGAGCTTCAAAGAAATAAGATAAGAAGAGGAAATGGAATCACCATTCGGGTAGAATGCTTTGCTATGAGGGTAGAACAATGTGAGCTTAACTTTGTATGCATAAATTGTTTCTAGTCTTCCTTGCTTTTGCATAACTTATAGCGCTATATATGAATGAATGAACCTAGTCTTGAGAGTAAGTCACCCAAAAAGAGAATGAACCTCCTTGCACTCACATTCACTAGTGCCAAAAGCCTCTTCTTCCAAACCGATTGGACTTGATCACTTGCCCATTTGTGAGACCGCACCTTTAGAAAGATCAAATGAATGTGAGGGTTGGTTGAGAAGAGAACTTGTAGGCATAAGGCATTGTTGTTAAGAGAAAAGATTAGGAGTTGCGATAAGCCTTGAATGAGATAGAGTGGATTAAGTGTTTGTTTTTGCAACATGCTAGTATTGTTCAAGGTGATCATATTGAATGCTTACTAAGATATTCTCATAATTTACATGTTCTAGCATGCATTTATGTTAGTGTTTTTGGTCCCATGCATGTATTTCCCATAGATTTCTTAGTGTTTTAGTCTTGATTAGGGTTTAAGGTGTTTTGCATTAGGTCCTAGTGAGTCTTGCATGTTTTGGAGTGATTTCTAGGGATTTTGAGACATTTTCTAGGGTAACTGAGTACCCGATTCAGAGTCTGAGTATCGATCGACACTGCCGAGTATCGATCGATACTCATTGCAGCAGAGCACGAAGCGCGACTTTAATGAAGAGTTGAAGAATTGCAAAATTGCCCAAAAGTCTTTATTATTTACAATTTAGCCCAAAACGTGTTTGATGAGTTTTAAGTTAGGTTTTTAGCCACTTGGGCAAGAACATTGAGTTTACACTGGATTTTGAATCTGAGTTTTTGTGAGAGAGCTTTCTGAGGGAGACAAGTCTGAGACTCTGTTCGTCCGAGAGAAGATTTCGAACCCTTTTGTTACTCTCCTTTTTATTATTTATTTGAGTATTATTTCAGTCATGTTTATTGTTTCAATTATCATGTCTGAGTAGTTCTCTTGTTAGGTTCAGGGTTCTCATAAGGATTTTCTCTGAATGTTAAGTTAATTGAATGATTAGGATTCACCATCTGAATTAGTTTTTCACCTTAGGTTGCTCTCAAAGCTAATTCTAGACTGATCACCTGGAACTTAGATCTTAGGATAATTGGTTAGGTACGAGAGTGCGATTGATTACATGATAGAACCTAGAGTGAGCAAAATAACTATTCGCAAAGATATTTGGTTTAGTTGTTTTGTGAACAGATCAAACCTGAACTAAAAGCTGGTTTAAAACTTTAGGATTTGCAAAGAGATTTGGAATTCTAGGATTTAGGCTTAGATATTTCGCAACGAGAGTTGGTTAGCTATACTTTAGTGATTTGAGTTCAAGAACCGCACTACATCTGAATCATGTTAGTTAGTTTACTTACATTCATTGAATTCCCTGAGAAATACCCTGAGCCTATCTTCCTTCTCATCGATTACAACTTGTTTAATTTACGCATATGCTTTTAATCACATCTTCTTGGTTTAGCTTAATTCTGATCTACATAATCTATTGCGTGATTTCTGGAGTTCTTGTGTTCGACCCCTAACTATACTGCAACACTGCTTTAGTACTTTTTAGGGTATTAATTTGAGCATATCAAATTTGGCGCCGTTGCCGAGGACTCAATTTCGCCATTAGATTTTAGTGAAGAATTTCGTCTAAATCGTCGAGTATCGATCGATACCCCTTGGTATCGCTCGACACCCGACACGTTTTTTTTTTAGTCACTTACGTTCTTGATCTTTTGTGTTTCAGGTGTATGCCTACTCGAGGAACCAGAAGAAACAAGAACACTCAGCTAGTTGATTTGTCAAACGAGCAGCTAGCACAGTTGGAACGCACACTAAGAAGAGCAAAGAAGCCAGTCGAGATGAACAACAATCCAATGGTTTTGATTCGGGACGAGACTGGTGCTTTCACAGACCGAGAGGGTCATTTATGCAATGAGGCTGGACAGCGACAGGATGGAGAGGGAAACATCATAATCCTTCCACCAGCTGTCGATGAGGTTGCCGCGCGAGCTGCGCCCAACAACGATGTGAACGATGGGAATGCTGTGGTTAATCGTGCTAGGACAATTGGTGAATGCAACAGACCTGACCAGTTCTACGCAAATCGATCAGCGATTCGTATTTCCACCTTTCAGAGGAATGACTTTGAGCTGAAGCCCGCGTACTACACTCTTGTGGGTCAGCACACTTTCCATGGTCTTCCTCATGAACATCCCATGGACCATATTGAGAAGTTCGAGGATTTGGTTTCTAGCATCAAATGCAATGGAGTGTCCTACGACTACTTGTTCTGTAAGCTTTTCTCATACTCTCTAGGTGGGGATGCTTTTTATTGGCTCAAGCAATTACCAGCTGGGTCATTGACTACGTGGGATGAGACCAAGACTGCTTTCCTGAATAACTTTTATGACGATGCGAGATCATAGGAGTTTAGGAACAAGATTTTCCAGTTTTCTCAGGGAACGACAGAGGCTTTCAAGGCTGTTTGGGGAAGATTTCGATCGTATCAGAGGGATTGTCCACATCATGGGTACACTATGGTTCAGTTGCTGAGTTTCTTTTTCAGAGGAATTGATTGGCGATACCAGATGGCGTTGGACTCTGCGAGCAATGGTAATTTCTTTACCAAATTTCTTGATGATGCTTACCAGCTGATTGAGAACTTTGCGTCTAGCAATAGCACAAAGAGTGCTGACATGGAGCGTAAGAAGCTAGCTGGTGGTATAGAGGGTTCTCAGATTGCTGAAGTGCATGCGAAGCTGGATTCTGTGCATAATTTGTTGATGAGCAAGCAGCAGAAGGATGTTCACTTTGCTGACGATGTCGAGGTTTTCCATGAGGATGAGGTAGAGGATGTTAACTACATTGGTGGTTCTGGTTTTCAAGGTCAGAGGAATCAATACAACAACCGAAACTTCAACAACAACTTTCAGCAAGGAGGATTCAAGTCTGAGGGTAATTAAGGTGATTCTGGGTCGAATCAGTTTGGCAAAAAATCTTTCCAGGGTAGTAGTTACACAAGGAACTATGGGAATTCATCCTATCAATCTCCACCGCCCAAGACTCAGGAGAGTAAGATCGAGGCTATGCTTGAATAGTTCGTTCAAGGGCAGGATAAGATGACAGTGAGTTTCAATGGGAAGTTGGATGATCTTTACACAACCTTGAATGGAAGGATCGAAGCGCTTAGCATGAGTCAAAAGAAGTTGGAAGTTCAGGTTGCTCAAACTTTAGAAGCTGTGAAAAGGCAAGAGGGTGTTCTTCCAGGTAGAGGAGAAAACCCAAGGAGGGAGCACATCAATGCCATCACTCTGAGGAGTGGAAAAGAGGTGAATACATGAGTGAAAGCTGCATTACCTGCAGAGATTTTCGTTGATCTCGACGATGAAGACTCTGAAATCCCCAGGGTATCGATCGACACACCTCAGTGTCGATCGACACCAGTCAAAATCTTGCAACGTGACAACCCAAAAACTCCAGTGTCGATCGACACTCCTCCAGCATCGGTCGATACTGAGCCTACTGTAGAGAAGACGCCTGAAATTCCGAATGTTACACCTAAGGTAGTCCCAGAACGAGTCTATATACCAAGGATACCTTATCCTAGAGCTGTGGGAAGACTAAGAATGAGGTAGAAGACTTTAGATGCAAGCAGATACTGGACAAGCTGATTGTCGAACTTCCTTTCCTCGACGCTATTAAGACCTCTCCAGCTTTCAGGAGATATGTCAAGAAGATGGTGTCTAGCAACTTGAACCTTGAAGAAGGGTGTGTGATGCTTACTCAAGAGTGCAGTGCAATCTTAACCAACATAATCCCAAAGAAACTTCCAGATCCAGGGAGCTTTGTGTTGGATTGTTCTATATTCAACGAACGGCTCGAGCGTTCTCTATGCGACATTGGCTCGAGTGTCAACCTTATGCCTTACTCAGTTGCCAAGAGGATGGGTATGACAGATTTCACATCCACCAGAATATCATTGATACTTGCTGATCGCTCAGTGCGACTTCCAGAGGGGCTACTCGAAGATGTCCCTATTAAGATCGGGAATTGCTTAATCCCAACTGATTTCATTGTCCTCGAGTATGATGCTGAGCCCAAAGATCCGCTTATCTTGGGTAGACCATTCCTTGCCACAGCTGGTGCATTGATTGACTGCAGGAATGGGAAGATAGCTCTTAACATAGGTGATTTGGTCATGACCTTTAACATGGAGAAGATTATGAAGAGACCAACCATCGATGGGCAGACTTTCTTCGTCGATACTTTCACGGACATTGCTGAAGAGTACTTCTTGGGGATGCATCTTGAGGATCCGTTGGAAAGGGCTTTGGTCTGTTCAGTTGAATCTGAGGGTGTTTTGTGTGAAGACGCTGCTAGTTACTCGAAGATACTCGACACTGCACCATCAGTATCGATCGATACCCCCTTGGTATCGGTCGATACCCTACGTTAGAACAAGGAGTTGGGTGAATGTTCTAAGCAAGCTGCTAAGCTTGGAGATTGGAGCGAGGAGAAAGCTCTTAAGTTGGAACTCAAGCCACTTCCAGCCAACCTGAGGTATGTATTTCTTGGCCCTAATTCCACATACCCTGTGATTATCAATGCTTCTTTGAACAACGCAGAGGTTGCCTTACTGCTGAGCAAGCTGCGCATGTATCGCAAAGCTCTTGGCTATTCTCTTGATGACATTTCAGGTATATCACCGGATCTGTGCATGCATAGGATTCATCTTGAGGACGAGTCAAAGGCTACCATTGAGCATCATAGGAGGCTAAATCCGAATCTGAAAGAAGTGGTTAAGAAGGAGGTTATGAAGCTCTTGGATGCAGGGGTTATCTATGCCATCTCAGATAGTTCTTGGGTTAGTCCAGTGCATGTTGTTCCTAAGAAAGGAGGGATAACTGTGGTGAAGAATGAGAATGATGAGTTGATTCCTACGAGGACTATCCTTGGGCATCGAATGTGTATTGACTACAGGAAGTTGAATGCGGCTACAAGGAAAGATCACTTCCCATTGCCTTTCATTGATCAGATGTTGGAGAGGTTGGCTAGTCATCCCTATTACTGTTTTCTCGACGGGTGTTCAGGTTTCTTCCAGATTCCTATTCATCCAGATGATCAGGGGAAAACCACTTTTACATGCCCTTATGGCACATTCGCATACAGGAGAATGCCATTTGGATTGTGTAACGCTCCAGCTACTTTTCAGAGATGCATGATGTCTATTTTTACAGACATGATTGAGGACTTTCTGGAGGTGTTCATGGATGATTTTTCAGTATATGGATCATCGTTCAAGGATTGTTTGGCTAATTTGTGCAAGGTGCTGCAGCGGTGTGAAGAGAAACACTTGGTCCTTAATTGGGAAAAGTGTCATTTTATGGTTCAGGACGGCATCGTTCTTGGGCACAAGGTTTCTGAAGCTGGGATCGACGTTGATAAGGCTAAGATTTAGGTTATGACAGGTTTGCCACCACCGAGTTCTGTGAAGGACATTAGAAGTTTTCTGGGTCATGCTGGGTTTTACAGAAGATTTATCAAGGATTTCTCCAAGATAACACGCCCACTCACCGCCCTATTATGCAAGGAGACTCACTTTGATTTCACACCGGAGTGTCATGCAGCTTTTGAAGAGATTAAGAAGGCATTGGTGAGTGCTCCTATTGTGCAACCTCCTGATTGGACTTTACCTTTCGAGATTATGTGCGATGCCAGCGATTTTGCCGTGGGTTCTGTTCTGGGTCAGCGGAAGGAGAAGAAACTTCATGTTATCTACTATGCCAGCAGAACGTTGGATGATGCTCAGAGGAATTACAGCACGACAGAGAAGGAATTACTTGCGGTCGTCTTCTCCTTCGACAAATTTCGGCCTTACTTGATTGGGAGCAAAGTGATTGTTCATACAGATCATGCTGCTCTCAAGTATTTGATGCAGAACAAGGATCTCAAGCCTCGTCTTTGTCGTTGGGTTCTTTTGCTCCAAGGGTTTGATATTGAGATAAAGGACAAGAGAGGAGTGGAGAATGGGGTCGCTGATCATCTTTCGAGGTTAAATCTCGATACTGACGTGCCTATTGATGATCAACTGCCTGAGGAGTCGATTTACTACATTGAAACTGGTTTCCAAAGTGGATTCACCAAAAATCAGCAATTCCCACGAACTGTTGGTTTCGGTATTGATCGACACTCACCTGGTGTCGGTCGATACCCATCGGCTGCTGCACCTATTTTGACCGTGGAACACCTTGGTGCTTCCGAGGAGTTCCTTGTTGCTGAAATGGATTCTGATCTACCATGGTATGCTCACATTGCCAACTTCCTCGCTGCAGGTACAGAGCCTACGCACCTCAAGAAATATGCCAAGAAAAAATTTCTGCGAGACATAAGGCGATACTTTTGGGATGAGCCTTACCTGTATAAGCATTGCTCTGATGGTATCTACCGGCGATGCATTGCTGAATCAGAGGTACATGCGGTTTTGTTTCATTGCCATGGCTCTGAGTATGTTGGACACTTTGCTTTTTTCAAGACAGTGTCCAAGGTTCTTCAAGCAGGCTTCTGGTGGCCTACTATGTTTAAGGATGCTCATATCTTCATCTCGCAGTGTGATGTGTGCCAGAGAAGAGGGAAGATCAGTAAGAGACACGAGATGCCACAGAATTTCATCCTAGAGGTTGAGATTTTTGATTGTTGGGGTATCGATTTTATGGGCCCTTTTCCTCCGTCGTACAAGAACCAGTACATTCTAGTTGCAGTGGATTATGTCTCTAAGTGGGTGGAGGCAATTGCTAGCCCAACCAACGACTCTGCGGTGGTTCTTAAGCTGTTTAAGACTATCATCTTTCCCCGATTTGGAGTGCCACGTATTGTTATAAGTGATGGTGGCAGTCACTTTATCAACAGGGTTTTTGAGAGGTTACTGAAGAAGCACGGTGTGAATCATCGTGTGGCTACTCCATATCACCCCCAGACCAGTGGGCAAGTCGAGGTCTCCAACAGGCAAATCAAGGAGATTCTGGAGAAGATAGTGGGAACTTCTAGGAAGGATTGGTCTACAAAGCTAGACGATGCGCTGTGGGCTTACAGGACTGCTTATAAGACACCATTGGGAACTACACCGTTCTATTTGCTGTATGGGAAAGCCTGTCACCTTCCTGTGGAGATCGAGCATAAGGCGGCATGGGCTACTAAGCTGCTGAATTTTGACATCAAGCCTGCTGCTGAGAAGCGATTGATCCAGCTGAACGAGCTGGATGAGATTCGGCACCACGCCTATGAGAACTCAAGGCTGTACAAGGAGAGGACCAAGGCGTACCATGACAGGAAAATCCTTCACCGCATTTTTGAACCAAATGATCAGGTACTTCTGTATAACTCTCGTTTGCATTTGTTTCCTGGTAAATTGCGTTCTCGTTGGTCAGGTCCTTTCACTGTCAAGGAGGTTAGACTACATGGTGCACTTGTCCTGACTAACCCCTCTGGCGAGGAATTCACTATCAACGGACAAAGGGTGAAACACTACTTACAGAGGACTGAGATCCCCGATGGACACATGATGCCTCTGGATGATACACCCGCTGCCTAAACGGCAGTACAGTCAAGCTAATGACGTTAAACGAGCGCTTGGTGAGAGGCAACCCACTGGTGAGTCTGTACATATTTTTCTTTTTCTTTTTCTTTTTACTTATAGTTTTGTGTTTCGTTGTGTCACGTGAACCAGATTCGGACGGGACGTATCGATCGACACCACCTAGTGTCGATCGACACCCTCCATGCGCCTAAATGCACCGACTTGCTACGAGTATCGATCAACACTATCTAGTATCGGTCGATACCCACGGCCCAGGTAAGTTTCCTTATAAACCCTACGGGTTTTCCTTCTTCTCACAATACCTATATCGACCGACACGAGCCTCTCTCTCACCAAATTTCACCAAATCTTCGTTTCTCAACGCTTTTGAGTGATTTTTGTGTCTATTCCGTGCGGTTTTTCGTGCTCAATTCCTTTCTTTCATTCATTCTAACGATCTGCTAGGTATGTAACACGAATTTCCAACTTTTGATTCCATACACCAAGTTTAGATTTTCGACTTTTAGGTTCTTAGAACTCGTGTTGTTCGATGATTATCACTTGATTATTGTGTTCTAGGCCTAGTCGAACCCTGCCTTACGCTTCATTACCGCTTGGTTTGCAAATTTTGTAATTGTTGGATTTGTGTTCTTCGTGTCTGCTCGATACCTGTCTGAGTATCGATCGATACCACTTGGTATCGGTCGATGCTCATCATCTGCCTTAGCCGATTTTGCTTTGATTGTGAGAGATGTTGGATTTATGCCTTGTCTTGTGTTTGTTAATGATGCAGATGGGACCAAAGAATAGGCCAAGAGCTGCTGAAGCCTCTAGCTCGAACCCATCTAGTGAGCATCCGATCGAGTACATGGTGGGCACAAATGTGAAGATCTTCGACGGTTTCACTTGGCAAGTCGGGGTTGTGAAAGCTTGCCTTCTCAACCACCCTTATTTGGTGAGGATCACTGGCGCAGAGGCGGATCTTGATCTTCCACACACTTCCTTACGCCACATTCCCCCACCTCCTCCACATCGTTCTTCTTCACCAGCCGCCCCTAGCTCTGCGTGTAGAGCTCCTTGGCCCAAGATCAGTGAGAATGCCAGGATCAGATTGAGAGATGATTACGAGGGCTCCGATAAGGAGATTACTGAGAGCATGGCCTGCACCCACATGCCGATTTCAGAGGAGTGGGATGACTATGACTCCATTTTCTACAACGCCTGGCAGGACGTTGATGTGCGCGCCACTCGCTTTGTGGATACGCACTCTATGAGGCGACTGGGCTTTGACAGAGAGCTGGATGGTTTGATCAGGAAGATCGGACTGGGGACGATGCCTACGCGGCAATATGACTTATACCCCGACTTAGTCCGCCAGTTCCTCGCGTCTGTCCGCGTTTACTATACTGGTGAGCCTCCAGTGATTGCCCAACAGGGTGTGCTGACATTCTTGATTCGTGGTGTGCGCTACAGGATTTCCTTCCAGGAGCTCTGCGACATATACGGTTTTAACAGGGATTTCTCGAGATGCGAGCTTCCGCGCAGGTTCTTGGATATTGATGCCTTCTGGTCTCACTTCGGGCATGGGGTTTACGACTGCAAGACCACCACGCAGATGGATGTGCGACATCCTGTCCTACGCTGTCTTGTTAGGATCTTGAGCAACACCTTGTTGTGCAAGATGGAGCCTAACAAGATGAGAGTGACCGAGCTGATTGTGTTGTCCATTGGGATTGGGGATATCATTGATGATGAGGCATATGAGTGGCCTGAGATGGACCTTGCGGTCAACTTTGGCGCAGTTTTTGCGCACCATCTGGAATCGCTGAAGGTGAAGCCTTTTACCGGACGCGGCAGGACCTCTACAGCTACGAGTCGTCGGAAGACCGAGACGGTAGGCAGTTTACTCACTCTGATCTTTCTGCATCTCGGGATCAGCACAGCCAGTTGTTCGATCTCGACTGCGCGCGAGCTTATGGATTTAGCGCACGTGGAGCATCTTCGCTGTCTTAAGCCAGATAGGCGTTGGGTATTTAGCACTTCTGTTGGGGGCTATCTTGTTCAGCTCCCCAACACTGCACTGACAGACATTGGTGACAACCCCGACCAGCTATTCTTCGCTCCGGTTGCTGAAGACATGGAGCCTGCACCTGCCACTAGACGTCGAGGCTCCACCACTAGAGCCTGTCCGCCTCCTTCTGGCCCTGCTGGGGGTCGATCACGCGCGCGCCACACACCTGCCCTACACCTACTCTTCCTCCATTACCTGAGGTGGAGATGGATCCGTTCCAGCGCTACGTTGTTGAGAGTCTTCAGACCATCTGGAGCGCTATATCTCGTTGCAGCTGCATGGCGTCTCAGAGCCCTATTTCACCACCTGCTGCTGGCCCATCTGGCACTGCTGGCGATGACTCTGACGCCACTGAGGAGGATTAGTCATCCGTTTATCTGGTTTCACGTTTGTTTTTCTTTTCCCTTTTCTGTTTCTTTTCTTTTGGACTTTTGTTGGTTTGCGTCTTATGTCAGCATCTTATCATATTTTACTTTGTGGAACCTATGCTTCTATGCTTTTTGTTGCTTTTGACTTGTGCTTGAGTGATCTAACAGTGCTAACCATAACACATTTGGATCGTTTGACACACTTTTTGGGCACAATTATCGCTGAAAAGAGGATTTCTGTCGACAACCTACTTGTATCGATCGATACCAGTTCGGTGTCGGTCGACACCCATCACCATCTCGGGTAACCTCTTCGATTTTCACATTCCACTTGGTTCATTTGATTTCTCTCACCGAACTCAGGCTTGATAACACTGGGGACAGTGTTGTTTAAGTCTGGGGGAGGTAGTCGCTGACATCGTGTTTGTTTTTCTTAGAGTCAGTCGTTTTTTGTGTCAAAATTTGTTTTATTGAGTCAAAATTTTGTTGGAGATTATGATCATGTTCTTGACCCTTTTGTTCTGACTTTGCTTCTAAGTGACCACTATTACAGAATCAGCTACAGATCGACTAATGAAAAATCCAAAGGCTGACCAGTTAACTAGAAGACACACATGTTTCCCGCAGAGTTCTCTTAAAGCCTGAGCCAAATTTTTGCACTTCATCGATGTGGTTAGTATTCATAGAGCTTGATTCCTCTATCATATCTGACAAAGTAACCCACGTGTTTGAAAGTGATAGTATCTCTCTCCCCTGTTACAAGTTAATAAAAAGAGCATAAAAGATGAAATGATTTTCTTCTAAGTAGAGGCTAGGAAAATTTCCAGCGATCTCATTATTCTACTTAGTGAGGAATGATCACACAAAGGTTGGAAGCGATGCTAGGATTTTCCTATGATGCCATTATTCGCCTACACCCTTTGATACATAGAGAGGGAAGAACCGGGGATTCGATAGCAAACACCATCATTACTCGCGTCTCATACCTTGATGTGTATATGCAAATCTAAAAAAAAAAACAAAAAAAACAAAAACAAAAAAGAAGATAACAAAATAAGAAATAAGTCTGGGGGAGAGAAAGTGATACGAAAAGTGTGAAATTTGGGTGGTTCCTTGTCATGATATTGTATGGGAAAGAATCTAGAAGGTTCTTGGTGTTAACCACAGCGATGAAACTGGCGATGAAGGGTTTGATTGAACGATGCTGTGAGATAATGTGTGTAGTCTGGGGAAGCTGCGAATGTCTACGGAGAAGTACATGGTGGTTAGATTTGGATCAGGTTAGATGACTTTTGGGTGCTTGGGAAAAGGGTCATTGCAATGTTTCAGGAACAGGTGAGTCTCCGCGTTTTCAAACCTCTTTCTCTGGTTTAGTCCTTTATTTGCTTGAGGGCAAGCAAAAGCTAAGTCTGGGGGAGTTGATATATCATGGTTTTTACCCCTTTTAAGCCATGATATAAGTCCGTTTTATAGAGTCTTTCTACTATTTTGTAGTGTTTTAGAGTCTTTTACAGGTTTTAGCACGTTTGGAGCATAATTGGAGATATTTGAGTTTTTTGGAGCATTTTGGAGCAAAACAGAAGCTCGTGTAGCTGAGTACCCGATTCAGAGTCTGAGTATCGATCGACACTGCCGAGTATCGATCGATACTCATTGCAGCAGAACACGAAGCGCGACATTAATGAAGAATTGAAGAATTGCAAAATTGCCCAGAAGTCTTTACTATTTACAATTTAGCCCAAAACGTTGGTGGGGATACATCTTACTGGCTGAAGCAATTGCCACCTGGATCTTTGACTACCTGGAATGAGACTAAGACTGCTTTCCTGAACAATGTCTATGATGATGCGAGATCCGAAGAGCTCAGGAACAAGATTTCCCAGTTTTCTCAAGGACCAACTAAAGCGTTTAAGGCTGCTTGGATCAGATTAAGGTCATATCAGAAAGATTGTCCACATCACGGGTTTACTCAGGTTCAGTTGCTGGGTATGTTCTTCAGAGGGATAGATTAGAGGTATCAGATGGCTTTGGATGTTGCGAGTAATGGGAATTTCAACACCAGGTATCCAGACGATGCTTATGTGCTGATTGAGAACTTGGCGTCTAGCAATAGCACCAAGAATGCTGATTTCGAGCGGAAGAAGCAAGCTGGGGGAGTTGATGGATCGCAGATTGCTGAAGTTCAAGCCAAGCTGGATTCAGTGCACAATCTTCTGATGGGTAAGACGAAAGTTGTTCACTTTGCTGATGAGGATGAAGTGAAAGGTGTTAATTACATTGGTGGCGATGGATTTCAAAGTCAAAGATATCAATACCCACCTCACCCACCCAAAACTCCAGAGAGCAAAGTTGAATCTATGCTTGAACATATTCTTCAGGGATAGCAGAAGATGACATTGGATTTCAGTGGGAAGATGGATGCCTTGTATGCAGATTTGAATGGGAAAATCGAGGCTCTCAGTACTAGCCACAGGATGCTGGCAACTCAGGTAGCTCAGGTTTCAGCAGCTGTCAAGGGAAAGATGGTTCAATCAAAGCATGGATACGTCAATGCAATCACTTCGAATACTGGAGAAGAGGTCATTGCAGTGGTAGAAAAGGGTGTTACTGCAGAAAATTTTGAAGATGACGATGAGAATTCTGGAAATCCCCGAGTATCGACCGATACTAGCCAGTATCGATCAATACCAGTAGAAAATACTCTTCATGACGTTTCAAAACCAAGAGTGTCGATCGACACCACTACCAGTATCGATCGACACTTATCTGAAGTGGCAACGCAGAAGCCCAGTATCGATCGACACTCATCGGGTGTCGGTCGACACTCATCGGGTGTCGGTCAACACCCCTCGCAGACTGAGCCAAAAACTGTGAAAACACCCAAGATTGTCGAGGAAAGGGTTTACAAGCCTAAGGTGTCATATCCTATACCACCTAGACATCTCATGAACCCCATTTCTGCGGAGAAGTTGCTCGCTTTTGAGAAGATAGTCAAGAGGATCCTCCACACTATATCTTTTGAGGAAGCTTTTGAGAACCATCTTATAGCGTGTTACTTCCAAAATTGCAGAGAAACTGAGGAAGAGATCAAGGCACTCTTCATCAAGGCAAGAAGCATACCACCACCATTGAAGCAGCTGACTAAGAGGGAAGACCCAGGAAAATTTTCAGTTCCATACTCTATCTCTGGAGTTAAATTCAAAGAGTCTATCGTTGACTCGGGGGCTTGCGTCAATGTCATGTCAAGGGCATTTGCAGAGAGATTGGGAGCTGATATTCGTCTGCCCAAGACATCCATCACATACGCAAACTGTATCACCTCACTTCCGCACGGTACAATCCCTGATTTGATGGTCACAGTAGGAGATTGTCTGGTTCCTACTGATTTTCAAGTTGTGGAGATGAGTGCAAGATCTACTATGCAGTTGATTCTTGGAAGACCGTTCATGGCTACAGTTGGTGCCATTATGGACACACCCAGGAAAAAAATCTCGTTCTCATACATTGACAAGGAGGTGTACTACGAAGCCATTCCTACTAGAGGAACTCCCACACGTGTCTCTTGCATCGGTGTTGTCACAGTAGAGACGTTGGTAGTTGATCATCGGGAAGAACCTCTTGACGAGCCCACTGTCATAGACCTTCTAGATAGTCCTTCTGTCATCACCAAGAAAGACGTCAAAACAGCTAAGGCAAATAAGAAGGTAAAGAGCAAATAAGTAAAAGGTGCTCCCTCTATGACTTTAATCCCTCAGAAGTGTGATGGGGACTCGATTGAGTACAAGGTGAAGTACAAAGGAACCTCAAAACCATTCTCCAATGCTAGAATCATTCTTACTCCGGAGATGAAAGAGAAAGGCAAAGAGGTTATAGAGAGCATGTTGAGTAGAACTCTGAGTCTGCAAGTATTTAGCTGTGGAACTTGCATGGGAGTAAGTTCTCAACCTCGCTCCGACTGATCACCTGAGCCAAAGTCAAGCTAATGACTAAAAACAAGCGCTTGGTGGGAGGCAACCCACTGGTAAGTGTGTACATAAGTTTTTTGTTTTTGTTTTTGTTTTTGGTTTTATGGTTTTGTGTCTTGTGTTTCACGTGAAGCAGATTCAGAAGAGCAGCATCGATCGACACCAACCCGGTATCAGTTCTGTATCGGTCGACACTCATCACCATCTCGGGTAACTCCTTCGATTTTCACCAATCCACTCAACTCTTCTGTTTTTCTTTTATCAACTCTAGACTAGATAACACTGGGGACAGTGTTGTTTAAGTTTGAGGGAGGTAGTTGCTGACAACGTGTTTGTTTTTCTTAGAGTCAGTCATTTTATTGAGTCAAAATTGTTTTATTGAGTCAAAACCTATTGGAGATTATGATCTTGTTCTTGAATCTACTGTTCTGACTTTGCTTCTGAGTGTCCACTGTTACAGAATCAGTTACATATCGACTAATGAAAAATCCAAAGGCTGATCAGTTAACTATAAGACACACATGTTTCCAGCAGAGTTCTTTTAAAGCCTGAGCCAAATTTATGCACTTCATCGACGTGGTTAGTATTCATAGAGCTTGATTCCTCATTCATATCTGACAAAGGAACCCATGTGTTTAAAGTAATGGTATCTCTCTCCCCTGTTATAAGTTAATAAATAAAAGCATAAAAGATGAAATGATTTTCTCCTAAGTAGAGGGTTAGGAATGTTTCCAGCGATCCCATTATTCTACTTGGTGAGGGATGATCACACAGAGGATTGGAAGCGAGGCTAGGATTTTCCTATGATGCCATTATTCGCCTACAACCTTTGATACATTGAGAGGGAAGAACTGGGGATTCGGTGGCAAACACCATCAATACTCGCATCTCATACCTTGACATGTATATGCGAATCTAAAAAAAAAAAAAAAAAAAAAAAAAGAGAACAAAATAAGAAATAAGTCTGGGGGAGAGAAAGTGATACAAAAAGTGTGAAATTGGGTGGTTCCTTGTTAAGATAATGTAGGGGAAAGAATCTAGAAGGTTCTTGGTATTAATCACAGCGACGAAACTGGCGATGATGGGTTTAATTGAATGAAGCTGCGAAATAATGTGTGTAGTCTGGGGAAGCTACGAATGTCTACGGAGAAGTACATGGTGGTTAGATTTGGAATTGGTTAGGTAACATTTGGGTGCTTGGGAAAAGGGTCATTGCAACGTTCCAAGAACATGTGAGTCTCCGTGTTTTCAAACTTCTTTCTCTGGTTTAGTCTTCTATTTGCTTGAGGGCAAGCAAAAGGCTAAGTTTGGGGGCGTGATATATCATGGTTTTTACCCCTTTTAAGCCATGATATAGGTCCGTTTTATAGAGTCTTTCTACTATTTTGTAGTGTTTTAGAGTCTTTTACAGGTTTTAGCACGTTTGGAGCATAATTTGAGATATTGGAGCTTTTTGGAGCTTTCTGGAGTATTTTGGAGCAAAACAGAAGTTCGTGTAGCTGAGTACCCGATTTGAGGCCTCAGTATCGATCGATACTAACGAGTATCGGTCGATACTCACTGAAGCTGACACGAGTCGCGACTTTAAATGAAGAGTTGAAGAAGTTTCCACCGATAGATTGAGCTCAAATTTTGCTACAAGACAGATCTATGGATTAGCTTTCATTTGGAAGTGGTTTGAGGCCGTTCCAACGGTGCGATCAAAAGTTATGCCAGTTTTCGTGAAGACAGTCCAGTCTGGTGAGCAGAAGAAGCAGTGAACAGTGTCGATTGACACTACCCTAGTATCGGTCGATACTCACTTCAGGAAAACAGGAAAGGCGACTTTTTACAAGTTTGGAGAGTTTGCACCTTGGTCCAGAAGTCTTTAATAATTACAAGAAACTCCAAAACGTGTTTTAACATTATAATTAGGTTTTTCAGTCACTTTTGTTGGCTAAGCTTTATTTTACTTTTGTTCTGATTGAGAGATATTGTTTTAGGGATTTTGGGGAGACAACTCTGAACCCCTTTGTTTCTGATTGATTTCTTTTATGCAATTCTATTCATCTATGATTTCTGTTCCATTAATCATGTCTGAGTATATCCACTTTAGGTTCAGGGTTCTCATAAGGGTTTTCTCTGAATGTTAGGTTAATTAGTTAATTAGGATTCACCATCTGAATTAGTTCTTCACCATAGGTTGTTCTCATAGCTAATTCTAGGTTGACGAATCTGGAACTTAGATCTTAGGATAATTGATTAGGCACGAGAGTGCGATTAATTACCTGACAGAACCTAGGGTGAGCAAAATAACTATTCGCAAAGAGATTTGGTTTAGTTGTTTTGTGAACAAATCAAACTTGAAATAAAAGCTGGTTTAGACTTTAGGATTCGCAAAGAAATTTGAAATTCTAGGATTTAGACTTAGATAGTTTTCGCAACGAGAGTTGGTTAGCTATACTTTAGTGATTTGAGTTCAAGAACCGCGCTAAATCTGAATCATGTTAGTTAGTTTATCTACATTCATTGAATTCCTGAGAAATACCATGAGCCTATCTTCATCCCAATTGATTCACAACTTGTTTAATTTACGCATTTGCTTTTAATTACATCTTTTGGTTTAGCTTAATTCGAATCTATATAATCTATTGTGTGATATCTGGAGTTCTTGTGTTCGACCCCTGCTTATACTACAACAACTGCTTTAGTACTATTAGGGTATTAATTTGAGCATATCATTGATCGATCTTTCGTTCACAAGTAAAACTTTGTCCAACTTGTCGTTGATGTCCTTGAACCTTTGATCTTCATACCTTGTATCCCTCACCGTTCGATCATATTCACCTTCATAACCTTGATCACTTTGAGCTAGATTCTCAACTAGTATCTCTCCATTAACAACGCCTTGGCTAGCAAAACTCCCATTGCTTGTCGTGTTCAAAGCTAGTTGGTATTTCTCTGGAACCCCTCTGTGTAGGATTCTGAGAAGTGTTTCTTTAGATACTCCATGGTGAGGACACGCCCTCGTGTAACCTTTCAATCTCTCCAATGCTTCATAGAACGATTCATTGCTTCCTTGTTTGAAGCTTGTGATGTTGTTTCTCAGCTTTGCTGTCTTTTGTCTCGAGAAAAACTTTGCCAAGAACTGCTTCTTGCATTCCTCCCAAGTATGTATGGTGGTAGTGACCACACTCTTCTCCCATTGAGCAGCCTTGTCTCCCAAAGAGAATGGGAAGAGAGTTAGCTTAACAATGTCCTCCGAGACTCCATTCATCTTTACCGTTCCACAAAGACGGTCGAACTGATCGATGTGATCGATCGGGTTCTCCAAAGCCATTCCTAAGAACTTTGAGTTCTGAACCATGTTAATGAGACTTGATTTAATCTCAAAGTTGTTGTTCGCAAATGCATGGTGGTGGCCTTATCCCAGTTAGAACCCCTTGTGTAGTGGGTTCATCGAAGGCACCAATCCTTTGTGGCTGTCTAGGAGGATGGATTGGCTGCCTCGGGTCAAAGCCTACTCCTTAGACTTCGTCTAGTGGTGGTGGCGGTTGGTTCTCTCCTAGGTGAGGAGGATCATTTCGTTGTGCGTCCATGCCTAGACGCCTCACGTGCTCAGCACGTTCTTTGGTTGCTCTTTGATTATCTCTTTCGTGCCTTCGAATGTCTAGCACAAGCGGTTGCAAGTTCTCTTGTCCTTGACTTCTTGTGTGCATACACCTTCAAAAACAGAGCAAAACATAGTAGTTTAGTAACAAAGTAAAGAAAAATACTTAGACTTAGATAGAATCCAAATCCTAATGGCTATTGCTATCTCCCCGGCAACGGCACCAAATTGATTTAGTCGTTTTTCAACACATCAATTACCCTAATGTGTAGACTACCGCAATCATAACGGTGTGTCGTTTAGTACTTAGGGATCTAATCCATAGAGAGAGAGAACAGCACAATAAGAATACAAGAAACTACTTAAGCTAAGCTAAACAATTTTTGTTTGTTTTTGTTCTAAGAACTAATTACGATAAAACTAAAAATAAAAGACAGAAAATAAAAACATACAGGACAATTAAAATGATTACAAGCTAGTTCAAGAAATACAGATTCAAAGAAAACAAGACACTAAAATCGGTTTTACTCAAGAAAACAAAGATATGGATCGTAGGAAATGGTATTCGATTAGGAGTATTCGATGATTCACTAATGATGTTCCTAATCACTCAATGAGCTTATTCTATGGCAAGGAACACACAAATAGCTTAACTCACTCCCATGATGCTAAATCTTTCATTGATAATCTGAATTAGCTAATTTTCCAATTGCAACCAAATTATCAACAAGCATAAAACATAAGTCATTTTAAGCCAATTAATGATTCTTAGTCACGGTTTCCACCTTGCTAAGCATCAAAAAAATGTTTAGAAATCCTCTAGACAATTTACCAAACCTCTTCCAAGTATAGATTGACCATGATCTAGAAATTGAGACCACTTCTAAACATGAGAACTTCTATAATCTTGCTTTAAACATCAAAAGATCATCATCTATCCCTCTAAATAAATCATTCCCACAATCCATAATGAAACTACTCACACATAACTAAATCACAAAATAAAACCGAACAAAAGAAAGACATAGCGAAAATAAGAAGATTGATGGAAGAAAAGTACTTGAAAGATTCATGAACACAAGAGATAAGAGAGAAGAAGTTGACTTAGAACAGTGGAAAAGATGCAAAAGAGGTCTAGTTTTTCGTGGGTGGAGAGTTGCGGAGATTCCACTACTAAGTGTTGATTATATACAAAAGTGAAGGAACCCAAAGTCAAAAATAAAATAAAAGTCGGGGCATGTGTTTTATCGGTGATGTTTATCGGCCATATGGCCGATAGAACTAATGGCAGGAACTTGTTTCTTCGATGTCTTCTGGCTTGGCGATTCTTAAATTTATCGAGCATGTTTATCGGCCAAGTGGCCGATAAAAGTCTTCACAGAAACTTAACGTCCTTCGGCTTGGCCATCCTTCGTTTTATCGGGCCTCTTTATCGGCCATATGGCCGATAGAATTCTTCACATGAGCATTGGCAGGAACGGTGTCTTTGGGTCTTCGGCAGGTGATTCTATCGACCCCCCCTTATCGACCAGGTGGCCGATAAAACTGATCATCAGGAGCTTGACGTCTTCAACACGAACCGAGGCACTTTATCGGCCGGGTGGCCGATAAAACTGCTCATCAGGGACTCCATCATCTTTTCCTTGTCTTTCTTGCCCGTTGGCTTTCCGTGATGGTAACTCATTCTCCTCTAACTCCAGAAGTACCTGAAAAAGGCTCCACCAAGCCAAAAAGCACAAAAACAACCTAGGACATCTAAAATGCAATGAGACTCAATTTAGACCTAAATGCAATGTAAATACAATGAAAACAAGATGAAAGACAAAGAAAACAAGGAAAATATGAGACTCTAGATGGTAAAATACACGGTTATCAGTTATGCTGAATGCTTGCAAGAAAAGAACATAACGAATCTCGAAAAATAAACTCGCAGATTGGCTATTGTTAACATATGACTGGAAATTTGTTTCGGTAAGTTCTAGATTGATTATGTATTATTTCAAATTAGCTCTCTTTTGCTTTAATCGATTTGCTATGGGTATGAAACTAATCAAATTGGGAATGAATACTGAATGATTAAGCTTTTTGCTCAGAAAACAGAAAGTGTTTGTTTTTTGGAATAATCCAGAGTTAGTGTTCTATGAGTTTAGCAACATGTTCTTATGGCTGCTATCTTATTTGTAAAAAGGGAAGTAAAGAGATTGCATAAGAGAAGAGACATGTGGCTAATTTTGAGGATCCGAGATTCTCAACAGCATTCTTATCTTAATTTTTTTTTTTTGGGCAAAGTTTGAGATCAGCATCGTTCATACTATATATGTGGTTTGAGAAATATGATAAGAAGTCCGAGCTCGATTCCTTTAGAGGAGATAGGGAAAACAACTAGGGATTTCATTTCATACTGGTGAGTAATATAAAAAAATACTATTTTAGTGAGCTTAAACTAGCATAGCGTTTTTAGTTTTTGATTCTGTTGTAAGCATATGGAACCAATAACTTATGGAGATTGTGATAGATTACGTTGGTATTTGACTACCATCTTTTATGCCTTAGGGAAAGAGAAACTGAAGGGTTTTTTATTTTGTTGGTATCAACTGATTCACTTCTGCATTTGTTGCTTATGTATACAATACATGGAAACCGAGTTAGGAAGCTGCTTGTGAAGCTAATTATCGCTTGCTGTGACATTAATAATGAATGTTATGCTTTCTAACCATGGAAATATTTCCCTATCTCTGATAATTACTAATCTTCTTCCCGAGTTTTTATGCGTTTACTTGTAGAGAAAAATCTAGATGTGTTCAAGATTGATTGTATGTTACTTGTATATGCGCCATCTACATGATATTTTCTACGATTATGAGTTTTTTCCTAAGACTCTTTGCATGTAATGCTAATAACCTTCCAGCTGGCTACTGCGAAGTGCTCAATTTGCACAAGAGCTCTTGTTAAGAAATGTTAAGAAATGTTTTCAAATACTTTAACAAGAGCTATGATGACCATTCAACTCAAACTGAATTTGACGTTTTGGTAAGGAAATTCAGTTTGAGTTTTAAGCAAAGATTAAAAAGCCATGGCTTACCGTTTCCACTTTCCAGTAACAAAGATTTCGAGACAAATTCAGTGCATTTGCGTGTAGAAAAAGACACGTGAAGAGAAAGATGTACTTCAACAATAGTAAGATCATATGAGATATCTAATGGCTTCACACGGAGTAGTCAATAAGTTTTAATGTAGTAAATTGATCGAGTAGTAACTTACCAATTCTTTAAAGATTTTATACAGAGTTTTAACTTCAGTTACTTACCAATCCTTATAGATTGTTTTAAGGGTTGACGTTCTATTTCCCCCTGAAAACTTCTATATAATAACACATCTCCACGAAGTTTAACCATAGTTCTATTTCTCCACCATTTGAAAGTTCGAATCTTATTTCTCCACGAAATTAAAGTTTCAAACCTATTTGCCCACATGTATCGGTTATATCGATTAATGTTATAAACCAAAAATAAACCAAGCAAACCAAATCTTAAACCGAATTAAAATTGGATTCCAACCAAAAGCAACCCAAAAACCCCACCCGGTAATAACCCGACCCAATTTATTTGTTCACCTGATTTTTTTGTTTCTTCTTCTCCTGTGGTCTCTCACCGTCGATTCCTTCTTCTCCTGTTATCGTATCCAATCACAACTTACAAAGTTTTAATCTTCGATTTCTCTGTTACTTTTTTTTCCCTTTCGTCGCGTCTTCGATCACCGTCGATTCCTTCAAAATTTTAATCTTCGATCTTTATACTTTCGTCTTCGATCTCTCTGTTACTTTTTTTTTCCCTTTCGTCGCGTCTCTCGTTCTCATTTCTTCTTCTCAGATCCTGGATTGACCCATCTCGATCGTTGACCCCGAATTTGGGTTCGGCTAAAAATCTAAACCATTTCTTCTCCCATAGCTTCCCTAGGAAGGGCTTCAATGGGGATTTCTCTAGCTGTTGAAAGAGGTGATCTATGGTGATCTATGGCTGGAGTAGGAAGAGTATGGTCTCTGCGCTTTCTTTCCCAAACTTTCTCGTGGAAGTCATGTCTTCTTCCATCTCTGTGGCTTCTTCCTAAGTGAGAACTTTGATGTTTAAAAACGAAATGAATGCAAATAAGACTGGGGCGACAATTTCTTATCATCACTTCCAACAGAAAAATTCTAAGAAGCATACAAAGAATGTTAATTGAACTGATTTGCCGGTATAATTTTAAATAAATCTTTGAAATTTAGAGAATCAGACATAAAATAGTCAATCACCATATTACATCCATCGCAATGGATGCACTTAAGACTGGGGCGATAATAAATCTTTGAAATTTATAGAATCAGACATATACCAGAGGCTTTCACTGCCAATGGCGATTATTCCAGTTCCGGTCGTTCCACGATCGGCGATTCCCAAGCGTCTGGCGCCGTCGCCGGCGATTATTCCTCCCGGCGGTGACAATTTGCTCGGATTTCGCGGAAACCTCAACGCATTCGCGGCAGCTGCAGCGGCCGCTGCTTGCCCGGCGTATGAAGATGATTCGGATGGGTCAAGGTCCAGATCGAGCGGAGGTAACAGGAAGAAAAAGATGGGTCCGAGGTCGCGATTGAGTTGTCGTGAGAGAGGAAGAAAGAGAGCCCGTCGCCGGAGGAATATGGGTCGCGATTGAATTGTTGTGAGAGAGGAATTTTTTTTTTTTTTTTTTAATCGAGAAATTTTTGGTTCGAGTGGGGATTATAATCGGGTTTAGGGGTTGATTCGGGTTGTAATCGGGTTTTGGAGTTGAATCGGATCTTAATTGGGTTAATTTTGGTTATCTTTCGGTTTATATTTAATTGATATACAGTAAACCGAGTCAAATCGTTGTCCGTAGGGAAATAGGTTTCGAACTTTGATTTCGTGGCCAAATAGGTTTGAAACTTTGATTTTGTGGGGAAATATGATTCGAACTTTCAAATGGTGGAGAAATAGAGTTAAACTTCGTAGAGATGTGTTATTATATGAAAGTTTTCAGAGGGAAATAAAACGTAAACCCTTATTTTAAACGTCTTTGCACTCCTACAAGTTTACAAAGTTGCTTATGGTCAAGTAGATGCTCATACCGCATGGATATTCCATGTTTATCCCCTTCTTCACATGATTTTAAGAAGACATATTTGACATAATTTTTGCCTTCTATGTGATCTTTGACAAAAATAATTGGTCTGAAATTTTGCAATAAATTTTGGGTGCATGTTACACAAAAAACTGCAACCACGGGTCCACAACTTCTTTTATTTTTTTTTAATCTTCTACCACAAATTTACACATTATATTTCAGAAATTGTAAATAATAAAAAAGCTCATGCGTATGCACGGGTATTAGCCTAGTGTATATAAAGATTGTAGTTTACACACATCTTTGTACGGGCAGAGACATGAGTGTTGGTTTATCATAAGGCATTCTTTAGCTCCAAATCATATTATGTGTTGGTATGTAGGTCATTTCGGTCATTTGATTACCACATATATCAATATATATTCACATCTTATTTTATAAAGTTAGATGCGTTTAACGTGAGTATTGTTGGAGGTGGACTTAGCACCCCCAGTTTAACTAGGCTCATCTCAGCAAATAAGGTCCACTCGGTCAGAACTCAGCTAAAAGTCAACATATTTGACCAGGGAGGGCCCACCGAGCTCGCACCGACAGCCCGCCGATCTTGCGCGGAGAGCAGGGGATGGACGACACGTGGAGGGTAGCTCGTGAATAGTACCCTACCCCCTACCTACGTAGCAGTTCGACATCAAGCACACTATGACCTACCCGCCGCAGAAACCAGGGCGCATACCTCGAGATACCTCACCCGTAAAAGGCGTTGGAAGCGCCACGTCGCCCCGTAAGTACGGGAGGCAACTGTACAGCCCCTGCTATAAAGACCTCTTAGCTGGTATTTATGAAGGGGCGGCCCGAACTCTCTTCCACATATATTACTCTCTTATCTCTTGTAACTCTTTTGTAACTCTCTTTACGGGATCTCTAAAGGAATATGGTCCTCGACTTGTTCATCATCTTCTCCCGACCTACCTTTTGTCACCCTGACCTGTGCTGAACTTAGTTGAACTCGTTCTAATTACAGAAATCTCACCCCCTTTTACATAACAACACTCAAATCTCCTCAGTGGTCTTCTAGATCAACAATTGGCGCTTCAGAGAGGGGGGCTTTAGAGATTTTCTATACGCAAAGAGCGGACTCAACAACAAATTCAATGACGGACCCACCAACTTCGAAAGCGCTACCGCCGCCTCAGACGATCGATCAACCGCCATCAGGACAAGCTACCCCGGCTCAAGCCGTGATTCACGAAAAAGCTCCTCAAAGTCAGCCCCTCGTGACTCCCCGCCAACAGCCAATTCCGCCCGCACCACCAGAATCCACCCCGTTCAGCAGCTCCGTCACCCCCAACCCGCCCTAGTTATCGGGACCCCAGCTCGCTCTGTCCGCCGTAATACACACCTTGCTTGCCATAATGGACGAGTTAACACGCGCTACCAACCATCGATTCGCCGAGCTCGCAGCCCATAGCGACCGACCAGACAATCTCGGATCCCCCGCTGCTCAGATCCGAGAACCGACTTCTCGAGCGGGAATGCTGCACCTCCAAAGGAACCTATTTGGAGAGTCGCCATCAGAGTCAGGAGTAACCCGACAATTCGCCCACACGGTAGACGGCTCCCCGGGTGACAGAGATGCCGAACTCGAGGCCATGAAAGAAATGATTCGCGCGATGACCTCCAAGGTCCATCAGGCCACCAGCTCGGCCCCAGAAATAGACCGCGTCTTAAGAGAAACACAGAATACGCCGTTCACTCGTCGGATCGCATCCATCCCGTTCAGACATTTCGGCAAACTCAAGCTCCCACCATACGCGGGCAGCACGGATCCAACCCAGCATCTAACGGCTTTCACCATCACCATGGGGCGCGCTCATTTCACCCAAGGAGAACGTGAAGCCGGCTACTGCCAACTTTTCGTGGAAAATCTTACCGGCCCCGCCCTGACATGGTTCTCCATGTTGGATACGCATTCCATCGATAACTTCGGGGATCTCACTACCGCCTTCCTCAAACATTACTCCATGTATATCAAGCAGTCCGCATCCAGCGCCGACCTCTGGGCCCTCCACCAAGGAGCGAAGGAGTCGCTCAAATCTTTCATAGAGCGCTTCAAGGCGACGGCCTCGCAAAGCAATGTGACAGACGAATCCGCACTCCCCGCCCTAAGGAACGGCCTCTGGATTGAATCGGTATTCAAGGACGAGATAACGCTCAATAGGCCGCGCTCGCTAGAGGACGCCTTGCACCGCGCTCGCTAGAGCTCGAAGAGGAAAAAGCAGCGTTCTCGAAAAGACATACCGTGCACAAGGTTCCGGCCCAGAAGGACAAATCCCAAGACGGATATCAGGAGCCTCGGCAGCATTACGACGACGAGTATCAAGGCAATAAAGGCAAGCGAACCGCCACGTTCCTCGTCAACGAACCACCGGCCGTATTCCACATGCACGACCCCGCTCGATTCTCCGATCCCGAGCCAAAAATGCCATGGAACAAATGGACGCGCGAACTCAATCAAAAGGGCCAGCAGTCCGACGAATCAAAAGCCAAAGAGCCACGAGCAGAAGAGCAACAAGACAAGACAGCCTTCTGCGAATTCCACCAGAGAAAAGGACACCCCACCTCGCATTGCCGTAAACTCTAAGAAGCCCTCCTAGACCAATATCAGAAAGGAAAGATCCGTGTGCCCGAGCAGTTGCTCCCGCGAGCACGGGATGGCAATCGACAACAGCAGCCAGACAGATGAGGTCGTGAGGACAACCAAGCCAGGACCAACAACCGCGGCCAAAACGATGACCGTCGTCACCGATCTCCCTCTCGAAACCGGGAAGAAGCAAGGTCCCCTCCACCAGCGCGAACGACGGTCGGAATGATCATGGGAGGACTCCTATCGTGCAACGACTCGGTGCGGTCTATCAATCTACACGAGAGAAGGACCGCCGCCTCCTTAAAGTGGAACTCCGGTTCTGACAAAAGCGCGCAAGACACAAGCGGGAAAGGGGTCATCTTCACCGAAGCCGATGCTGTCGGGGTCCATCAACCTCACAACGACCCCCTTATCGTACAGATCCGCGTAGCCAACTGCGATGTCAACCGGGTCCTCGTCGACACAAGCAGCTCGGTCGACCTTATCTTCAAGGATACCCTGGCCAGAATGAACCTGCAAGGAGCCGAAGTCAAACCAGCCGTCACCCCGCTGACCGGTTTCACCGGGGAGACCACCATGGGAATCGGCACCATCGATCTACCGGTCTATGTAGGTCGGGTCACTAAAATTGTCAAGTTCGTAATCATCGGTACCGTCCCGATCTACAACATTATTCTCGGGACCCCCTGGCTGCATTCAATGAAAGCAGTCACATCGACGTACCACCAATGTCTCAAATTCCCCAACCAGGCCGGGACATATACTCTCCGGAGCAACCAAAAGGTTTCGCGCGCTTGCTTCGCCATCGAGCACAAGCTACGCAACACCACGCCGACCTGCCTCTTCGTCGAAGCGCAGCTTCTGGGCGAACCGAACCACCAGGACATCCCGGGCCAAGACCTAGTCACACAAGTCAACATCGATCCGCGTGACCATACTCGCTGCGTCGGGATCGGTGCAGACCTCAAGGGTATCATCAAAGAAGAGCTGGTCAAATTCTTGGAGCCGAACGTCTCCACCTTCGCCTGGTCGGCAAGCGACATGCCCGGCATCAACCCAGCAGTATGCAGCCATGAGCTCAACATTGACCCGACCTTCAGACACATTAAGCAAAAGCGGAGAAAGCTCGGACCCGAGCGCGCGCAGGCCGTCAATGACGAAATTGAGACACTGACTGCGGCTGGTTCGATCACCGAGGTCAGATACCCCGAATGGCTAGCCAACCCGGTAGTCGTCAAAAAGAAAAACGGGAAGTGGAGGGTCTGCGTAGATTTCACTGACCTCAACAAAGCCTGCCCCAAGGACTGCTTTCCACTCCCCAGAATCGATCAGGTCGTAGAGGCCACGACGGGAAACGAGCTGCTTTCCTTCATGGACGCCTTCTCGGTGTACAAGCAGATCCCCATGCATCCGGAGGACCAGGAGAAAACGGCTTTCATCACGGACCGCAACACATACTGTTATAAGGTCATGCCATTCGGGCTGAAGAATGCCGGTGCGACCTACCAACGGCTCGTAAACAAAATGTTCGCCGACCAGATCGGCCGCACCATGGAAGTATATATCGACGACATGCTGGTGAAATCCTTGGTAGCAGACAACCACGTCGGTCATCTCAAATCCTGCTTCCAAACCCTAAACGAGTACGGCATGAATCTGAATCCCGCCAAATGCTCCTTCGGCGTCACGTCGGGCGAATTCCTCGGATATATCGTCACACAGCGCGGGATTGAGGCTAGCCCCAAGCAAATCCAAGCCATCATCGACCTCAAATCCCCAGAGAACACGCGCCAAGTCCAACGGCTCACTGGAAGGATCGCCGCACTCAGCCGGTTCACCGATAAATGTCTACCGTTCTACCAACTGCTCCGCGCCAACAAGCGGTTCGAGTGGGATGACAAATGCGAGGCGGCCCTCCAGCAGCTAAAAACGTACATATCTACTCTTCCCGTCCTGGCTAAGCCCAAAGAAGGGGAAACCCTATATCTCTACATCGCCGTATCCATATCGGCTATAAGCGGAGTACTCGTACGAGAAGATCGGGACATCCAAAAGCCTATCTTCTACGTCAGCAAATCCCTGGACGGCGCAGAAAGCAGGTATCCGACGCTGGAGAAGCTCGCCCTCGCGGTAGTCGTTGCAGCCCGGAAACTCCGACTATACTTTCAATCGCATACGGTCGCCGTTTTAAGCACCTACCCCTTCCGAAGCATCCTCCACAGCCCGAATCGATCCGGGAGAATAATGAAATGGGCAGTTGAGCTCAGTGAGTACGAGATCGAATACCGAGGATGCACCGCGGCAAAATCTCAAGTCTTTGCCGACTTTCTAGTCGAACTCGCGCCCGATCTGGCAGGCGAAGAACCCCCCGAAAAATGGAGTTTGCACGTCGACGGCTCAGCCTCAAAGCATGGGTCCGGCATCGGCATACGCTTGGAATCACCGACCAACGAGGTTCTGGAACAGTCTTTCCGCCTGGCCTTCCCAGCATCGAACAATGAAGCGGAGTATGAAGCTCTGATCGCCGGGTTACGCCTAGCAAAAGCAATCGGGGTAAGGAAGATCCAGGCTTATTGCGACTCCCAGCTCGTCTCCGACTAATTCAGCGGGGAATATGAAGCCAAGAACGACCGCATGGACTCGTACCTCAGGATAGTCCAAGGCCTAGCAGCCGAGTTCTCGGAATTCGCCCTCACCAAAATTCTTCGAGGTAAAAACACTTCGGCAGACGCCCTCGCCGCGTTAGCCTCCACGTTCGATCCAACCCAAAAGCGCGTAATCCCCGTCGAAAGCATCGACTTCCCCAGTATCGAGCTACCCAAGGGGGTCCCCTTGATCAACATCCCCAACGAGGACCTCGACGACGACCAGCTGCCTCCTCCCCATCACCTACCACTTCCTCCCCATGAGCCCAAACTACCGGACTGGCGCGACGAGATCCTGCTCTACATTTTGGATGGCACCATCCCGACAGATCGTTGGGCAGCCCGTCGACTGAAGAAGAAATGCGCGAAATACCACACCCACGACGGCAAACTGTTCCGTTGGAGCGCAACTGGAACCCTACTCAGCTGTCTCCATGGCCAGGAAACCATCGACGTGATGAAGGAGATGCACGAAGGAGCAGGCGGAAACCATTCTAGAGGCCGCGCTCTTGCCCTGCGAATCCGAAACCAATGCCACTATTGGCCAACAATGCTTCAGGACTGTGACAAGTTTGCAGCCCGGTGCGAGAAGTGCCAGCGTCACGGCCCGGTTATCCACTCTCCCACTGAACTCCTCACCACAGCATCGGCACCCTACCCATTCATGCGATGGGCCATGGACATAGTAGGCCTGATAGTGAGCTTTTTACGGCTCGCACAATTATCCGTTGTGCACAATGCCTCAATCTAATGGCATGTCATCGTAGCACTTAGGGATCGAATCCACAGGGAAATAAGAACAACACACTAAGAATACAAAACACTATCTAATCTAAGCAAATATTTGGTTTTTGGTTTCTATTTGAAACTACAAACTAATTCATTCAAGTAAATAGAACACGATTCAAATTCCAATAATTAAAAAGTTAAACAATCCAAAACGAGCAACACGACAAACTTAAACGTTAATTACCAAATTTAGACAAGCGAATTTCCGGGTAAAGCAATCGATTCGGGTGATTCTCAATCTATTCTAGGCACTCAAACATTCAATCAGTTGCCTCCATAGGCCCTAGATCACTACTAAAGATTAATCCACGTCAATGGTATTAACCCCTTTCTTAGTCATCAACCGTCATAAACTTCCGTTCGCGATTCTATGACTAACAAGCATTAATAACAGGTCTAATTAACCACAATTCACCTTAGACATCAACTACCGTTGGCTAAGATATGAAAAGCACTCAATGAATTCTTTGGGGAATTTCATCGAACACCTTCCGGGCGAGAAATTCCCTATGATCTAAATCGACTTTGTCAAGGCTAATCTAGCATTAATAACACTCAATGAGAAATGATAACAAGTAATCTAGCTCTTAAACATCAAGAACAAACCTAAAATCACCCTAATCTACTTTACCCAAGAACCCTAAAAGAACTACCCATACATAGTCAAAGAGCACAAATAAACCATAGAAATGGAAGACATAATTGAGATAAGCAAGAAAGTGAAAGAGATTTCAATAAAACTTCAATAGATCATAAAAGAGTTGCAAAATATTAAGAAAAAGATGAAGAACAAAGCAGTGTTCTTGTTTTTGTCTAAGAGAGAAGTCCCTTCTTATTACACAGCAAAAGAGTATTTTAGAGTAAAATGAAATCGGACCCAGGTCGACCCGACATGTATTTGGATTTTTCTGGGTCACAAGGTTCATATCGGCATGCTTCATGCCGATACCACACACTGATATTGGTTTTTTGTAGGAACTGGGCAGAGTGTATCGGTGTCATGACCCCATAATAGCACACCGATACACCTTGGTAAACAGATGACGGTTTTCTTCATTCGGCTCATATCGGGTGCATACAACCGATATATCATCCCGATGTCTTCTTCTTCTTTTCTTCTTCAGTGGCATCGGTGTGTCTCTCCCCAATACACAGCACCGATACAAGAATCTCAACAGGTGACAGGTTTTCTTCTTTTGTTCTTATCGGTATACATGATACCAATACACCATGTCGATATTGTATTTTTCTTTTCTTCTTCAGTTGCATCGGTGTGTCTTAGGTCGATGCAGGTGACCGATGGAGTTTCTGGGAAAAGTCTGGAGGGTTTGTATCGGTGTGCATCACTCCGATGCAGCACACCGATACAATCTTCTGGAGGATTGGTCCGTTTGCGCACTAGGCGGACATATGTTCACTATATTTGTCGTATCTCTTGAACCACTGATTGGAATGACTGTAAACCGCCACCAAACGAAAGCTAACTCAATTAGCTACGACTTTCATGAAGATTGCCGAAGCTAAATCCGAGTGGAAACCCTTCATATGAGTCGATCTTTAAGTAGCGTCGGACGAATTCTGCATTTTTGCTCATGAGGAATCCACATCGGTTTGCCTCACCCCGATGCAGTATACCGATACATGCTCCTGTATCAGTGACGGTTTTCCCTTGTCAAGTCGTATCGGGATGCACCTTCCCGATACACAATCCCGCTACAATCCAGTCTACGCACCAGCGGATATGTGCTCAGTGAAATGATCATAACTTCCGCAATAAGGCTCCGAACTTGATGAATAAACCTCCGTTGGAAAGATGACTCAATGCCCTACAATTTTCATCAAGTTTTCCAAGGCTGAATCGGAGCGCAAGGTCTCCGTATGAACCGATCTTTATGGTACTTCGGACTGGCTCTACTTTGGCATTTCACTTGTTTTGCACCAAAAAGTGTATCCTCCATTTTCTTCAAGTTTCATGCACTCCCATTTGTTCCAAATCACTCCTAAGCACCTGAGAAAGGCTCCAGCAAGCCAAGAAAAGACACAAAACTCTCTAGGACTTCTAAAATGCAATGAGACTCAATTGGGCCCTAAATGCATGAAAATATCTCAAAAACTATACAAAGTGAGATTAAAACATAAGAAAACAAAGCCTTAAAACATGTAAAATATGGTGTTATCAAGGCCCTCTACCCCGATCTCTTCAAAAGCGCTTCCTCCTGGTAATGACTGACTATTTCACAAAGTGGGTCGAGGCCGAGGCCTACGCAAATATCACGGCGGAGGACGTCCGCAAATTCGTTTGGAAATTCATCATCTGTCGCCACAGCCTGCCATACGAGATCGTAACGGACAATGGCGCCCAGTTCACATCGGTCATATTCGAAGAGTTCTGCGCGAAATGGAAGATCATATTAAGCAAGTCCACTCCGAGGTATCCACAACCCAATGGGCAAGCAGAGGCAACAAACAAAACCCTCCTCGATGGCCTCAAAAAACGCCTGGATGATAAGAAAGGCCTTTGGGCCGACGAGCTAGACGGAGTCCTCTGGTCCCACCGCACAACACCGAGGACGGCGACAAATCGCACACCTTTTAGCCTATCCCACGGCATGGAAGCAATTGCCCCCCTCCGAGGTCGGAATTCCCTCCCTCCGGCGCGCTATGCTCGCACAGCATGCCGACCTGAACGACGCCATACTCTTAGGAGAGCTTGACTTCCTCGAAGAACAACGCGACCAATCCCTACTCCGCATCCAGAACTACCAGCAGCTAGCCTCCAAGTACTACAACAAAAAGGTCAAGGACCGGTTTTTCACCGAAGGAGACCTGGTTCTACGAAAGGTCTTCAAAAATACGGCCGAACTAAACGCATGCAAGCTCGGCGCTAATTGGGAAGGCCCCTACCTCATCTCCAAGATCGTCAAACCCGGGGTATACGAACTAGCCACAATGAATGGCGACGCAATCCCGCGCTCATGGAACTCAATGAACCTAAAACGATACTACTACTAGGCCCCCGGGCTCCTCTCTCCTTTATCATTGTAATCAACCAAACTACGATTGGCTTGATCCCTTCTACTAAAGGGTACGTAGGCAACCCCTGACCAGGGTGCAGCTATAAATCTAATAAAATCTTTGCCATTGCGCAAAAAAAAAAAGAGAACAAAGCCCCCGGGCTCAGCAAAAAAGCTATAGGTGCTAAAGCCGAGCTCAAAGCTCGCACTCTTACGGCACACAATCTCTAAGTGTCTTAAGCCGAGCTCGCCCCTCGCATCAAAGAAAGATACAAAAGCTTTAAGTGTCTTAAGCCGAGCTCGCCCCTCGCATCAAAAGAAAGACACACAAGCTCTAAGTGTCTTAAGCCGAGCTCGCCCCTCGCGTCAAAAGAAAAACACACAAGCTTTAAGTGTTTTAAACCGACCTCCGCTCGTACCAAACCCTTGCGGGATAAACTGAGCAAACATTTCGCAAAACCAATTTCATTCATAAAAAAAATTGGCACTCCGCGAAAATACATACCGGCACTACGACCTCCAAAACAAGAGGAAATACAAGATGTACATCGGCACTTCGGCCCACAACATAAAAATCTAAACCCCGTCAACACGGGTGCTAACTATATCATCCGGGCTCACCATCCTCACATCTGTGCCGGGCTCACCCCGGACCAGCTGGTTCGGGTCCAGTGGATCTTCCGCGATCCCGATCTGAACGGGCAACGCAGCATTCTCAGCCTGAGCAAGCCGCGCAGTGGCCGGGTCTGAATTCGAAGCAGCTGCAGTCGAAGCTCCTAGGGAGGAAGTTGAGGCCGGCAGAGGATGGACGAGCAGAACCTGTTGAGGCTGGACATCAGGGGTGCGATCGGAAGGAACCTCCAAATCTTCCGGGGTCAAATCCAGCTCGGTCTCAAATTTCGCCTCGTCCTCCTTCAGCTTCGCGTACTGATACGATGGCACCACCAAGTCGTCCTCGCGTTCCATCTTCTCAAGGCATTCCCGCGTACCGACCACCTGGCTAAGCAACAAGTGCGTGGGCAAGGCCAGGTCCCGACCAGCCAAATGGGCACGGACCTTCTCCATCTTAACAGCCCACTTCTGATCCCGAGCCGCCCATTTCCTTTTGACCCGATCATTCTCCCTGGCAATGGCCACCTTTGCCCGCTCAATGGCACCCTCCAGCCATGTGACCTTGGATCGAAACGCTTCCCGCTCCCCGCAAACCTTCGCGACCTCCCCTTTCGCGACGGCAAGCTCATCCTCCAGAGCGGCTGATCGCGCCCTCTCCGACTCCAGCTCGGTGAGCGCCTGATCCGCCTCCATCGCACGTGCCCGTACCTGCCCCATAGACGATTCCAGAGCAGCAGACCGGGCCTTCTCATCCTTCAAAGCCTTCCTGGCCTCGCGGAGAGCGGCCGTCAACTCCCTCTCACCCACCTCGGCACGCAGCTTCAGACGCTCAATCACACGCTTCTGCTCGACGACCTGCCTCTCATACCGTTCACCTAGGGTGGCCAAGTTGACTATCGTCTGCAGAACCGAACAAATTCAAAAAAAAAAAATAATAATAATAAATAAATAAAATAATATATATATATATAATAAAATAAAATAAACTCACCCGAACTAAGGAGCGGGATGTACTCTGAAAGGCGTCAGACTCCGCCATCTCCGAGACAGGGCAAAGAAGGGGCCTCCTCTCAAGCGCGGCCGCATAGACCAGATCGGCACAGGCTGCCTTGTCCTGTACGAAGAGCACGTCACCACGCTCATAGCTGAAGTCGAAGCTATGATCCACCGGCTCCTCATCACTACCACCCCCCATCACCAGGGACATCGGGCTCATCCTTAGCCTCAGACTCCTGGGGCTCACCGCCGACATCAACAGCTTCAGGCACGTCAGCCTGACCATCCCCCACGACCATGTCGGGCACCCGGTCCTCGACCGCTTCATCCCCCCGACCAATGGCCACGTCGGTCCCATGCCCACCGGACACCTCACCAACAGGGTCTTCTGACAGCTCGGTCCCACGACCCTTCCTCGTATCCTCCCGACCTAAATAAGAGGACTCCACCCCCACATCCGGTTGACCACTAGGCACGCCGGCCTGACCATCCTCCCGACCTAAAGAAGAGAACCCCACCTCATCAGTCCTTCTCTTCTTGGACACTTTCTTGCCCTTACCCTCACCCGTCTTCTTCCCAAGAACAGCCGTGGACGCCCCAGCCCGTGGCGCCACTTGCCGGTCCATCTCTTCCACAGACGGAGAAGGATGTGCAATGAAGGAGTCCGAGTAGGACGGGATAGCAAACCTTGAGCGACCTATTCACAACAAATCATCAAGACCAAAAAAAAAAAAAGGGTCAACGACCTACCAGCCATTGCTACAGAGATTCTCTCCGGGGTGAAGGATTTCCAATCTCTCGGAGTCCGCGACCTAAGCACAGCTAGAACACCGGCGTAATCGGACAACTTGGCACCGACAGTATGCGAACCTAAAAACAAAACAGCTCGGCGTCAGTCGAAATAAAAGGAAGACATGTGACGCGACCTAATAGCTCTTACCTGGGGAAAAATTCCAATCAAGGGGGTATCTGCCCGTCGGATCAAGACCAACTGCCTCGGTAGCAGGGACGAAGAAGTAGTTGCGAGACCAGTGGTCGACCTTACTCAGCTTATCTTCGATAAGCTCCACCTTGGGCTTGAAGGAGGCGTAGTATGTCCCCGGGTAGGCAGGATTACCCTTCTGGAAGGTGAGGTCCTCAAACATGCGGGGAGTCACCACCATATCGCATTCCCACCCAAGAGTCAGCATCACAACCATGCCTTGAATTGTGGATGGACAGATCTGGGAAAAGGCCAACCCCCGCCTCTTGCAATACACAACGAACAGGTCGGGAATGGGGAGACGCAGCCCGCATTTTGTGAAGAAGCTCTCACACAAGCAGACGAAACCTTTTGGAGGATTCCATTGACGCTCCTCCGGCCCGGGAGGGCGGAGCTCGGCGGATCTAGGGAAGCCACACTTAGACACCAAACTCGCAAGAGTCTCCGGGGTGCTCCAGGTCGGTGAGCCTCCCTGATCATAAGAAGCCGGAGGGGGTTTCGGAACCTTAGGTTTGCGAACCCTTCCAGTTCGTCCACCTCTTCGGCCACCCTGATCGATGCCGCGACCACCGGAGGAATATCATCTACCTATTGATCTCCTCTGGCGAGCCTCCAAAATCGACGGAACATATCCCAAATTCGACGGAACAGACTGCGCCTCGGCTTCATTACCACGACACGGAGAAGGGGTATGCTCTGAACCGTCATTCGGTGAAGAACTTCTCACCGACGAATCACCACGGTCAGAAAGAGATGCCGATTCACCACTAGATTCGGCTCTAATCCCTCGAAACATCGACGCCATCACGCAAAACAAGAGAAAAGCTTCCGATAACCCGACCCGGAATCTCGAAGAACCTTAAGAGATTGCACAAACAAAATGTTTTTTTCATAGGAAAGAAGGAGGTTACCTTGAATCTACGCGCAGAAGAGTAAAGGAAGGAAGAAAGGAGGAAGAAGGTTCAAATAGGAGAAGGGGGAGAAGGGGAAGCGACGGCTCAACACGTGGAAAAAGGGCACGATTTCCAAAAAACCCTAATGATGGCGTCGTTTCGACATCCACATACAGAAAGGGGAAACCGCTTCGAAAAACGCGAAACGTCTCACACTCCCACGCGTGGCCAGTACGCGCGGACATTCCCCGGTCTTGGCGGGAAGCCCAACACGTGTAATCGGTTATTCCCGCCTAGACGAACCCCAACAGCCAACCCTAGAATCTTGGAAACCGATCTGAGATGCGCCGAGCTGACGAAAAATCAATTTTGGTACACTCACCACGCCTCCTGACACCGAACTGGGGGGGGGGGGGCAATTGTTGGAGGTGGGCTTAGCACCCCTAGTTTAACTAGGCCCATCTCAGCAAATAAGGCCCACTCGGTCAGAGCCCAGCTAAAAGTCAACATATTTGACCAGGGAGGGCCCACCGAGCTCGCACCAACAGCCCGCCGATCTTGCGCTGAGAGCAGGGGATGGACGACACGTGGAGGGTAGCTCGTGAATAGTACCCTACCCCCTACCTACGTAGCAGTTCGACATCAAGCCCACTATGACCTACCCGCCGCAGAAACCGGGGCGCATACCTCGAGATACCTCACCCGTAAAAGGCGCTGGAAGCGCCACGTCGCCCCGGAAATACGGGAGGCAACTGTACAGCCTCTGCTATAAATACCTCTTAGCGGGTATTTATGAAGGGGCGGCCCGAACTCTCTCCCACATATATCACTCTTTATCGCTTGTAACTCTTTTGTAACTCTCTTTACGAGATCTCTAAAGGAATATGGTCCCCGACATGTTCATCACCTTCTCCCGACCTACCTTTTGTCACCCCGACATGTGCTGAACTTAATTGAACTCGTTCTAATTACAGAAATCTCACCCCTTTTCACATAACAACTCTCAAATCTCCTCAGTGATCTTCTAGATCAACAAGCATGACACGTAGAATAATTATAATTCGCCAGATCGTGACATGTGTAATTGTTAATTTACATTGTGACATATATCAATGTAATTACATATATTTAAATAGGTACTTAATTTAGAATCTAATTACATGGGTCATAATTCTACGAGTTATCAATTTTAAAATCTAAATTTTTTTTTTACCTGCGTATCACGCAAAACCTTAACTAGTGTTTTATAAATTTTAAAAATGTTTTTCGTTTGCTTCTACAAGATAAGTTTGGATGAGATCTCATGAAATGTTAAATTTATACAGTCTTTTTGTATTCAAAAATTTTGTCTTAAAAACTTTTTTTAAAAGTCTAATAGCTATCTATGGTATTTTAAATTTGTGTTTTAAGAATAAAATTATAACACGACCATATTTCAATAGCAATATATTATAATAAAATTACACAATAAATGAAATTCTTATTTTTTAATAACAGTAAATTTTAAATGAAATATAAAAATTATCAAACTAATTACAGTAGATTTTACCAAAAAATATCATAATCCATAAACCAATAACAACACAGTCTAAAACTTTTGAAACTTCTAATGAATTCATGTACCAACAATCGCCAACCTACCACATTTTTTTTCGCCACACGTCCTACTTACCACCAAGATGGTGTTTGAAGTTTTAGATGTATTATTCTAGAAATCGAGAATTTTGCCTGCCTGCCTACCTACCACTTTTTTTGGTGCCACACATCTTACTTACCACCACAGCCCTTCTTGGATTTCTCTATCATTATGACTTCGATTTGGACCGTTTGGTCTACCAGTAGATTAGTTATAATTCTTTTGAGGCAATATCGAGACGGTACTAAATGCACAACAACACTAGCTATAATCATATGGATAAAGCAAAGGTCTGATCGTTCTCCTTCTCTTCTCTGCTTCTAAAGATTGTGGTCCATACATGTGTGTACAACATATGGATTCAACAAAACAATAGGTTATTCAACAACCAAAATGTCCTTCTCTCTCAGATCTTTAAAGATATTGATAGGCAGGTCAAAAACACTATCTCGGCTAGAAAACATCGAAAAAAGTTTGGTGACTTAATGACTAGATAGCTTCAATGAATGTAGGATCTGTTTCTTACAAAAATCTGCAATTATGTTTTTTTATTTCCTTTTTGCCGTGATAGCAAGTGTTTGGGTTATGCTCTTTTGTAAAAAAAAAGCGTCTCAAATTTCATTAATATGATATATACAGTTTGGAAAGAAAAAAAAGCCATAATCATATGAATAGCTTACGGTTGACACATTTCTTTGACCTTGCAACGGACGGTCAATGCGATGATTAAACTCTTACAGCGTTAAATGTAGCGCACATATCGATATACCAATACTGTGTAAAATAACAGTAAATTTATATACATACGACGAGGCTTTGGAACTAATAAGAGCTCTGTCTTCTCTTCTCTCGAAACAGTGAAAGCGATATAATCTATTGGTGAATAAATCCCGAATCATCTTTTTGCAAGTTTCAAAAAGCTGTGTGCACTCTATTTTATTTTTATCTAATGTTTAACGTACATATTACGGATTTTTGTAATATTCTGGTGGATGTGATTCCTTACGTGTTAGCAATATTTAATCTTTACAAGTATCAGAAAAGAAAATGGTTATTTGGTTAGACAAACTTAACATTGTAATTTTTATTTTTTGTTGAAATGTGATATTATTGATCAACAAAATGGAGAGCATTTACAAGGTCGAGTCATACGAGCAGCATAAGAGTAAATAAAAATACAGAGCTGAAAATAGATAAACTTCTCATTGTAATTATGACTGAAAAATTAGATAAACTTCTAATTACACACGAGTTATATGACTTTATATTAAAAAAATGGGTTTTCTGCAAAAAAATCTCAATGGGATTTTAAGTTTTTGACAGTAAAACGAGATTTTACGTTTTTGACCGAAAAACAGAATTTTACGTTTTTGGCGGGAAAATGAGATTTGATGTTTTTTTACAGGAAAACGAGATTTGACGTTTTTGACAGAAAAACGGGATTTTACGTTTTTGACGGAAAAACGGGATTTTACGTTTTTTTGCGGGAAAACAGTATTTTACGTTTTTGACGGGAAAATGAGATTTTACGTTTTGACGGAAATACGGAATTTTACGTTTTTGGCGGGAAAACGGGATTTGACATTTTTGGTGGGAAAACGGGATTTGACGTTTTTGACAGGAAAACGGGATTTGACGTTTCTGACGGAAAACAAGATTTGACGTTTCTGACGGAAAACGGGATTTGACGTTCTTGGCGGGAAAACGGGATTTGACGTTTTTGGCGGGAAAACAGGATTTGACGTTTTTGGCGGGAAAACAGGATTTGACGTTTTTGGCGGAAAAACGGGATTTGACGTTTTTGGCGGGAAACGAGATCTTACGTTTTTGACTGGAAAACTGGATTTTACATTTTTGCGGAAAAACATGATTTATTATTTATTATTTATTATTTATTATTTATTATTTATTATTTATTATTTATTATTTATTATTTATTATTTATTATTTATTATTTATTATTTATTATTTATTATTTATTATTTATTATTTATTATTTATTATTTATTATTTATTATTTATTATTTATTATTTATTATTTATTATTTATTATTTATTATTTATTATTTATTATTTATTATTTATTATTTATTATTTATTATTTATTATTTATTATTTATTATTTATTATTTATTATTTATTATTTATTATTTATTATTTATTATTTATTATTTATTATTTATNTTTTTTTAACGTCACGGTCGATTAATAGAGAGTTTATTTTGCGGATGAATGATTTTCTTGCATTTTTTATAGGTGATAATTTTTTTTTAAAAAAATAAAGGTTAAAGTTTTTTTTGCAAATCCCTATAAAAATTAACTAACATGTAACCAGGTAAACTTAAAAATCTGGTTCAAAAAAAAAAAACCAGGTAAACTCTACTTTAACCCCATGCAATGCAACCGACACGTGTTTATGTCAGTCTGTGTTGTTAACGTCGAAAGATTCGAGACGATGAAAGATTCGAGACGATAGGATATCTGATATTCTGAGGTTCAAAATTATGATTGCGGAAGTAATAAATTAATAGAAATATAGAATACAAGCAAAACAATGTTTTTTTTTTCATTGATAAAGCAAAAAGAAACAAATACTTGCTTTATCCTATGCTTTATCAATGTTTGTACTTTTTAATTTTTAATTTTATGGCTGTCGCCGATCTGATTAATCATAAACAAAGAGAATAATAATATCACGTAATCTCCCACCCAACTTTATGTTTTACTCAAAACTTAATTTTAGAGTAAAATATTCTTTAATCCTATTCTATTTTTAACTCTAAAATTGAGTAATTCTATTTCTTATTCTATTTTAAAGTTGAACTTTTTTTACTCTATCAAATGGTTCTTTTAATTTTAAATATTATATTTATGATTAACTTTTTATGTTAATATCCATCGGTAAGTAACATAACAAATATTAAAATTAAAGATAAACAACATAGGTTAATACAAATTGATCCAATTTTCCATTCTCTATTAAGCATCCCCTTTATTTAAGTAAAAATAAAATTGTTCGATTAAATCTCATGTTACTTTCGACCGAAATTTTATTTTTTAGATCGAGTCTACGATAACTTTTATTCGTTTGTTTAGTCAAATGCTTGTTAACAAATTTGTATTAGTTGTTTGTTTTTCAATTTATGTGGGGTACAGTAATTGTGATGTTTAAACAAAAATGTATTAGTCGTTTGTTTTTCAATTTATGTGGTGTAATGAAATTTTATAATTAATAGAATTTTTAAAATATAATTATGTTGAACTATTGTTAAAAAATAGGGATTACTGCAAAAAAAAACTTAACCTTTATTTTTTTTGCAAGAAAACCCCTCAATTAAAAAAACTGCAAATCAACCAATAACCTTTATTTTTTTTGCAAAAATAACCTTCGTCTCAAAACATTGCAAGTCAATCCCCCACCTCCAAAATATACTGCAATACTGCCCATAGTCGTATAAGACCGTATATTAACCACCAAAACTACGTCGTTTTGGGCAAACTGATTAAACAAAATTTTGCAAAATGGAGATTTGAACCCTTCACCTCAAGGATAATTCACATGCACCCTGCCAACTGTGCCAACAAAGTTAATTATAAAAATTCAAACATATATATATTTATAAATACCCGAAAAACCTCGAAAACCCCAAAAAACCCGAAAATCTGAAAAACCCAAAAAACCTGAAAAGCCCGACCACGAAGTTATTAAACCAAAGCAAAATTCATGAACCAAATCAAAATTCCCGAATCAAAGTAAAATTCCTGAACCCGAACCGAAAAACCCTGAGAACCGAACCCGAACCGAAAAACCCAAAAATCCCAAAATTTGGGTTTTTCGGTTTTCGGGTTCGGGAATTTTACTTCGGTTCGGGAATTTTTATTTGGTTAGGGAATTTTGCTTCGGTTTAATAACTTCGTGGTCGGGCTTTTCTGGTTTTTTGGGTTTTTCGGATTTTCAGATTTTTTGGGGTTTTCGGGGTTTCGAGGTTTTTCGGGTATTTATAAATTATATATGTTTAAAGTCTTACAATTAACTTCATTGGCACAGTTGGCATGGTGCATGTTATTTATCCTTGAGGTGAAGGGTTCAAATCTCCATTTTGCAAAATTTTGTTTAATTAGTTTGCCCAAAACGACGTAGTTTTGGTGGTCAAATACGGTCAATATATGGTCTTATACGACCATAGGCATTATTACAGTATATTTTGAAGGTGGGGGATTGACTTGTAATTTTTTGAGATGAGAGTTATTCCTGCAAAAAAATAAAGGTTATTGATTGATTTGCAATTTTTTTAGTTGAGGGTTTTTCTTGCAAAAAAAATAAAGGTTATAGGTTTTTTAGCAGTAATCCCTAAAAAATAATATACATAGAAGAAATTTAAATTTTTAAAAAATAAAGGGTTTTGTAAGCAATTAATAGATATAATATATTTAAATTAATTATTTTTAAAATGAAATATAGAGGTGACCAGGAGTAATTCTTTGAGAACTTTATATTTAGAGTGAAATATATCTTTTCTATTTATAGAGAACTCTATATTTAGATGAAATACAGAAGTAACCATTTTCTAAGCTCAAGTCTTAACTTTGCTCATTGGATCTTTTTCTGTCGGCTAATTGGATATTACTACTATTAGTGCCGACTATTTCTAAATACTACTACTAAACTTTAGCTATTATTTTTTATTATTCGCATGATACAAATTATACCACAGCATATATAACCAAAGTCACACATAAATTTAATACCAATAATTATCCCGATTTAGCATAACATTCCAATTAATCATAATATATAACATATTACGCGTGATCTAACATTCTTCAAGAAGGATAATGAGTCTCCCTCAGAGCCATACAGAAAAAGAAAAAAAAAACAAAAACAAAAAGAACGATGTGGAGCATACATATACAAACACAAGTAAGGACTTGCATAAACAAACAAAACACATTTATGACTTTTTCAAAACGAGTTCTTGAAAACTTCCGTTTTGATGATTATGATGACTTCCGTTTTGATGATTATGATGACTTCCGATTTGATGATTATGATGACTTCCGTTTTGTTTCGCCACAGGTTTCACACCCAACTTCTTCACAAACTCCTCAATATTCCGATCAGATGAACCACCGCGAGCCACCGCCGCTTCCGCCTCCTCCTTCCATTTCAAAGCGTTCTTCTTCAGCTCCGTCGCTTTCTCTCCTTTCGTAACTTCTCTCAGCCTCTCCGCCACTTCCTCCCTCGGCACCACCCTCTCCTCCGCCTCTCCACGGCTGAGTCTCACTCCCGTCTTGAAAACGTCGATCAAGTAAACCGCGTCGGTGACTTGATCTCCCCACTGAGGAAGACAAACCGTTGGGACTCCTGAAGACAAAGCTTCCATCGTCGAGTTCCATCCACAATGAGTCACGAAACAAACCACCGAAGGATGAGCCAAGACTTTCTCTTGCGAACACCATTCCACAATTTTCCCTTTCCCTTTGACTTCTTCTGGCAAAACATGTCTCTCTTTGTTTATACCCAATTCTTGTTGTCTAATCACCCACAAGAACGAAACGTCGGCGTTTAACACGCCGTAAGCGATCTCGTCTATCTGTTCTTGCTTCAAGTAAGCTACCGTCCCGAATGAGATGTAAACAACGGAGGCAACAGGCTGTGAGTCTAACCACTCCATGCAATGATCCGTTGTCTCAGACATATCTCCTTTGATGTCATCACAAGTTAACGTTTTCGCCATTTTGTAAAGCGGTCCGAGCGGTCTGATAACGCCGGGAAGAGAGAGACTAGACATGTGGTCGATGATATCTTGCTCCAAGGAGTAGAAAGTGTCGACGAGAACAGCGAAAGGCTTGTGAAGCCGTTTGATCTGATCTATGATCACTTCTCGCAAAGCGGAATGAGGAGTTGAAGGGTGAATGAAAGAAGGGATCTCGTCGTGCTTCAAGAGAGGCATGCAAGGGATTTGGACTTCGATCTCCGGATCTTTTTTGGTCGGGAAATCAACTAATTTGTGGTGGTAATAGTAATAAGAAGCTAAGCAGGCGCAGGATTGGACCCAGAGAACAGCACAAGGGATTTGAAGATCTTCCGCCACGTCGCAGACCCAAGAAACGAAAGGGTTGTTGATGAGACACGTCACGGGCTGTTTCGTCACTTCTTCGTAACGTTTTACGAGGTTTTTGATCTCTCGTTGTCCGACCAGCTCGAGTTGTGGTCGGAGGATGGTCAAGTCGGTTCTGCTCGCGTCGTCGTCTTCGGGGAGACCGTCGTCGAAGAAATCGAACCGGAGGTAACCTTTACCGATCGGTTTGAGGACACGGTCTTGGATTTTGTTGGCAGTTCGCATCTTTTTGCCCCATGACTCTGTGGTGACGAAAGTGATGAGTAAACCCTTAGAAGCTAGGAGCTTGCCGAGACGAAGAAGTGGATTAACGTGGCCTTGCCCTGGGAACGATACGAGCATCACATGAGGAGGTAATGGAGAAGATGATAGTTCCATATTTAACAACAAAATTTGGTTATTTTTAATGTGCTCTGTTTTTTGTGTGTGTGTGTGTGAAGCACTGAAATATGTTGACATGTTGGAAGAGAGGTATGCTTAAATACAAGACAAAGAAGGTGAATAATTTGCTGCAAAAAAAAAAATAAAAGGTGAATAATTAAGGAGATCTCAATTTCTACCGTCGCTTTTTGGCCATATTTAATTTTATTAAATGCATGAAGCTTGTAAAAGTGATTTGGTGTAGTGGGTGACGTAGATAACTTCTCCTCACTTTTTGTTATAAAAAGCCAAAGAAAGATACGGATCCATATTCCAAAATCGTATTCCACCATGTATTTATATTTTGTTATATATAATAAAATGTTTCAGAGAAAAAATAAAAAACGTTACCTCTGTATCCATGTGGTTTTAAGGAATATTCGAATATTTGTACGTTTTATGTATGACCACATAAAAGATTCAAGTTTCATCCTACCACGACAAAATACCACAAAAAAAAACTAGGTATCCATTGTATCTGTAAATTGCAATATATTCGATGTAATGTTAGATGCATAGTGTTTTAATTTTTAATCCAAATGATGTGCCTCATATGGGATAGGTGTACACTTTGATGAGTTAATTCTTCGTTCTAATACAACAACTTTTCCGACAAAAAAACAAATTTTAAAAAAAAAATATATACACTACCAAATTAAATCCAACGGATACGGTTAATACACTGTAACACATTATAAATTTCACTAATTAATGATTACAATTTTTTTTTTTTTTTTGGCATCGTATAATGGCACTTTCTTCCAATATCTACAAAACTTATATGTTTTCGGTTAACTAAGAGTAAATTGTCAGATTTCAGAAACAGTCGTCAATAACGTATAGCAACCAGTGAACCACCATTCACCAAATTATAGTATCGTGTTTAAATTCAAGTCTAGCAACATCCAAAATATCTACTTTCCTAACCGGTGAAAGTGAAATTGACCCTAGTTGACCAATGTGAGATATTTTTTGGACAAGAATATTCTGTTAATGGACATTATTATCAAACAAGAAAGTAAGAACGTGGCGAAATTAAATACATCTACCGATTATAACGGGTGAAAGACATGAATATTACTTTTGTGAAAACTAATTAGCTAACTACCATTGGAATGCAGTCAATTCATTTTCTATCATGAGTCAACACAATAAAATAGATTAAAATGTCGATTTTGACCTTATACCTTATAGAAAAGAGCGAAATATCTTTCTCTTTCTTCTGTTTCAATGGCGACGTGTGCTTTTGATAAGAGAAAAAGCTACACACGCTATTAATGGTAATTAGATAATAACATGAAAGCCTTTTAAAGTATCTTAAATTTTGGGAATAATTGATTTACTATCTAATAAATTTGCCATGTAGATGACTACGTTAGTATTTGCCTATTCAGAAAAAACAACCAACTACAGAAAGTTAATAGTTGAAAATAGTTGAGTACACAGACAATTCAATAGAAAGTTAATAGTTGACTACGCATGTCAATTCAATAGAAATAGATGTTTACTATGTGGAAATACTTTTGGTAAAACTTGCATACGCTACTTTTTATTTTGAACTATAGCAACGAAAACTTTAACGCCTTCAATATGTGTGTATTTGAGTAGATTATTTGTGTTATGTATGTAAATGATTACATTGAGTATATTGAGTAGTCATCTATTTGTTGGTGTATTTTAAATTTTCGGTGAAATGTAATCATCTATTTGTTTTGAGTGTTTATAGTTAATATAGTTGAGTATATTCAGTAGTCACATGTTTGTATAGTTAAATATTATGTGGTGGGTAAACAACTCTTGGTATTTGAGTATGTATTTTTGTTGAATAGTCATATACTCTGTGATGATAGCCACATGTTTCTATAGTCGTGTGGTTATGTCTATTTGAAGTAGTTGGCTATTTGTATAGAGTAAATAGTTTTTACTACTGACATTTTTGTATTGTGGTTGTTGTGTAGAAAAATATGAGATGTTAGACGAGTTGACTGAAATCTGTTTGGCTCGTGAAGAGGTTGATGATGAATCAGTTAATGGAAACAATGAAGCCTTGCATGATTTTACAGTTGATGAAACTGTTGAGGGAAACAAGACTGTTGCCAATTGTTCAAGGAAAGGGAAGTCTAGAGTGGATAATTACGAGTCAGGCTTTGAAGCGGAAAGTGAAGGTCTACAAAAAAGTGAAAGTAGCTGTCAGTTAATTAGGTTCAGCTTCGCACAAGAGACGATTAATGGTGTTTTCTCTGACCCCGAAGAGGTGCATGCTATGTTTGAAAGGGATGCTCCGTCAATATTGGATGAAATTTCGGATGATGGTAAGTAGTTGACTACTTATAGTCAATTATTTTGTTTGCATGTATAGTTGTCTAACAAATTAATATATTTGTAAATGATTATTTCTAGTTTCAAGTAAAGACAGTGCTTCAAAAGCTTTTACTTACAAAGATTGAAAGGAAAACTTAACTATCAATCTAATAGACTATGTAGTCACAAAGAAAACTCATGATAGATGGTTCCTTCAATGTTTTGTTTAGAATGTTACATGCACATCCTAAACGACAAACGTCTTTCGCAGATTCTCTTCCGACCCCTTACTATCACATCAACGAGTAGATCGCGTATTTGGTGAAACACATTTTCTGGCTGCGGTGTGGCATTACATTGATGATTCTCCATTTTGCCACAAAATTAGGTAGTCAGTATGTTTAACTATGTAAGAGGATAGTTAATTATTCTAACGACTACACATAAGAAGTAGTCACGTACACTAAACAAACCGAGTTTGGAATTATGAGAATAAAATAATTCATTACGCAAAGACAACTATGTAGACAGAGTAATCAAATATAATAACATGGTGGTCAAACTACTAGTGTATCGAAAGTAATCAACTACTATAATCAAACCGATATTGACCCTAAGAGAATAAGATAGTCACCTACTCTACACAAAGCAAAGTATGGAACTATGAGAATAAGATAGCCTCTTACGAAAAGACAGCTATGTCCACATCAGCATAAATAATTTGTGGGGTGACGAATATCGAAAGTAATGAACTATTGTCGACAAAAAAGAACGTAACTATATATGAGAATAAGATAGACAATTCCGGAAAAACAAATTGATAGCTAATCTATGCGAATAATATAGTCCCTCACTCAAACATTACTACATAGCACATAGTAAGTGTAACTATGAAACATATATAGTCAATTAGACTCACATGACTATACATGTACAATAAGCAACTACTCTAAACGAAATGAGTTTGTAATTACGAGCATAAGATAGTTGATTATATGAACATGGTAGTCAAACAAAATCGGTATCGAAAGTAATCAAATACTCTAGACAAACCGAGATTGGAACAATGAAAAATAAGGTAGTCCATTACGCAATAACAACTATATGACCATGGTAATCAACTATATACTTTCACCTTTGTCAATCTATTATGTGACCATGGTAGTCAAATATTTGTGGGGTGAGAATTATCGAAAGTAATCAACTATTGTAGACAAAAAAGGATAGCTAAGCTATGCGAATAATATAGTCAGCCATTTAGACATGACAAAGTAACGAAAATACATGAAATGCGTCTAATTTGGGTCGTAGATGGAGTCTGAGATACAATCTATTGCACATAAAGATAGGAAAGATATCATAATAAGATAGTCTGCTACGCAATCATAACTATATACCCACAATAATCAACTATATACATATATAGCATACTGCAATTTAAGACAGAAGAAAACAGATCAGATCTTGGATCTAATTTTATCATAAGAAAAACAAAAGTAAAGGAGGGATTTTGATTTTACCCAAGAGAATAGCTTGAAGAACGGTAAAATATGTTCTTTCTTCTTCTCCGCCACCGCTGGCGGAACGGCCTTCGAAGATGGGTCAAAGATGGAGTCTGAGTTACAGATCTATTGTACATGCATACAAATCGGAGCTACATCGATTCGAAGTCGACAAGAGATTCTCGGGTTAACAAAATCAGAACGAAAAATGATGCGAAAAACCTGTGAGGAAGTCGGCAGTGAGTAACATGGCGGGGAGGAAGCCAGATGCGTGGAAGACGGCGGTGGGAAAACGCCGGTGAGGGAGACGCCGATGAAGAAGACGCCGGTGAGGAAGACGAGGGGTGAGGAAGCCAAATGCGTGGAAAAAATTGGATTGTAGGTGATTGAGAGGTGAATGTGGAAGATTAAAGGAAGGGTTGTATGAGAGAGAAAGTATCATCGATATATGAGAGAGGAAGAGAAAAACTTGTTGTCATAAGAGAAGAAAAAAACAAGGTGCTATTGTTGTCGATTCTGAATATTGAGTAAAGTGACGAGGGGTTACAGTGTCATTTGCCATGAGTTACTTTTAAATATTAAATTAGTTTTTTATTTTGTTAATTTTGACACATAAACATGATATATGTTACCTAGTTACCCTTATATATATATATATATAATTTTATTTTATTATTATTTGGTTGGTGGAATCATGGAAATCTCGGAGACTAATAAAAGTAATAACACCTCTCTACTTACCATTAGTTCCACAGAATTAAAAGGTGACGTGTTACTATTCCGTTGGTTAGATAATAAGTGGCCGAGTTTCATTTCAACCCAGTTGTGTTCAAGTAGTTCCAACTCTACTGTACTTACTACAAACCGTGTAGCTTAAATGAGTTTTGTTTTGCTTCAGGACTAGCATTTATTGTCACATGCATGTAGTTTTTTTTTTTTTAATATACAAATTTTGTATATACGGGTATGGAAGATGATAGTAGAAGTGCTGGTCAAAAAATCGACGATCTAGTGGCCTAAGAGCTAGGCGACGGCGGACCGTGAAAATTTATGAATAATCGGTTCAAAAATTGAGTGTTCGATTAATCTCTGTCTAAACCGATTAATCTCTGTCTAGGCCGGTTAATTACCGCCTAGGCATCTGTTTAGCCCAGTTTTTGTTTTTTAAAATTAAAATAATTTAGTTGGTTCTAAAATTTGATAAATCCAACTTATGTTTATATTTTTAATGAGATCATAATGTATTGGACATAATATTTGTTTTCATATGTTTTATCCAATCTTGAACATAATATTATATTAAAACTATAACTTATAATGGATTAACATGTTAAAAAGACATTAGAAAGGTCAAAAACTAATCTCCGATTTTTTTGCTACCAGCTAGATCGCCCGACTAACGCCTAGCGAAATTTTGAACCTGAGCGAAAAATATGTGGTTAGTGTAGAACAAACGAAACAAATAATATAAAACAAACGAAAAATATGGTATGAAGGTAATAATTATCAACTTTTAATTGTTGATTTTAACATTTTAAATTATTGAAATAAATTTCTTTTTGAATAAAGTGTACTTGTTTATATAAAAAAAAGTTCGTACAATTTTTAAGATAATTAAAAAAAAATTGTTTCGGATATATATACACTATATACACTTTTTAAGATGAAGCACATACGGATTTACCACCGGAGAGGGGGCGAGTCTTGTTTTTCCCGACAGAGATGGAAGCTGCGCCGGAGCATCTGGCGAACTTCGAGGAACCGGGAATCACGTTCCTTGGCTTTGGTTTCTTTTTCTTCTTATACATTGAGAAATTTCCGTCAATCCAGCGTGAGGCCGACGACGGTGGGAGAAAGAGAGAACCTAAGCATACATACAGATGGAGAACGCCAAAATCGATATTTGGGAGTTGTTCATTTTCTTAGATGCTGCACGGATATGTAGTAAACGTCCCATGACTAGTTATGATCATTTTACGTTCAAGCCCGAATCTTTAGCGAGGAACAGAACTTGAATGTTTTGTCGTCATTTTAGTGTGGCAAGACACGAAATTTGACTTTTTCTGTAGATAGGATTGATCTAAACAAACCCCAAAGCCACATTGGATTATCCACCATACACAATTACACGGATTTATGCACATGAATCTATAAAATAAAACAGCTAGAGACCGTTCATTATTTCATTTATAATCTTTATATCGACATCGTAAGCAAAACAAAATATTTTCATTGACATATTTATTTAATTTTGTATTTTTACATAGATTCCTCCCGATCGAAGTGGTTCTATGCTTTTGGTCTTTCATCATTTGTCTACTAACTCTTTTGTCGTATATTTTCATGATTTTTCCTCAGAAATTTCAATTGAGCTTTTTCTTTTTCTTTGTTGATAGTTATTGGACTTTTTCATTCAGCTTCTTTACCTGTTACAGGAAAATAGTTTGATTACCAGAATCCATTCTTCATGTCGATGATCAATAAATCGACTGACTAATATGGTGGAGCTAGAAATATTTTTCACTGGGGTCAATATTATATAAAATATTAAATGCAAAAAAACAATACAAAAACCTTTTTATATAGCTTTTGAACTTTTTTATTTTTATATATACGTTAAAAAAACTTTACAAATTTTTTTAATAGTGAACCAAATTTTAAAAATGATTTGTAGTTAACATAGTACCGTACAATTTATAATTTATTTTAAATTAATTCTGTTTAATGACTTGTTCTATCTGTATTATTGGTCATATTACTTAGCGTGTCGAGGATAAAATTAATTAATAGCTTTTTTAGTATATCTGAAAAACATTATTAAACTATATAATAACTGCCGAAAAAGACATAATAGTTTAACCAGAAAATTATAACAACGAAGAAGAAAAATCCATGATTTTTATATATTTAATTATAAGAAATCAGCATTTTTAGACATAAAAAACAATCGGGGTAAAGACACAAATATACGATTTTTAATTTTAATTCGTAAACTTGTGGCATAACTTATTGATGTGGATATGAGTTAAATTTAAAATATCAAATAAATATTTTCAGTTTGAGTAACGTAGCTTCAAATATATAGGGGTCTGTAGAAATTCTTTATCGGAGTCAATTTTATAAACTATAAAAAAATATTATGGATAATTAAAATTTATAGGGATCAGTTGATCCCCTCCCTCAAGTGCCTCCGCCCCAGTGACTATATGTCAATATCATCATCATTTCCCTCTGTTAATTAATGTTTTAAAGTCAAATCTAGAGGTGGAATCATATATAGTCGTTTAATACAGGTCAAACGGGTCAGATTGTAGATGATTGGTTTATCCTTTTTTACAATTTTGAAAGTAATAAAAGAAAGATTGGAAATATACAAGTTAAAATAATAATATATACTGTAAAATGAACTTTTGAACTAATATACCAATTCTAAAATAAAGATTAGAAAATACTAATTCAAAAAAAGAAAAAAAAAATATATATATATATACTTTAAATGATCTAAACTATTATTTTGTTGGGATCGTGATCGATTTGGTCCAACCGAACAATCTGCTCGGATTTAAAACACTGCTTAACCAGCGGAACTCCTTTCCGCTACGTGGGAATTAATTACTATTTCTCCACCAAACCCTAGATTTACATTTTATACATTTGACATGAGAATGAAATGTGTCATGCATGCTAAGCTCTGTATTTCCACATAAATTATGCTTTACCTAGCTAACCAGGTGATGTAGCGCACCCGTCGTTTACTTAAGGACTGTTTCGTCGAACACCTTTTGGACTTACGTGTTCGAGAAGTTATTTTGTGTTGGGCTTTTCCTTTTTTCCTTTTCTTTAGAGTCTTTCATTTTGTTTTGCAATTGGGTTTAGAGTCTTTTGTTTAGTCTAAATAAGCTTATCATAGAGTTATTTATTCTTTGGTCTTAGTTTTGATAAATCAATAAAAAAACAAAAAAGAGCTAATCATAGTTTTTTTTTTTGCTAACTAGAGCTAATCATAGTTATCCAAAGAACTTTCTTATGCAAAGCCTTGGAGGACTCTCAAACCTTTTTGTCGAAATCGTTCCTCAACGATCTCGTCGTCGAGGTTTTCTGGAAATCTCCTCTTCGTGCTTGTTTGTAGCTTCCGCTCTTCATCACCATATATGCATTTTACAAATCATGTGCTCATGTAATTTGTTATTATAAATGATTTTTGTAACACTTTCATGTATGTAATCTATTGGATAATACTATTAATCTTTGTAAGAAAAAGAAACTAAATAACAATTGGGTAATACGGTAATATAGTATAAACAATTTATTTTTATAGATAGAGGAAACAAATAACTAATCTCTTTAAACTATATTTATTACATATCTAATCGATTTATTAAAAAAAATCCGGTAATAATAACCATATATACCTTGTGTCCCACACACACTCCATACGTTTTGGACCCCCATATCCTTCGACGACGTCCTATGACGATATGCGTGACATCAAATGGAATGGAGAAATAATATGACTTCACACTTTATGTATCTAACCGGGACACTCTAATACAAAGAGGAATATAACGAATCTAATCCTCAAAGCCACGTTTCCTAGTATTAGCCGAAAATACTAAAAAAGGCAACAAAAGCAAACCCCAAAAGCGAAAAAAATAATCATAATCAAAGCCCCCCCCCNCCCCCCCCCCCCCCCCCCCCCCCCCCCTAACTTTTGAAAAGAGTATAAGCAACACCAAACCCATTTTTACGTAGAAGCAATCTCCCTCTCACCCTATAAACACTCGAGAAACAATACTTTCCATCAAAACATATTCAAGAATAACCAACAACTATAAACCTAATTTACCAGAGGAATATCAAAATGTCGACAACATTCAAAGCCATAAGAGACCGGACATATTCTGGCGTAGGAGACCTCATCACGCTCCTTCCGACAGGAACCGTCTTCTTGTTCCAGTTCTTAAACCCTGTCTTGACCAACAATGGGCATTGCCTCCTAATCAACAAATACTTAACCGGAGCTCTCATCGTTATATGCGCCTTCTCCTGCTGTTTCACTTGCTTCACCGATAGCTACCGAACAAGGGACGGTTATGTTCACTATGGAGTGGCCACCGTGAAGGGTCTCTGGCCAGATTCGTCTTCAAAGGATTTGTCTTCGTATGGGCTTAGAGTTGGAGATTTCGTTCACGCTTTCTTCTCTCTTATCGTTTTCAGTGTTATTTCTTTGTTGGATGCTAATACTGTTAACTGTTTCTATCCTGGCTTTGGTTCCACTGGTAAGATCTTTCTTATGGTTTTGCCTCCGGTAATCGGAGTTATCTCCGGCGTTGTTTTCACGGTGTTCCCTAGTAGACGTCATGGAATTGGGAACCCCTCGGAGAACAATGACGACAATGCTTCCGAGATGGAGAAATGATATGATTTCCACTATATATATGTGCATAATAAAATGGAATGGCATGTGATATTCATGAAATAGCAAATATTAAGGTTGTGTAAGTTATGCATGACTGGTCATTGTAATGCTTTTTTCCTTCTTGTGATTTAATTATTATTTATGCTGGTGAGTGCTGAATTGCTGATCATATATATGTTCTTTGTTTTTTTAAGGATTTTTTTTCCAAATGTTTGTTGATAAACTCAAAGTAATAACATATCTTATAGTGTTAATCTTTTTATTCTATTAATAAACAAGCATTATTCAATTAATAGATGTTTAGGAATTAAAAGGCATGCACACTTCTAAATTAGCTAGGAAAACAAATTGGGGATATATGATAAGAATACAAGACTATAAGAAAGGAGTAAAAATAAGATAATGATCAGTGTCTCATAACATTTGTTGAAGTCTTGATTTCCTTTAGATGATCTACAATCTTTTTTTTTAAAAGATATGATTATCAAATCAATTACTAGATTTAAACATGGATGTCGTGAACTCAAAAGCTAGTGTTGCAGAAATACCTTTTTAACCGTTTCGTTCTTACAAAAGTTGGTATTAAAAATTACATAACACGATCGAGAAAAACAAAAGTGTTTTTTTTTTTTTTTTTTTTGTATCCGAGGAGTAAGGGCTTCAAGGTTATTAAGAGCAGTTCGGGGTCAAATATTGAATATACAAAAAGTCTTAAGACTTTATCACAATTAATTCAATGTGTGATGCGTTATTAATTTTTTTTGTTTACAGCTAACAATTTCATTGATATTAAAAATCCATATACAAAACCTTCAGGAAAACAAATTATTACGTAAACATGCGTCATATAGTGAGAAAGATATATTAAAATAAGTGAATTTGACGATGCTTTTCGTAAATAATCGTTATTAATTTATTTTCATCATTGGGTATGTACTGCTATTATTTTTCTTTAAAAAAGCGGGTTTTGTTATTTAGAATAAAATATTGAGAAATTGATTAAAATAACACTAAAAAACTAAAACTTGACAAATATAGCATCCCATTTGAGAAGTTACAAAAATTAACATTCATTAAAGATTAAAAGATTAAAAAATTAAAAATAGAACATTAAAAAAGAAAGAAATGATCGCCGCCGATCTGTAACTCCCGAAAGCAACCAAGACTAGATCTTGGAGGATTCAAATCGGGGGGGGGGGGGGTGAGAATTGATGTTTTGAATTGATCGCCGCCGGATTTCACATCATTCATCATCGATGATTTCACATCCATCATCATCTTCGGCGATTGAATTTCTCAGAGATTATTACCATATGATGTGTTGCGTTTTTGACGTTTTCCGATTCGCGTTTTTTGTACATAATCGAATCTTTTTCGATTGTTTTAGTCTTCTAGAAGTCATTTCAGGTGAAAAGACATTTCGAGACGGAGTCCGGAGGCCTAGAACGGAAAAACGGCGAAACCGAGCCAAAAAAGATGGGATCGATCGATCCAGGAAATCGGACATTTGATGGATCGATCACTGATTGAAGCGGATCGATCGATCCGAAGAAAAAGATGGGATCGATCGATCCAGCTCCTGTTAATAGTGTAAAAAACGTGTTTTGAACTATTTCACCTAATTTTCTCTCTCTCTTTGACGAAAAACTCTCAAAAATAAGGGGTCTAAGCCCAGTTGTAACAGACACTCTGAACTCTGTACTCTTCTCTTTGATCTTGGTGATTTGTAAGCTTGGAAAGCAAACCTTTGATTCTACATATTGGAGAAGTTTTCTTAATCTCTTCTATTTCTGTTTTGTTAATCATGTGTTCTTCATCATTTCTCTGTATTTGTTCTGCAATTATGAGTGAGTAGTTTCTTAGTTAAGCCAAAGGGTGCTAAGGGATTTCATGATTTAACGGTTTAGGATATATTAAACGGGGATTTATTCGGTGGATTCTTCGTCTAGGGTGTTCTTATTGCTTGAATTAAACTGATCACTTGGTTCTCGATCTTAGGTTATCTAGCGCACGGGAGTGTTTGTCTAGATGCCGTAATTATCCTAGATGAGCAAAACGTCCTTATCCAACGGGAGTTGATGTTAAGGCATTCTTGTGAACTTATCAAATCGAACTAGAAAAGCATGCTTAGAACATTTGAATTCAACGGGAGTTAGTCTTCATATTTTTAAAGCATAGGGATTAATACTCCGGGAGGAGGTTAATCTATTATTAGGTTTGAGTTCTAGACGTTTCTTAATGCTAACCCCCGTTTAAGATGCATTAACCGTTATTCGTGATTTCCCGCAACGTCACCCGAGGCTTAACGTTTTCTCTATTCGAATTTGCACTGATTTGGCAAGAGTGGAACGAGAAAACAACAGAGCTAGATTGCAAAGGAGAGAAATGGCTAACTTACCGGACAATCAAAATCTGCCTGTTGATGGAGACGAACATCACGAGTATGGCGAGGAAGGGAACCTCTTGAACCTTCCTCCTCTTGCTCATGATGGAAATGGCGATCTAATTGCCAATGCAAACCAAGCAGCTGCTGCTGCTGATGTCCATAGACGAGATGAAGCTCGGAGGCAAGCTGCTCTGCTCAATACCAGTTGAATCAAAGACAGCCTCCACGCAGACCGATCGGGGGTATTGATACTCCTCACCAATTTTACCAGGACATAACCGCTATTCGTCCACCGCATATTCAGAGGCAGAACTTCGAGATCAAACCTCAGATCATTGCTCTCGTCGAGAGACATCTGTTATATGGGAAAGCTTCGGAGAATCCCATGGATCACGTTGAAATGTTCGAAGAGATTTACAGCACTACAAGCTCAAATGGAGTCCCTGCGGACTATTTGAAATGCAAGCTCTTCTGCTTCTCTTTAGCTGATCGAGCAGCTAGATGGCTCAAATCTCTAGAGCCGGGTTCTTTGACTTCTTGGGACGCAATAAGGTCGGCCTTCTTGGATCAGTTCTACACCAAATCCAAGACCGCTTCCCTCAGAATCAAGATCACTCAATTTCAGCAAAACAGCGGTGAACCTTTCAATGAAGCATGGGAACGGTTTAGAGAATACCTAAGGGAATGCCCTCATCATGGTTATTCCGACGAGCAAGTGCTGAACATCTTATACGATGGAGTAGATTGGGACTCCAAAAATTGTCTAAATGCAGCCAGCAATGGCAACTTCATGACAAAGACCAAGGAGGAAGCTTATGAGCTTATTGAAAATCTTTCTGCGAGTTCAAGCCATCGAAATCCCGAGTATGACAGAACGAGACGCGTGAGTGGTGCTGAAACGCAAAGGATGGATGAGCTTTTCGCAAAGGTTAATGGCATTGCAGCACTACTTAAAGGAAATCAAAAAGCTGTCAACTCTTGTGAAGACACTAGAGAAGAAGGACTCTACAAAGAGAGTGCTGAGCAAGAACAAGAGTACGAAGATGAGGTGAACTACATACATAATCAGGGGTTCTTCAACAAAGGCTTCAACCAGAACTAGAGAAATCATCCTAACTTCTCATATATAAGCACCAACGTTGAAAACCCGTAGGATCAAGTCTACCCGCAACAAGGTGGTTTTCAGCCCAAACAAACCGTTCCAAATCAGGGCGTGAGCATATTCGCTAAAGGTTTCCAAGGTCAGCAAGGGATGCAAAGTCAAGAACGGAAGCCATATGCACAAGGCGGTTTCCAGAAAAAACAGTTTGTACAAAACCAAGGCGGTTATTGATATATCATGGTTTTTACCCCTTTTAAGCCATGATATATGTCCGTTTTATAGAGTCTCTCTACTATTTTGTAGTGTTTTAGAATCTTTTACAGGTTTTAGCACGTTTGGAGCATAATTGGAGGTATTGGAGTTTTTTGGAGCATTTTTGGAGCAAAACAGAAGTTCGTGTAGCTGAGTACCCGATTTGAAGCCCTTGTATCGACCGACACCACCTGGTGTCGATCGATACTGACATCATGAAGGAAGGAAGCACGTCACTGCCCGAGTATCGATCGATACCACTCAGGTATCGGTCGATACCGTCGTCCATGGGGAAGGAAACGCGACTTTTATGAAGAATTGAAGAATTGCAAAATTACCCAGAAGACTTTATTATTTATAATTTAACCCAAAACGTGTTTTAGCACTATAATTAGGTTTTTGAGCCACTTTTGTTGGCTACGCTGGATTATGTTCTGATAAGCTTTATTCTACTCTGGTTTTTGGAGAGACAACTCTGAATTCCTATTTTCTTATTTGATTTCTTTGATGATCTATTCAATCATGTTTATTGTTTCAATCTTCATGTCTGAGTAGTTCTCTTGTTAGGTTCAGGGTTCTCATAAGGGTTTTCTCTGAATGTTAGGTTGATTGATTGATTAGGATTCACCATCTGAATTAGTTCTTCGCCTTAGGTTGTTCCCATAGCTAATTCTAGGTTGACGAATCTAGAACTTAGATCTTAGGATAATTGGTTAGGCACGAGAGTGCGATTAATTACCTGACAGAACTTAGGTGAGCAAAATAACTATTCGCAAAGAGATTTGGTTTAGTTGTTTTGTGAACAAATCAAACTTGAAATAAAAGCTGGTTTAGACTTTAGGATTCGCAAAGAGATTTGGAATTCTAAGATTTAGACTTAGATAGTTTTCGCAACGAGAGTTGGTTAGCTATACTTTAGTGATTTGAGTTCAAGAACCGCGCTAAATCTGAATCCTGTTAGTTAGTCTATCTGCATTCATTGAATTCCTGAGAAATACCCTGAACCTATCTTCTTTCCCATTCATTCACAACTTGTTTAATTTACGTACTTGCTTTCAATTACATCTTTCTGGTTTAGCTTAATTCGAAACTATACAATCTATTGTGTGAATTCTGGAGTTCTTGTGTTCGACCCCTAACTATACTGCAACAACTGCTTTAGTACTTTTAGGGTATTAATTTGAGACAGTAGTTCAGGCAAGACCGAGAACAAAATTATTTCCAAAACCAAGGCGGGTTTCAGCAAAAACAGCAATTCAACAATCCTCAACCCAGCCAAGAGTCTAAGCTAGAGGCGATGATGCAACAATTGATGGTCAATCAACAAAAGATGGCTAATGAGATTAACGTCAAAGTGGATGGAATGTATCAGGATCTCAATAGCAAATTCAAGGCCATTCAAACTCATGTGAAGAAACTTGACACTCAAGTGGCTCAAACGGCGGAAGCGATCAAGAGATCTAGTGGAGTTCTTCCGGGAAAAGGGGAACAAAACCCGAAGAATGAGTTCGTTCAAACAATCACATTGAGGAGTGGGAAAGAGATTGAAACCGCGGTTGAGTCCAAGGGAAAAGAGAAGATTCCCGAGACCGTAGATGTGAGAGACGATGACGTAGTTGATGAGGCAAGCTCCTCGTCCAAACCACAAGAACTCGAGGAGGCACCTGTAACTTCACCAGCACGTGTCTATGTACCTAAGATTCCTTACCCTAGGCACCCAAAGAAGACACAAAGAGATCTTGAGCAAGCAAAGTGTAAGACGCTAGTGAACGAGCTTTCCGTGAGGCTTCCTTTTATCGATGCGGTCCATATGGTTCCTGCCTTGAAGAAGTATGTGAAGGACATGGTCACCAACAAGATTACAAGTGACGAAGGCGTGATGATGATTACTAAAGAGTGCAGTGCCGTGTTGCAAGGAAGAATGCCCGAAAAACTTGAAGATCCGGGGAGATTCGTACTATCTGTGCAAATTGGGCCTCTAACCTTTGAGCATTCTCTCTGCGATTTGGGTGCCAACGTTAACCTCATGCCCTATTCCGTTGCTAAGCGCCTTGGTCTCACGTCATTCAAGCCAGCCAGAGTGTCATTGGTATTTGCTGATCGTTCCATGAAGATTCCACTCGATATTCTGGAGGACTTGCCGGTAAAGATTGGAGATGGGTATATACCAGCGGAATTTGTAGTTCTCGAGCTAAAAACAGAGCCAAAGGATCCCCTCATCTTGGGACGACCTTTCTTGGCTACAGCTAGAGCCATTATTGATGTGCAAAAGGGCAAGATCGATCTTCATTTAGGAGATCTAATAATGAAGTTCGAAGTGGATAGGATGCTGAAAAAGCCAATCATCGATGGGCAGACATTTTGGATTGACTGCGTTACCGAAGCCACCGAAGGGGTAGCGGATGAGATGCTGGTGAATGATCCTCTCGAGATCTCTTTGACACAGTCCGAGGGAGAATTTGGGTACTTGAGCGAGGACACATCGGGTTATGCAAAGATGCTGGATTCCAGCAAGATGATGGAGAAGATGGTAGCATTTATCGCACTTGACGAAAATGAGGAGCAATCGCCAATTGCTGAGTCTCCCGTACCTATTGACAATCCATGGAGCGAACTCAAAGCTCCAAAACTCGAGCTCAAATCGCTTCCCACTGGGCTAAGGTACACGTTTCTTGGTCCTAACTACACGTACCCTGTCATCATCAATGCTGAACTGAACAACGTAGAGACTGCCTTTCTCTTGTGTGAATTGAGGAAATATCGTAGAGCACTAGACTATTCACTAGATGACATTACGGGAATCTCACCAGACATTTGTATGCATAGGATACATCTAGAAGATGAATCGATGACTTCTGTAGAACATCAGAGACGGTTAAACCCGAATCTGAAAGATGTTGTGAAGAAAGAGATAATGAAACTTCTAGAGGCTGGTATCATATATGCTATATCTGATAGTACATGGGTGAGTCCGGTACATGTAGTGCCTAAGAAAAGCGGTTTGACAGTAGTTGAAAACGATAGGAATGAGTTAATCCCGACTAGAACCGTCACTGATCATAGAATGTGCATCGATTATAGGAAATTGAATGCTGCAACTCGAAAATATCATTTTCCTCTACCCTTTATTGATCAAATGCTTGAGAGATTGGCTAACCACCCTAACTACTGTTTTCTAGACGGTTATTATGGTTTTTTTCAGATTCCAATTCATCCCGATGACCAGGAGAAGACCACATTCACATGTCCTTATGGCACTTATGCTTATCGCAGAATGCCATTTAGTTTGTGTAATGCGCCAGCCACGTTTCAACGCTGCATGATGTCAATCTTCACCGACATGATTGAATACATAATGGAGGTTTTTATGGACGATTTCTCAGTCTACGGACCCTCCTTTGCTGAATGTCTTTCTAATTTGTGCAGGGTACTAAAGAGATGTGAGGAGAAACATTTGGTTTTAAACTAGGAGAAGTGCCACTTTATGGTAAAGGATGGGATCGTTTTGGGCCACAAGATTTCGGAGAAGGGGATCGAGGTTGACAAGGCCAAAATAGAGGTGATGACGAGTTTACAACCACCAACTTCTGTCAAAGGCATTAGGAGTTTCCAAGAACTTCTCGAAGATTGCTAGACCTTTGACACAGCTGCTGTGCAAGGATGTGAAGTTCGATTTCAACGATGAGTGTTTGGTGGCCTTTCACATGATTAAAGGAGCACTTGTTAGCGCACTTATTGTACAACCGCTAGACTGGGAGTTGCCTTTCGAGGTGATGTGTGACGCCAGTGACTACGCAGTGGGCGCTGTTTTGGGACAGCGAAAAGACAAAAGGGTGCACGTCATCTATTATGCCAGCAGAACTCTTGATGACGCCCAATGCAAATACGATACAACGGAGAAAGAGCTTCTCGCGGGTGTGTACGCATTTGATAAATTCAGGACGTATCTGGTGGGCTCTAAAGTCTTAGTTCATACTGACCATGCTGCATTGAGGTATCTACTTAGCAAGAAGGATTCAAAGCCGAGGTTGTTGCGATGGATGCTGTTGTTGCAAGAATTTGATCTCGAGATTAAAGACAGAAAGAGGATCGAGAATGGAGTTGCCGATCATTTATCAAGAATGCGCATAGACGAGGAGGTTCCCATCAATGACTACCTCCCGAGGAGATTGTATATGCGGTCGACGTTTTGCGGGATGGTTCATTGTTCGTTCGGGCCGGTAAAATTCCCAAAATTGCATGGTTTGGCGAAATTGCCAATTTCCTTGCTGCAGAAGTGGAGCTGGACGGTTTTGCGGGGTACAAAAAGAAGAAATTTCTGCGAGACATCAGATATTACTTTTGGGATGAACCGTACCTATACATGCATTATTCCGATGGTCTCTATAGACGTATTGTCTCGGAGGAAGAAATCCCGGGAATCCTATTTCATTGCCACGGGTCGAACTATGCGGGACATTTTGCTACCTTCAAGACCGTATCTAAGGTGTTACATGCCGGTTTCTGGTGGCCGACCATGTTCCGTGATGCTCATGCTTTTGTTTCCAAGTGTGACGCCTGTCAACGTCAAGGAAACATCAGCAAAAGAAACGAAATGCCTCAAAATTTTATTCTCGAAGTTGAGGTGTTTGACTGTTGGGGAATCGACTTCATGGGTCCTTTTCCATCTTCTTTCGGGAATAAGTACATCCTTGTTGCTGTGGACTACGTGTCCAAGTGGATCGAAGCAATGGCGAGCCCGACTAACGACTCCAAGGTGGTCCTAAAGATGTTCAAATCTCTCATTTTCCCCGAGATTTGGAGTTCCGCGAATCGTGATAAGCGATGGAGGATCGCATTTCATCAACAAACTATTCGAGAAACTCTTGAGGAAGAACGGTGTTACGCATAAGGTAGCCACTCCTTATCACCCTCAGACGAGCGGACAAGTTGAAATATCCAACCGAGAGATAAAGAGCATTCTTCAGAAGACGGTGAACATTACACGAAAAGATTGGGCCGTGAAGCTTGATGACGCACTATGGGCGTACAGAACCGCCTACAAGACACCTCTTGGCACGACCCCATTTCATCTTGTCTATGGTAAACCGTGTCACCTTCCAGTGGAACTCGAGTACAAGGCGGCGTGGGCAGTGAAATTGCTAAATTTCGACATCAAAGCCGCATCCGAGAGAAGGTTGATTCAGCTCAACGAGTTGGA
>PKMM01056645.1:333413-409726 GCA_002933915.1 Eutrema heterophyllum
CCACCAATGTAGTTAACATCCTCTACCTCATCCTCATTGAAAACCTCGACATCATCAGCAAAGTGAACAGCCTTCTGCTGCTTGCCCATCAACAAATTATGCACCAAATCCAGCTTCGCATGCACCTCAGCAATCTGTGAACCTTCCATACCACCAGCCATCTTCTTATGCTCCATGTCAGCACTCTTTGTGCTACTGCTAGACGCAAAATTCTCAATCAGCTGGTAAGCATCATCAGGATATTTGGTAAAGAAATTACCATTGCTCGCAGAGTCCAGCGCCATCTGATACCTCCAGTCAATCCCTCTGAAAAAGAAACTCAGCAACTGAACCATAGTGTACCCATGATGTGGACAATCCCTCTGATATGATCTGAATCTCCCCCAAGCAGCCTTGAAAGCCTCAGTCATTCCCTGAGAAAACTGGGAAATCTTATTCCTAAACTCTTCTGATCTCGCATCGTCATAGAAGTTATTCAGGAAAGCAGTCTTAGTCTCATCCCATGGAGTCAATGACCCAGCTGGTAGTTGCTTGAGCCAATAAGAAGCATCCCCACCAAGAGAGTATGGGAAAAGCTTACAGAACAGATAGTCGTAGGAAACTCAATTGCATTTGATGCTAGAGACCAAATCCTCGAACTTCTCGATATGATCCATGGGGTGTTCATTAGAAAGACCATGAAAAGTGTGCTGACCCACAAGAGTGTACTATGCAGGCTTCAGCTCAAAGTCGTTCCTCTGAAAAGCAGGAGGATGAATCGCTGATCGATTTGCGTAGAACTGATCAGGTCTGTTGCATTCACCAATTGTTCTACCACGCACAACCGCAGGGTTCTCAGCATTCGCTGCCGCTGGAGGGGAAATAACGTTCCCATCTCCATCAACTCTTTGCCCTCTCTCATTGCACAGTTGACCCTCTCGGTCTCTGAAAGTACCAGCCTCATCCTGAATCAAAACCACTGGATTGTTGTTCATCTCTGCTGGCTTCTTTGCTTTTCTTAGTGTGCGTTCCAAATGTGCTAGCTGCTCGTTTGATAGATCAACTAGCTGAGTGCTCTTGTTTCTTCTGGTTTCTCGAGTAAGCATACACCTGAAACACAAAAGTCAAGAACATAAGTAACTGAAAAAAAATGCGACGAGTGTCGACCGATACCACTAGGGTGTCGATCGATACTCGACGATTTAGCCGAAATTCTTCACTAAAATCTAATGGCGGAATTGAGTCCCCGGCAACGGCGCCAAATTTGATATGCTCAAATTAATACCCTAAGAAGTACTAAAGCAGTGTTGTAGTATAAGTAGGGGTCGAACACACGAATTCCAGAATTCACGCAATATATTTTATAGATCTGAATTAAGCTAAACCAAAAGATGTAATTTAAATCAATACGTAATTTAAATGGGTTGTAAGTCAAATGGAAGAAAGATAGATTCAGGGCATTTCTCAGGAATTCAATGAATGTAGATAAACTAACTAACATGATTCAGATTTAGCGCGGTTCTTGAACTCAAATCACTAAAGTATAGCTAACCAACTCTCGTTGCGAAAACTATCTAAGTCTAAATCCTAGAATTCCAAATTCTTTGCGAATCCTAAAGTCTAAACCAGCTTTTAGTTCAAGTTTGATTTGTTCACAAAACAACTAAACCAAATCTCTTTGCGAATAGTTATTTTGCTCACTCTAGGTTCTGTCAGGTAATTAATCGCACTCTCGTGCCTAACCAATTATCCTAAGATCTAAGTTCTAGGTGATCAGTCTAGAATTAGCTTTGAGAACAACCTAGGCCGAAGAACTAATTCAGATGGTGAATCCTAATTATTCAATTAACCTAACATTCAGAGAAAACCCTTATGAGAACCCTGAACCTAACAAGAGAACTACTCAGACATGATAATTGAGACAATAAACATGACTGAAATAATACTCAAATAAATAATAAAAAGGAGAGTAACAAGAGGGTTCGAAATCTTCTCTCGGACGAACAGAGTCTCAGACTTGTCTCCCTCAGAAAGCTCTCTCACAAAACTCAGAATCCAAAATCAAGTCTAATCAAGCGTAGCCAACAAAAGTGGCTCAAAAACCTAATTAATAACCTAAAACACGTTTTGGGGCTTATTGCAATTATTAAAGTCTTCTGGGCAATTTTGCAATTCTTCAACTCTTCATAAAAGTCGCGACTTCTGTCTTGCTGCAATGAGTATCGACCGATACTAGGGTAGTGTCGATCGATACTGAGACTCTAAATCGGGTACTCAGCTACACAAGCTTCTGTTTTGCTCCAAAATGCTCCAAAAAGCTCCAATATCTCCAATTATGCTCCAAACGTGCTAAAACCTGTAAAATACTCTAAAACACTACGAAATAGTAGAAAGACTCTATAAAACGGACCTATATCATGGCTTAAAAGGGGTAAAAACCATGATATATCACCCCATTTCATCTTGTCTACGGTAAACCGTGTCACCTTCCAGTGGAACTCGAGTACAAGGCGGCGTGGGTAGTGAAATTGCTAAATTTCGACATCAAAGCCGCATCCGAGAGAAGGTTGATTCAGCTCAACGAGTTGGATGAGATCCGTCAAACGGCGTATGAGAACTCCAAGATCTACAAGGAACGAACAAAAGCTATTCATGACAAGAAGATTATCCCGAAGAATTTCTCCGCCAACGATCAGATGCTACTCTTCAACTCTCGCTTGAGACTTTTTCTGGGAAAGCTAAAGTCAAGATGGTCCGGCCCTTTTACGGTTAAGGACGTCCGTCCTTACAGAGCAGTAGTGTTGCGTAACCGCCAAGGAGGCGAATTCGTTGTCAATGGTTAGCGTCTTAAGCCATATCTCGCTGACAACGGAATCACTGCGGGATTCACCATTCCTCTCGGTGATCCTCCTCTCGCCTAAACGGCTCCGAAGTCAAGCTAATGACTAAAAACGAGCGCTTGGTGGGAGGCAACCCACCGGTAAGTGTATATAATTTTCCTCTCCCATTTGTTTTAACTAATTTTTCTCATTTTTCATTTTGAATTTGAAACTTTAAGTTTTCTATAAAATAAAAAAAAANAAAAAACAGGGGCTTTGGATCGATCGATCCAAGGGGTGGATCGATCGATCCAATTAATCGGCATTTTTCGGGACCGACCCAGCAGCTCGGGATCGACCGACGCTGCTCGATCCAGGCGCAGAGGTAAGCGGGATCGATCGATCCTCCGACTTGGATCGATCGATCCAATCTCAGGTCAGTTCGGTTCGATTTTTTTGGTTAAAACCGGTTTATGTCACTAAAATCAGACCGAAAAACACACTCTCTTCCTTCCTACTCTCATAAAAATCGATCAAACCCCTCTTTTTCTCTCAATATTTTCGATACAATGTTTTCTTGACGGATTTTGGGTTTTCAACTTCAAATCTCCATAACCTCCTTGTTTCTCAACAGATTTGAACGATTTTTGGGTATATCCCACTCGAATTTTCGAGCTCTTTCTGTTTATCCTATCGACATCTTTGATCTGCAAAGGTACGCCACTCGAATCTCTCTTGTTCAATCCGAAAATTCTAGATAGAAATTGTGAAAATCAAAATCATGTTTATAGCTTGTTCTTGGATTGTTCTATGCCTTATACATATGCTATGAACCGATTTTGAGTTGGGCATTGCTTGGAAACACCTAGTATTTGTGTTCTTGGATTGAATTGTAGATTGTGGAAATTTTGAGAAATTTTTGGAAATGGTAGAATTTGGGATTATTGGAAGTTCTAGATGGAGATTGTTGTGCGTTTAAATTTGTTGATGGTATATTCACTTGATTGAGCGTTTAAATGGCACGATTCATCATTTTGTTAAATATCGTTTTTAGAACGTTTATCGTATTTTTGTGCAAACCTCTTAAACGTATATGTTGTTTGTTTTGCAGACAATGCCTCAATCAAAAGGCAAAGAGCTGGCAAAGAAACGGAAGGAACCTAAGCAACGCCGGGGTAATACAAATGCAGCCTCTGGCTCAGGAACAGCTCCATTAACCGCACCGCCATGGCCTCGACGAGAAGGTGCCCGGTTCGAGAGTACCTATCTAACCTTGATCAAAGGCATTCAACCAGACGATCTTGCCAAGAACACGCGGTATCAGGAAAGGAAAGCTGGAGATGCTTGGGATGAGTTCGATTTACTGTTCTACAACAGGTTCCTTAGCGTCGGAATGGAACCTACGAAGATCATATGCCCTGCAACTTTGGATGCAATGGGAATTCGCCAAGACGTGGAGACGATTCTGGAGAAGATTGGGTTTGGTCATATTGCCACGAAAGAATATCCGGTCTATCCTGATTTGGTGCGGCAATTCCTAGCCTCTGTCAGACTCACATTCGCCCACCCGAAGTACGAACGAGTAGATGGGGCAACATTGACATACTTCTCCAGCGGATTGTTGTACGAGATATCGATCAGGGAATTCTGCAAAATCTACGGGTTCGACCATCGAAAGACAGGCGCTCACTTTCCCGACAACTTCCCAAACCAGCGGGAACTTTGGAACCACATTGCTTCAGGTACTTTCCAGTATAGAGCGGCGAAGCAGGCCTTGATTCGGAACCCAGCCATTCGCGTGGTAGCCAAGATCATCAGCAACATTCTGTTTGCGAAGATAGAGCCCAGCGCAGTACGTAGTGACGAGTTACTCTTGCTACATTACGGGATTGGGGAGTATTTGTCAGACGTCTACCAAATCCATTTCCTTGCACCATACGATGTGAACTTGGGCCTGGTATTCGCTCGGACTTTGGTGGCAAAGAAGATTCAGTTCTTAGGGAACCAGAAACAGAAGGAGAATATTGGGAGTTTGCTTACTCCTTTGTTCATACACCACGGGATTGACTTCACCGGACGTGAATGCAAAACAGGGGTTAGTTACATCGACAAGAAACATCTGACGGCTTGCCACATCCTCAGGACGGGGTACATATACGAGTTCACGGATCGACAAAGACGGGTCCAGCACTGCGAACTTCCACAGCCAGACATCACTGCAGTGAACAGTCCGAGCAACATCGAGTTCTTGCCTCCGCCAGAGCGTCTAAGCACGGACGTAGCTGCCAACACGAGACGCAGAGGAGGGACCTCCAGCGCCCCACAGCATCCCCTAGAGGATGATCCCGTGCCAGACTTCTTCACTCAAGAGCATGGGCAAACATCGCAGTCTCAGGACCCGATCGAGATGCTCCTTCCGGAGTACTCTGGTGAGTATGATTTCCACCTCTATCTGCAGATGCTTCTGAAGGAGAATACAGAGCATGGATGGTGGAGACACAAAAGAAGAATCACAGCATGATGCAGAGAATTTGGGGGGCATTAGCAAAGATCAGATGCCCACGACCACCTCCTTGTTTCCACGCGGAGCCAACAGCGAATGCTGACAGAGCCGAGGACGATGATCCCGTTGTTGCTGGACACGAGACCTCAGAGAGCGCTGATACTGGGGAGTTATCCGACCCCGATGCGCGCGTTGCACGACGTAGGCGACGGACTGGCCCAAGCGGGAGCGTCAGCCCGGATGACCCACCTCGCTGAGCAGCGTATTCACCCTATCCACTGTCTTATCCATTTTTATTTTGTTGCTTTTACGTACGTTTTTACTTTTCTCTACGATTTATTCTCACACCGAGACGGTGTGAAGTAAGTCTGGGGGAGAGTGGCTACTAACGACGTTTATCTTCTTTTGGTTATGTTTGTTTTCTTTGCATTTTGTTTTTACATTTCCCGAGTTGTTTAGTTGAGTCTAAAACAAAAAAAAAAGTGTGTGTTTTTCATTGTATTTACGAACCTTCTTTCGGAATTATTGTTCTAATTCTTCATCTGAGTAACCATTATTGCAGAATTATTTCCGAATCAGACTAATGAAAAATCTAGATGTTGACCAGCTAATCAGAAACACCCACGTCTCCAGAAAAATCCAGATAGCATGAGCTAATTTCTGAGCTTTTCCTTTTACCTCGTCATTGTAATCAGCGTCTTCAGAGATTGACTCCTCATTCGTATCTGACAAAGACAACCTGTGAAAAGTATAATTCTCCTCTCCCGGTCCCAAAAATAAATTCATCTATATATATAAATAATATGTATGGCACGGAAGTGAACCGGGGATTCGGTGGCAAAAACCATCAATACTCGTGTCTCATGAAAGATCGCCAAGGGAAGTGAGTCGGGGAGTGAACCGGGGATTCGGTGGCAAAAACCATCAATACTCGTGTCTCATGAACCGTCTCATGAACCGTTCTAAAAAAAAAAANAAGAGTCTAAAAGGCTCTTGGCACTGTTATCTTTGATGAGACCCAGCGATGATGGCTTTCGAACTATTCTGTGAGACTGTGGGGCGATGATGGGAAGCTGCGATAACTGCGGAGAACTACATGATGGTCTGTTCTGGATTTGATAAAGCAATACGTGGATTACTAAGTTGAGGGGTCATTGCGATATTCTATAGAGAAGGTAAGTCTCGCGTTTTCAAAACCTCTTCCTTATTCTTAGGTTTTTGTTTGCTTACGGACAAGCAAAATGCTAAGTCTGGGGGAGTTGATGTGTTGCGTTTTTGACGTTTTCCGATTCGCGTTTTTTGTACATAATCGAATCTTTTTCGATTGTTTTAGTCTTCTAGGAGTCATTTCAGGTGAAAAGGCATTTCGGAACGGAGTCCGGAGGCCTAGAACGGAAAAACGGCGAAACCGAGCAAAAAAAGATGGGATCGATCGATCCAGGAAATCGGACATTTGATGGATCGATCACTGATTGAAGCGGATCGATCGATCCGAAGAAAAAGATGGGATCGATCGATCCACATACATGGATCGATCGAGCTCCTGTTAATAGTGTAAAAAACGTGTTTTGAACTATTTCACCTAATTTTCTCTCTCTCTTTGACGAAAAACTCTCAAAAATAAGGGGTCTAAGCCCAGTTGTAACAGACACTCTGAACTATGTACTCTTCTCTTTGATCTTGGTGATTTGTAAGCTTGGAAAGCAAACCTTTGATTCTACATATTGGAGAAGTTTTCTTAATATCTTCTCTTTCTGTTTTGTTAATCATGTGTTCTTCATCATTTCTCTGTATTTGTTCTGCAATTATGAGTGAGTAGTTTCTTAGTTAAGCCACAGGGTGCTAAGGGATTTCATGATTTAACGGTTTATGATAGATTAAACGGGGATTTATTCGGTGGATTCTTCGTCTAGGGTGTTCTTATTGCTTGAATTAAATTGATCACATGGTTCTCGATCTTAGGTTATCTAGCGCACGGGAGTGTTTGTCTAGATGCCGGAATTATCCTAGATGAGCAAAACGTCCTTATCCAACGAGAGTTGATGTTAAGGCGTTCTTGTGAACTTATCAAATCGAACTAGAAAAGCATGCTTAGAACATTTGAATTCAACGGGAGTTAGTCTTCATAGTTTTAAAGCATAGGGATTAATACTCCGGGAGGAGGTTAATCTATTATTAGGTTTGAGTTCTAGACGTTTCTTAATGCTAACCCCCGTTTAAGATGCATTAACCGTTATTCGTGATTTCCCGCAACGTCACTCGAGGCTTAACGTTTTCTCTATTTGAATTTGCACCGTTTTAGTTATCGTTCTTAGTTTCGAAACCGTAAAACCAAAAAAAAATATGTCATTCGTCTTAGCTTTAATTTCATCATGCATTCTCATAGTCGTAACATTGATCTCTGTGGATTCGATCCTAAAGTGCTACAATCGACAACCGTTATGATTGCGGTATAGTGTGCATTTTAGTTATTAATTGACTTGGTGAAACCACACTGAAAATCAACATACCCGTGTGTTGACCAATTGTTTGCAGGATATCTACTATCGAAAAGCCAAAGAAGAAGGATAGCGTGCGAGAAGTGCGTTTAAGCTTCTTCAGATTGATGAGGAATTCAACATTTTTGAAGGTGATCGCGGAATCCTTAAATCTCTTTTTTTTTTAATTTACCAGGTCAGTGTCACATGAACCCTTTATTAGTTAAATGAATGCGACACTTTTAAGCAAAGAATTTGTAGCTGAACAGTGTGAGATATAAAAAAAACGACCATGTAAACTTTCCCGATTTGTTTTCTTAATATTATGCAGGCGTGAAGAGGGTTGTAGATTTGTGTGCTGCACCTGGTAGCTGGAGCAGGTATGGTATGGTGATCTTGAATTGATTCTATTCACGCCATTCTGACTTAGCTAATTTCTTATATGTGCATGATAAATACCGTTTACCTTTTCGCATATAATAAAGAAGAAACTGTTCAGAAAGTCTAAAGCAGGAACTAGAGTTCTTTTTTAGATATGGTAATCAAATCACCATCTCTCATTCCGTTAGTTTATTAATTCAGTTAACATGAACTAGTATTGTTCTTCACTATTTGGGAATGTGAATCGTTCTCAAAGTTGAATGAGAGGGAATTATAGTTGAAGAAGAGATGTAGAAGATCTGTTTGTTTTCAAGTATGGATTCGTGATAGAGCGAGAGAGAAATGCTGTAACATTTGCTTTATGTTGGGGCATTTGCTTTGTTAGCATGATTTGTTTATGTAGCCACGAATTGAAATTCTTTGGTCATTGAAGTTTTTTCTTGTCTTTCTTTTGATAGGTTTTATTGTGTTTTGTGAAATATGGTAGAGATCTTTTGTGTTTGTGGAGAGTGGAAAAAAAATGAAAAGTTCCAATGGGATTTTGTATTGGATACAAACCAAGGATCATCAATGTTTGAGTTTGATGAGGATCTCAAACACAACGATTTACTTGAGATGGTTTTTGAAGACTTTGAGATTGATTCCTCATTTAGAACCGTTATACTTAGCTACGGACTTCTGTTAAAGATGAGGTTGGTGATAGAGAATTCTCCTCCTATGTTTTTAAAAAACAATCGCCAACTGAGAAGTTTCATCAACAAAATAAAATCAGATCCTGAACTGATTCCTTTGTATGTAACGGTGAGTAAAATTTCTGTATGGTAACAACTTCCTAAATATTGAATTTACAGTCTTTATAGTCCAGTTAGCACATTTTCAGTATAAGGTTTTCTTTTGTTTGGTTCAGGTGACTGACAGAGACAACAATCTTGCTCCTGAGAAATTGGTAGTAGTATTCAATCAAAGACTATATGCATTGAAGAGATTTGTGAAGTGGATAACACCCAACGCACACATGTGTCGCGAACTATAAATGGTGATTCTCATGTCGATGCTTCATTCACGCATGGAAATCAACATATAATATAGTCTTTATAAGTCGTCTCTGCATGATTCAAGTGAAATCATGTTTTTTTTTGCTGTTTCTTGTCATTTAGACAAGCCTTCCTAAATAAGTTTCCTGAAAGCATTTGCATCTTTCTTTATTTTTGTGTAGCCAATTCATGGATCAAACGGAAGTAACACTTTAACATTCGAGGCAAACAAAAACACATGTTCGTGTGCTGATGTTTTACGTCTTGCTTCATATCATCCTCCTTCTCATGTATGCATTTCAAATTTCACCCAACGCACACACGTGTCGCGAACTGTAAATGGTGATTCTCATGTCGATGCTTCATTCACGCATGGAAATCAACATGTAATATAGTCTTTATAGGTCGTTTATGCATGATTCAAGTGAAATCATGATTTTTTTTTGCTGTTTCTTGTCACTTAGACAAACCTTCCTAAATAAGTTATACGTATTACTAAATGTTTTCTGAAAGCATTTGCATCTTGCTTTCTTTTGGTGTAGATTCAACATGCTATTAGAAATGACACTTCAACATATGCGACTGCTGATGTTTTGCGTTCTGCTCCAGATCTTTCTCCTTCTAATATAGGCATTTCACATTCTGTTGAATTATACGTGAACAAACATTTTAAGAACAAGGATGAATTAATGCTTCAAATGAGAAAATGGGCATTAGAGTGGAAGTTCGAGTTCAGGTATGTTTGGTCGAACAAGACAAGAGTGATATTAGGTTGTGTTGACCCTAATTGCACCTGGAGGATGCGTGCAACACAGCTCAAATCTTCCAATTTTTTTTTGTGGTGAGGAAGTATGTCCATGGACATACTTGCAATACAACTCATAGACACGCCAACCATAGGCAAGCCTTTGCCAAGGTGCTTGGGATTTTAATCTGTAGCAATTATGGAGAAAAGAAGTACAGTCTCAAGCCAATACAAATTATGGAGCAAGTTAGACTTGATCATGGTGTACACATTGGATACAAACAAGCTTGGAGAGTGAAAGAGTGTGCTCAGGATTTGATCAGAGGGACTCCTGAGGATAGTTATTACAACCTCTCAAAGTGGTTGTTTAAAGTTAATGAGAAAAACCATGGATCAAAGGTTTATCTTGAGATGGAGTCAAATGGAAAATTCAAATACACCTTTCTTGCCTTTGGTCAATCAATTAGAGATTTCGAGCTGATGAGGAGAGTGATTGCTGTGGATGGTACTTTTCTCAAGGGGAAGTTTACGGGAACATTGCTTGGAGCAAGTGCACAAGACGGAAATTATTCCTTATACCCTCTAGCATTTGGGATAGTTGACACAGAAAACGAACTAGCATGGAAATGGTTTTTTAGAGGACTTAAGAGTGTGGTCCCTGATGCGTCCGATTTGGTGTTTATTTCAGATAGAGCTTCAGCCATTGCAAAGGCACTTTCAGTGGTTTATCCGCTTGCACATCATGGTATTTGTAGAATTCATCTGTTGAGGAATATAACACCAAAGTTTGGGAAAATTGGGTTGTTGCCACTTGTGGAAGTTGCAGCTGATGCTTATACCCGCCATGAGTTCATCCGCATCTTCAGTGACATAAGAAGCAAAAGCCCCAAATTAGCTGATTATTTGGAAGGTTCTGATTTTGCAAAGTGAGCTCGCTCTTATGCACCTTCGAACAGGTACAATATCATGACAACCAACATTGCAGAGTCACTGAATTCAATGTTAAACTTGACTCGTGAGTTGCCAATAGTTTCTCTCCTTGAGACTATTAGGTTAACTCTCACAACGTGGTTTCATGAACGAAGGGAAAAAGCTTCTAAACACAACAAGCTCGTCACACCACGTGTAGTGAAGGAGATGCTAGAAAGGTATGATGCTGCAATAAAACTTGATGTTTTCCAAGTAGATCGGTATGAGTTTGAGGTGAAAGACGAGACTCGGAAGTACATTATTCACCTGGCAAACAAGCAGTGCACTTGCCTCGTTTTTGACATCGACAAGATCCCTTGTGTTCATGCTATTGCTGCAGCTAAGCGTACAAACAAGGATGAGAACAAGTACGTTGATGAGATGTGCTTAACAGAAACATGGGCTAGAGCATATGCTGAGAGTATACATCCCGGTGGAGATTTAACTACCTATAATTTCCTAGATTCTGTATCTGAATATTCATGTGCCCCACCAACTACTAAGAAAAACAGTGGGAGACCTCCAAAAAAGAGAAAGAGATCAGCGGGAGAGTTTGGTGTACCCGGTTCAAAATCTCAAGGACACAAGTGCAGCAGATGCTCTAGAGGAGCACACAACAAGAGTACATGCAAATCACCTATATAACAAACTTATATTTTGTGCAAGACTTTACTTTTTTTTCATCATTTCGAAGTTTGGTTATACTTCATGGTTTCTAGACTCTTATTATTGTTTTCAAGAAAATACCTTGAGATTTTAGTAAGATTATCATATATTTTAGGAACTTTTTTCTAACTTCATTAGAATAGTCTTCCTAAAACAGTAATAAACCTTCCTAAATCACCAAAAAATGTTACTAAAATTGCACAAATCAATGAACCAAAAATCTAATCGATGTAGATTAGTGTTTGAAACAAACAATTATACATTTTTCACAACTGCTACTTTTAGTATTCATTAGTAATGTGATTCTTAAAGCTTTAGAACTCAAATTGACGGTTTTAGAATAGTCTTCCTAAAACAGTAATAAACCTTCATAAATCACCAAAAAATATAACTAAAATTGCACAAATCAATGAACCAAGAATCTAATTGATGTAGATTAGCGTTTGAAACAAACAATTAGACATTTTTCACAACTGCTACTTTTAGTATTCACTAGTAATGTGATTCTTAAAACTTTAGAACCCAAATTGACGGTTTTAGAATAGTCTTCCTAAAACAGTATTAATCCTTCCTAAATCACCAAGAAATGTTACTAAAATTGCACAAATCAATAAACCAAAAATCTAATCGATGTAGAGTCTTAATCAGATACATAATTTATAAAGTCTTAATCAGATACATAACATAATGTAACTACAACACCATAAAGTCAAGAGAACAAACGGATAAGAAAAAGACAACTTCCATAACAAGTTTTAGTAATCATTCTCCATTTTCAGGTAGACTCAACAGCAAGCTCTTCAAACAATTCACATGCCAACTTGCTTCTAAGGTCATGTGCATTCCCATCAGCAAGCTTTGACATGTCTTTAACTCCCATTGAATGCAACTCCATCATCTTCAACACAAAAAAACACAGTTCTCGGAATACTTGGTCTTAGGGATATCTTTCCCTTATAATTTCTCAACCTCATAAGGAACTCTGTCCTCGTCAGTAGATGTTTTGTTTGCAGCGACACATAAGAACATGAATCATCTCTGCAAAAGTACCAAAGTTATTCCCGAAGTAAAAGCAACAAAAAAAAATTGAAACCTAACTGATATAAAATAGAATTTATACCTGCAAATTGTCTCACATGATCAAGAACAATATATGTTTTCTCTGTTGGAAGCCCACAATTCATTATTGTGATATTGCGCTTCTTGAGGTTGATCACCATCCCAATCCAATGTTTGCTCTTGAATGTCACGCCATAGACCAGTTACATTGTCTTCAGACTCGGTGCATTTCAGACCAGTTACCATATGAAATTCTCTAATGGAGAATCTCATAGGCTGAGACCCGAAGTGAAACCAAAGCTCATTCTTTTTACCTGTCTTTAATGATCTCGTAAGAAGACAATGTATTATTTTCGTAGACAGGTGCAGATTTCTTGAGCTAAACCTCAGAACTGATCATAAAAAAGAATCCTTTATCCTCTGGAACAAGTCATCGCCGAGAATTTGTTTGACTTTGTCGATGTTTTTGTATACTGCAAAATAGTTTATTTCTGGCCCTACAACTTGATTAGGCTCATCTCCTATTGCAAATTGGAGCTCAAGGAGCATGATCCTTGTAGGCATTGAATCTCCCATTGTGTTTTCAATTGTTAAAACAAACAAACAATTAGACATTTTTCACAACTGTTACTTTTAGTATTCACTAGTAATGGAAATCTTAAAGCTTTAGAACTCAAATTGACGGTTTTAGGATAGTCTTCCTAAAACAGTAATAAATCTTCCTAAATCACCAAAAAATGTTACTAAAATTGCACAAATCAATGAATCAAGAATCTAATCGATGTAGATTAGCGTTTGAAACAAACAATTAGACTTTTTCACAACTAGTACTTTTAGTATTCACTAGTAATGGAAATCTTAAAGTTTTAGAACCCAAATTGACGGTTTTATAATAGTCTTTCTAAAACAGTAATAAACTTTTCTAAATCACCAAGAAATGTTACTAAAATTGCACAAATCAATGAACCAAGAATCTAATCGATGTAGATTAGCGTTTGAAACAAACAATTAGACATTTTTCACAACTCTTACTTTTAGTATTCACTAGTAATGGGAATCTTAAAGCTTTAGAACTCAAATTGACGGTTTTAGAATAGTCTTCCTAAAACAGTAATAAACCTTCCTAAATCTACTGAAATACTTAGCGACCAACAGTAATATTATATATTTGTTCCAAACAAAACAAAAATTCGAGTTCATATGAACTATCATAGCATGCACTATTCCGTACAAAAATTTATGATGTAAGAGATTTGGCTATATAGGAACATCTACCATGCTTTATATGACATTCATGCACAGAACGGGATAGTAAGTGCCTAGAAGTTTGGGATTATATTGATGCCCTAATAAGGCGAACTTAAACTAAAAAATTCAAACTCATACTCATCTCACAACAATACTTAACACTGCCACATAGAAAAGGAAGCGAGACCTGAGAGACCATGTGCTTAAGAAATAAAAGACACTTTCCCAAACGAAAGTGGTTACCTTTTCTTTAGCAAACAAGCCCCAAGAGATGGTGGAATGTTCGAAAGCTCTGTCAAACTCCAAAACTACACCTGCAATTCACGAAGAGTAAACATTAGAATGTTTAATTAACTAGAACTAATGTCACCTAAATCAATCTCTGATCTCAATCGACATAAGCACTAGAGATACAAACAAAATCTCTACATAATCCACCAAAAATTTATGGGACCATATTTTGAAACCTTTGTCGGTGAATATATGATTAAGCACACTAGAAATAGAATAGAAACTGTAAACACGTGATTTGGGAATAAACCTCAGGATTAATTTTCTCATTTATGGTTTTGAGACAAACAATAGAACACGAGTGTGTGTGTGTGTCCCTAGAGGCAAAATCCATGGTAGTTTGTAAATCTTAGGCATCCGAGACATTCAAAAACTTACCATCGTGTAAAAAAAGGATTTCAGAAATGGAAGATTGATGAGCCTTCTTTACGGTCTCTAGCAGCTCTCCAAAAGTTTGAAGCAGAATATATCAATTAGTAGTAATCAAAGCACCTGAAACAAGAACTGCAAGAACACCAAGTAAGAAAAAGTTAAAACTTTTCACTCAAGATTTTTTTTTTAAAAACCACATCATCCATCCTAAGCTGAAAATCCAACTAACATAAGTTCCACAACGAAGAACAACCAAGCGTTGCGTTGACCCTAAATACAGTAATTAGACATTTGCTTTGATGATTTTAAAGATAAATCGAACCAAATCATAAGCTGAGAACCCAGCAAAACCCAGAGGCTCGTTTGTATTTATTTACAAAGAAGAACGCATTAAAGCCTATAAATTAAGAATTAAAATACTTAGTCAATCCTAGAGTCAATATAATAAAAACCCATTGAAACTCTGGATCGAACAAAGAGAACATCAGTTTGATCTTCATTTGCTTGGCTAAAACTTTTAAGCTACCCAGGAAATAAAACAAACTCTACACAATTAAGCTACCCAGAAAATCCAGAGATCGAGCAGTTTTCTGATGAATCCTCTCTTTCCTTAGAGGACATTGCTTACACTCTTTGATCAAGTCATAAATTCTCAAACCGGAACCAAAAATCGAGCAATGCTGAAAAATTCAATAAAACAAATTTAGAATCAAAATTCGTAAATACTAAATAGGAATGGAATAATTTCTCACAAGTCTACGAATCCTAAATACACGAATCTAACATGAGGACAGTATCCTTTAACCCGGAACGCAATACGAAAACTTGAAACGGGTTTAGTATCAAATGAATTTGCTTGCAGATTCAAACGAAAGAGCATATAATCCAAGGAGATTTCAACTGTTTACTTGCTTTGTGCTACTACTACGAGAAGCAAAGAATTTAACCCAGAAGCAGATAAATCTCTCGTTATCCTTACCAGTTTCCAAGGATTTTGGAAGAGCGCGGAAACGAAACCGCCGACGGGATTTCTATATCCGACAACGATTTGTCGCAGATGAAAGTGACGATGGAGGAAAGCAAAGTCGGCCGCGAGGTGAATAACTCTTTGATCGGAGAGGAAGGGTTAGTCGGGTTAGTCGGGTTAAACGTTTTAATGAATCATTTTTTGTCAAATTCTAAATGAGGTGCTACTTTTGTCCCGCTTGAAAAGGAGGGTGCTACTTTGATGAACTTTTATTTTTTTTGTGCTATTTAAGAAAATTGTCCTAAAATATTTCTCTTTCTAAATATTTGATCAAAGATAGATTTATATCAAAACGATTTTAAATTAATAAAATTAACCAAAAAAAGAAAATAAATAGATTAACATGATTCTATAAAACCAACCCATCTTTTTTACCTAAAACTTATTCATATTTTTTAAAATATCATAAATATTATAGCTTCAAAAATTGTTGCCGATTGAAACCTAAATTTATTGTTAATCGGTTTATCCTGTTTTATTTATTCTGTTTCTGAATTTAATGGACCAAGTTTGATTAGTTGGACCAACCAAAATTAAAAGGCCCAGCTAGACAAAACACAATAAGCGATGTCAATTGTCAAAGGGTGAAGATGTAGGTTTATTAAAAGTAGGGAGTGATTCGTAAAATACAGGAGATCTTTGTGGTCAAATCACTCGAGATATTTTGAGTTTAATTTGATTTCAGTTTGGTGATTCAGGTCTTTAGTGGTACTTATGATGAATGATTAATTACTCATCTTCTTAATCAGGAACTTAAGTTCAAGTTTCATTAGTCTCATCATGTTTTCGTTAATTTATTCTATCTTTCTACCTGCTTTTTTTTTTTTTTTGTCGTCATTCTACCTGCTTCTTAAAAGCTTGGATTTAATATGCTTCTCTTGTTGTGTAATTCAAAACAAAAAAATTAAGATTATTTGTTTGTTTGCGTGGCAAAATCATTCAAACTAAGTGGAAAATATTTTGGTCCCAGGGTTGGTAATTTGTCTGATAAAGTCAACTAATAGCCAATTTAAACATAATCTTTTTTCGTTATATATGATAAATATCTATGTACACATACACAGTCTACAGTTTCATAGAAGTCTGGTTGTATAGAAAATAATTTTCTTTTGTCAGTTTTCTGTTTAACCTACTTGGAAGAATTTTCTGGACAAGGTTGATGAACTGGTGAGGTTTTGGTTCCTTGCTCTTCTTTTCTTGTAGCAGGTTTGCCTTGTTTGACATTTTAAGAAACGAGACGCTCAACAGAATTGATTGAATTATCCTTTCTCCACCAAATTTGGAGCAGTTTGAGCTCATGGCTTCTCTTCATAAATACTTAAAAATCCTCATCTCTTCATTGATCTGATATTATAGTCACATGAAAAGTTTGTATATCTTTTGTTAGGAAATCTCTAAAAGTGTTTTTGATCGTTTGTAGCTGTTTTTTTTGCTTTGAAGCAGAAAAAAACAGAGAGGTTACATGCTGTGTGTGTTTAGAAGGAAGCTCCGTTGCCTTTTCTCAAGACTTGGATGGGTCATCAAGAAACGGGTGAGGGCCAGAGTTATCATCAGGAGGTTCAGGAAAGCAAGGTGGAGAGCTCGAGGAAAGAAGAGCCCGGAAACAGAAATTTCTTCTATCCATCTGAGCTCACACTCCAGAAGACATATTCGGGTTGCCACGTTTAACGTGGCAATGTTCTCACTTGCGCCTGTCGTGCAAAAGATGGAGGATGCAACTTTTCTTGGCAGTATAGATGGCAACAACATTATAAGTCCCTCTCCAAAAGGGATTTTGAAGCAGTCTCCGTTACATTCTTCTGCAGTCAAGAAACCAAAGGTCTGCATTAATCTCCCGGACAATGAGATTTCTTTAGCGCAGAGCTACAGCTTTCTTAGCATGGTAGAGCGTGAGAAAGATGGTAACGACGGGAAGGAAAACAGAGGAAGTATCTCTATGAGATCTCCCGTGTGTCTTCCCTCTTGTTGGTGGGACCAAGAAAGCTTCAATGGATACAGCAGCAGAAGAAGCATAGCTGAGTTGCTAGGAGAGTTGGATGCAGACATCTTGGCTTTGCAAGACGTAAAAGCAGAGGAAGAGAAACTTATGAAGCCATTGTCGGATTTGGCTTCCGCCTTAGGTATGAAGTACGTGTTTGCAGAAAGCTGGGCGCCGGAGTATGGCAATGCCATACTGTCAAAATGGCCCGTTAAGAAATGGAGAGTTCAGAGAATCGCTGATGCAGATGATTTCAGGTGATAGAAAAAAAATACTCTTTGCTTATCTTACATTGATCTTCCTCTTTGCAACTATATCATTATTTCCATAAACCACAATTCTATAAGAGCCCGAAGTATTGATTTTAACTGTCAGCTTATGAGATTGTGTATCTTCTAGGTGTTCATTTTGTAGAGTTTAGGTAGTATATTTGAAGACACTCAAAACAAATTCAGGTTATAGAAGCCATAGAAGGTGCGATATTTTTGTTTTCTGTTCTATAACATAGGTTTTGCTGTATGTGGTCAACGTTTTTTTTGTGCAGGAATGTGTTGAAGGTGACAATAGAGGTCCCATGGGCAGGAGAAGTAAACGTGTATTGTACACAACTTGACCATCTAGATGAGAAATGGCGGATGAAGCAAATCGATGCAATTACTCGAGGAGACGAATCTCCCCACATCTTGCTGGGAGGCTTGAATTCTCTTGATGGCTCTGATTATTCCATAGCAAGATGGAACCACATCGTAAAGGTAAAAAGTTCGTTAGATATCAAAACTAAAGTATGTAATATATCTTAGATCTGTCATAAACTTAGTTTGTTTTCATATATAGTATTACGAGGATTCTGGCAAGCCAACACCTAGAGTTGAAGTGATGAGATTTCTCAAGGGAAAAGGATATTCGGATTCGAAAGAATTCGCAGGAGAATGTGAGCCTGTAGTCATTATTGCCAAAGGCCAAAGTTAGTTTCTCCGTTACTCTTTAACTTGCAAAGTTTATTCTTCCATTATTATTAATTATACCAAGTCATAGTTATAGTAATATATATATGAAAATTCTTGATCTGATATGTGCAGATGTACAAGGGACATGCAAGTATGGGACACGGGTCGACTACATTCTGGCATCACCAGAGTCACCTTACGAATTTGTTCCAGGCTCGTATTCAGTTGTTTCTTCCAAAGGTACTTCTGATCACCATATAGTCAAAGTCGATTTAGTTATAACCAAAGATCGATCTCGAGGTAGCTTCAAACATTCGCGCAAGAAAGCAAAGCAGAAGATCATCCGGATAAAAGCTAATTTGATGCCGGGAAGATTCGTGTAAATAAGGAAATCTGATGTCTTTATAAAATTTGGCTATAGAACTTCTTATATATATATATACACACACACACACCAATTAAGGAACTCTTGTTTATATGATAACGTTTTATTCTACAATATTCAGTGTGGTTACGAAGAACTAAATAAATGTTTTAAGCACACAATCGTTTTCTTTTTGTATTCTACAACAAATCTGGACAAAGATCACAACAATTTAGAAACAACAGAAGCAACACGTCTCAGGCAGAGACAGAATCCTTCTTGGTCTCCTCCTCCTCCTCACTAGTTGGAGCGTACCCTAATCCGCTCCGTTTGCTCGGAAACAAAGCGAAGATAGCGGCCGAGGCAACGCCCACGGCCGGAGGCAAAGCCATGACCAAATTCTTTTGCGTTTCCCTAAACCTCGGATAGAAGCAGCTCGCGGTATTAGCGTCAAGCAACACCAGTGTCCCAAACACAGCCACCACAAAAACCGCGTGAACGAAATCCGCAATCCTAAGCTTGTACGTGGACAAATCCACGGATCCTGGTTCCGCGTAAGTCCAAAGACCTTTCTTGGTGACTATACCGTACTTTCTTGATCCGTCGGTGCCTTTGAAACTATCGGTGAAGCATGAGAACACGCAGGAGAAGATGCAAAGAGAAACGAGAATGATTGACATGACCTTGTTAGCTGTGGAGCATTCACCGTCGTTAGTGAGGACAGGGTTGAGCAAAAGGTAGATGAAGAGTGTTCCTGTTGGGAGAAGTTTTATAAGACTCTCGAGGCCTGTGAGGGATTTGTTTGCCATTGATTCCGATGAAGCTGGAGAGTTTGTTTTGGGTATGAGCAAAGAAGAAGCTTCGGACATGGGCTCAAACTTCGAGTTAGATTTGTAAACTATAAAGTATGTTCTTGGCTTAATGCGTATTTATAGAAGAAGATAAATTGATATAACCCATTGATCTGGTCCGAGCTGTTGGGTTTAACACCGTAGAAAAAACTGGTAATGAACTTGACCAAGTCATATTATTACGTTTGTTTTATTAGTCTACACACGAAGACGCAATAATGCTGAAATGTACGTAGAAACAAAAGTATTTAAGTTTTGGACCTAAAGGAGAAGAAAATTCTAAGTCGTTGAAGCACGTTTGGTAATCTTGACTGAATCTAATTAAATAGAAGATTCTTTTGGGTCCGAAAAATTTGTAAGACTATCGGGATAATAAGCTAGACCGAACACGGTTAGCCAAAGGCCACCATATAATGAGTTTTTTTGTGTGTGTGTGTGTTTAAATGTTCTGTTTACAACTTTACATTCAAGTAAGACGCGACATTTTAGTTTTATGTTGTCAAACATAATTTATAAACGTGAAACGCAAATGGATTTAAAATATGAGCTTAAGTGTTTTTTCGTTTGCGTTCACAATTGTGTTTATATGTTTAAATGATGTGTTCCGAGCATAGGAGATTGGTACAGAGTGAGTCTAAGTGCTAGTGAAGGGCATTAGGCGGGTCACTTGTAGATTTCCTTTGTAACACTATCTAGAATCTAGTGGATTCCGAGCATAGTCTCGGCGAGACGTAGCGACCCTCATTAACGGGTGTGAACTCGTTAAACTGGTGTGTGCTCCTCTTTCTTTCTCTTTTGCATAATTTCTTCTTCATTCTCGTTGTTCTGGAAAACCTGCAACTTTGTGTGTTACACATCGTATCCTCTGTGTTACTCTGTTTCACTGCAACTTCTTAGTTTCACATTCAATCTTTCTCAGATTTTGGGTTTGTTTGGTCTTCTTCCAAGGAAAGTAGACGCCTTTGGGGTCAGGAAGATTTATCAATAAACAAAATATAGCATTTTCTCCACAAAAAAAAAACATAAGCAAAATATACCGCTTGGATTTTGTGTTTGCATTTAGATGTCAAAATGGATTGTTTTAACAATATTTTTTTAATATAACAATTAAAAGTTTTTATTTGGCCTTTTGAAAATTTGAATCAATCAAATTCCTAAACACATACACAAGATAGAATCAACAGCTCATTTATTTTACTTGTGTAAATTGAACTTGACCTGAAATTGGCTATGAACCAACAAATCGACATGCATGTTCACCTTTAATTTATTTGTTTTCAGTAAATAAAACTCGTAATTGGTTGTTTCTACGGCGACTTATATTTTAGTTTTATACTACATTTTAACATTTAAATTGGCAATTGGTTAATGATTTTCTTATATTAAATTGCTTGGAGATATGGGTGAGTACATATTCTTAGTTGACCTTTTACGTACTTGTTAAAAAACTAATTAGGAAGCATAGTTTAACTTTTATTCGGAGAAAATGTAAGATCGCAAATTCATAATAAGATTTAAAAGGTCTATTAATGATGGAGCAGCCTCTAAGACAGCAAACTCGTAATTGGCTGCTTCTACAGCGACTTGTATTTTAGCTTTATACTCCATTTTAACATTTAAATTGGCAATTGGTTAATGATTTTCTTATATTAAATTGCTTGGAGATATCATATGGGTGAGTGCATATTCTTTCTTGACTTTTTATTTGTTAAAAATCTAATTAGGAAGTATAGTTTAACTTTTATACGGAGAAAATGTAAGATCGCAAATTCATAATAAGATTTAAAAGGTCCATTAATGATAAGCAGCCTCTAAGACAGATGGACACATTATCAAGTAAGTATAATAGATATTATGCCATTGGTTAAACGCATCGTACGTTTAATAATGTCATCATGTTAGGCGTGTCAAAATGGAGATCTTTACCCAAATGTGCAGAAATACAGTGATACTAATATACTATTGTTTTTTTTGGCTTGCCGTGTTGGAAGTGTCATTGAAAATACACATTATTTAAGGAAGAATGCGACATATACTATGCATGGGGAAATAGATAAGAATGGTGTGTATGAGGATAACTGTGATCAAAGTATTTGAAATTTTGGAGTGACGGAAATCATAGAGACCTGACAAATGAAGAAGTAGCCCAAACTTAATAATATATATTTAATCAATACATAACCAGATTCTCTGAAGAAATCATAAACATCAGCTTTGCTGAGAACATGGATTGCAAAATTCAGAAGAAGTAGAACATAATCCAGAAACCTCAAAAACATTAGACTTGAACAAGATGTCAAATTTTAGACGGAAACATGTTAAATCATATCAGTATTAATCCAAAACATAATTGCCACATAGATTAGATTCAATAAAGAGAACTTGGAGATTTCAGATCCCTTGAGACCGTGCGCTAATAGAGATCAACTAGTGCATATCCTCTCATCGCTGGAAAACCATGGAATTTCTCCCATGGCTACAAACAAAATCGATTTCAGCTGCACGATTTAGGGGTTGGGTTTACCGCGATCTCATCGGAGAATTATCAAATTTTGAAAACGGAGAAGAACATATCTATATTTGGGATTATGCGATTTGAGGTATGGAGAAATAAAAAATTATTGACAGTGAATATGATTAATATATATAATTAAGTTTGAAATTTCAACAAATATTGTTGTGGCATAATGGTTGTGTGTATTTGGATTTAATTTAAAAGTCATGAGTTTGAGCCTCATTTTTGTATTTTCTATGTTTTAAAAAAACGTTCAAAACAACGTCGTTTTGGTTACTTATACACGGTGATATATGGACTATAAAATCTATATACGAACGAGGGTTGTATAGCGGTTTGACCAGTGTGTGGAGGGTTGACATGTATTTTTTTGAGGTGAAGGGTTAACTTGCAAATCTGATCCATGTGATTGTTTTTTCCCCCTATTATATAAGATGCTATACACTATTTAGTGTGGTTACGAAGAACTAAATAAATGTTTTAAGCATACAATCGTTTTCTTTTTATATTCTACAACAAATCTTGAAAAAGATCACAACAATTTAGAAACAACACATCTTAGGCAGAGGCAGAATCCTTCTTGGTCTCCTACTCCTCACTAGTTGGAGCGTACCCTATTCCGCTCCGTTTGCTCGGAAACAAAGCGAAGATAGCGGCCGAGGCAACGCCCACGGCCGGAGGCAAAGCCATGACCAAATTCTTTTGCGTTTCCCTAAACCTCGGATAGAAGCAGCTCGCGGTATTAGCGTCAAGCAACACCAGTGTCCCAAACACAGCCACCACAAAAACCGCGTGAACAAAATCCGGAATCCCAACCTTGTACTTGGACAAATCCACGGATCCTGGATCCGCGTAAGTCCAAAGACCTTTCTTGGTGACTATACCGTACTTTCTTGATCCGTCGGTGCCTTTGAAACTATCGGTGAAGCATGAGAACACGCAGGAGAAGCTGCAAAGAGCAACGAGAATGCTTGACATGACCTTGTTAGCTGTGGAGCATTCACCGTCGTTAGTGAGGACAGGGTTGAGCAAAAGGTAGATGAAGAGTGTTCCTGTTGGGAGAAGTTTTATAAGACTCTCGAGGCCTGTGAGGGATTTGTTTGCCATTGATTCCGATGAAGCTGGAGAGTTTGTTTTGGGTATGAGCAATTTGCTCAGAGCAAAGAAGAAGCTTCGGACATGGGCTCAAACTTCGAGTTAGATTTGTAAACTATAAAGTATGTTTTTTTTTTTTTTTTGGTAAAAACTATAAAGTATGTTCTTGGCTTAATGCGTATTTATAGAAGAATTAGGGATGATAACCCATTGATCTGGTCCGAGATGTTGGGTTTAACACCGTAGAAAAAACTGGTAATGAACTTGACCAAGTCAAATTATTACGTTTGTTTTATTAGTCTTCACACGAAGACGCAATAATGCTGAAATTTGTATTTCCTCCATAAGAAAAGTACGTAGAAACAAAAGTATTTAAGTTTTGGACCTAAAGGAGAAGAATTTTCTAAGGCGTTGAAGCACGTTTGGTAATCTTGACTGAATCTAAATAGAAGATTCTTTTGGGTCCGAAACATTTGTAAGACTATCGGGATTATAAGCTAGATCGAACACGGTTAGCAAAAAGCCACCATATAATGAGTTTTATTGTTTTTTGTGTGTTTGTGTGATTAAATGTTCTGTTTACAACTTTACATTCAAGTAAGACGCGACATTTTTATTTTATGTTGTCAAAAGATAATTTATAAACGTGAAAAGCAAATGGATTTAAAATATGAGCTTAATTGTTTTTTCGTTTGCGTTCACATTTGTGTTTATATGTTTCTATGAAATTACTAATTAAGAGAAATTTTGATATGTTTTCAATTTGCGTTACAATTTGTAAATGATTTATGACTTTACAGAAGTTCATTAAAAATTTTCAGAAAATAAGTATGATTTTTTTCACATGTAAACTCAAACGTGAAATGCAAATGAAAAGAAAAATTCCAATGCGTTTTTTTGTTTATATTTACAATTTGTAAATAATGCTTGATTTAAAAACATTAAAAGTGTTTAAAAAAAAATATAAACAGGCTATTTTAACATGTAAAAGCACATGCAATTATGAGTTACAATCAAGAATTATACCATTTGAGCTTAGATGTCAACATGTTTTAACTTACATAAAAAAACATACACAACAGTATTAGTTTATTTTTATTATACATCACACTAAACATAAGCAAAACATAGCATTTTCTCCAAAAAAAACATAAGCAAAATATACCGCTTGGATTTTGTGTTTGCGTTTAGATGTCAAAATGGATTGTTTTAACAATATTTTTTTAATATAACAAGTAAAAGCATTTTTTGCCCTTTTTTTTTTATATACATTTCGGCTCCAGGAGTAATTCCAAGCTCATACAGGTCCAGACTAATCTTCCGGGTGGAAGTGACACAACCCATTTCTAATGCTCCACTTGGCCAAGAACTAATATGATCATTTCGCTTTCGCGGAGAGTCGATCCCTGGTCTGGACCAACATGACGTTCCAACAGAGAAGGAATCACCCCTTCTACAATTTCTTATTTTTTTTTTTTTTTTGGCCTTTAAAAAATATGAATCAATCAAACTCCTAAGCACATACACAAGATAGAATCAACAGCTCATTTATTTTGAAAATATGAATCAATCAAACTCCTATGAATCGTAATTTTTTTTTTGGCCTTTTGAAAATATGAATCAATCAAACTCCTAAGCACATACACAAAATAGAATCAACGGCTCATTTATTTTGAAAATATGAATCAATCAAACTCCTATAAATCATTTTTTTTTTGGCCTTTTGAACATATGAATCAATCAAACTCCTAAACACATACACAAGATAGAATCAACAGCTCATTTATTTTGAAAAATATGAATCAATCAAACTCCTATGAATCAATCAAACTATGAATCAATCAACAGCTCTTTTTTTTTTTTTTTTTTTTTATCTTTTGAAAATATGAAACAATCAAACTCCTAAAGACATACACAAGATAAAATCAACAACTCATTTATTATGAAAATATGAATCAATCAAACTATAGAATCAACAGCTCATTTTAATTTTTTTTTTTTTTTGAAAATATGAATTAATCAAACTCCTAATTAGCACATACACAGATAGAATCAACGGCTCATTTATGTTACTTGTGTAAATTGAACTTGACCTGAAGTTGGCTATGAACCAACAAATCGACTAAGTCGTCATGCATGTTCACCTTTTATTCATTTTGAGTAAATAAAACTCGTAATTGGCTGTTTCTACGGCGATTTATATTTTAGCTTTATACTACATTTTAACATTTAAATTGGCAATTGGTTGATGATTTTCTTATAAAAAATTACTTGGAGATATGGGTGAGTGCATATTCTTTCTTGACTTTTTACGTACTTGTTAAAAAACTAATTAGGAAGCATAGTTTAACTTTTATTCGGAGAAAAATGTAAGATAGCAAATTCATATATAATAAGATTTGAAAGGTCCATTAATGATGGAGCAGCCTCTAAGACAGATGGACCCATTATAGTAAGTATAATCTAGATTAGAGAATTCATCAATCTAACCTTACACATAAAGTTTATTACCAGAGTAACTCTTAGGGAAAGAGGGCTAACTAAACTAACCTTAGAATGTGATTTGTCGTTTTTTACCACATCAATTACTATAATGTGTACACTACCGCAATTATAACGGTATGTCGTTTTAGTACTTAGAGATCGAATCCACAGAGAGAAAGAACATCACAATAAAAATACAAGAAACTACTCAAGCTAAGCTAAACGATTTTTTTGGTTTTTGTTTTAAAGAACTAATTACGATAAAATTAGAAATAAAAGACAGAGAATAAAAACATACATGACAACTAAAATTATTGCAAGCTAGTTTTAAAAACACATAATTAAAGAAAACAAGACACTAAACTCGGTGTTATCAAGGAAATAAAGATATGGATCGTAAGAAATAATATTCGATTAGGAGTATTCGATGATTCACTAATGATGTTTCTAATCACTCAATGAGCTTATTCTATGGCAAGGAACACACAAATAGCTTAACTCACTCTCATGATGCTAAACCTTTTATTGATAATTGATATAGCTCAAAATTAATACCCTAAAAGTACTAACAGGTGTAGTTGCAGTATATTAGGGATCGAACCACAGAGACTCAAGAATCACACAATAGATTATTTAGATTTGAATTATGCTAAGCGATTCAATTTAACAGAAATCAATAAACAAAATTAAGAGAGTTGTAATTCAATGGAGAGAATATAGGCCCAGAGTGTTTCTCAGGAAATCAGAGAATGCAGATAACCAATCAGTCAGGATTCAGGTTATGCATGGTTCTTGAACTCAAATCACTAAGCTATAATTAATCAACTGTCGTTGCGAGAATTATCTAAGTCTAAATCCCATAATCCCAAATCTCTTTGCAAATCCTAAAGATCTAAACCAGCTTTAAAGTTCAGGTTTGATATGTTCACAAAACAACTAAACCAAATCTCTTTGCGGATAGCTATTTTGTTCACCCTAAGTTCTGTCAGATTATCAATTGCACTGTCGTGCCTAATCGATTAACCTAAGATCTAAGTTCCAGATTCGTCAACCTAGAATTAGCTTTGAGAACAACCTATGGTGAACTCAGCCAAGTACTCATCAACCATCTCATCTAAGGTTTCTAGGTAGAACACCTTTCCTTCTATGGTTGGCTTCTTCATCACTTCCATTATGTTGAATTTCAGGACGAGATCTCCCAAGTGTAGATCGATCATGCCCTTCTTCACGTCAATGATGGCACCCGCAATTGCTAAGAAAGGTCTTCCCAAGATTATGTGATCTGATGGTTCTTCATCCATTTCTAGCACCACAAAACCAGTAGGGATAATGCAGTTCCCAACTTTCAATGGCAAGTCTTCAAGAATCCCAATTGGAAATCGAATTGTTCTATCCGCTAAGACTAGCGAAATTCTCTTCTTCTTGAAGTTAGTGTATCCAAGCCTCTTAGAAACCGTCAATGGCATGAGGCTCACGCTTGCACCAAGATCAACCAAGCATTTTCCAAAGGACAAAGGTCCTAATGTGCAAGGTAGTGTGAAGCTCCTTAGATCTTTAAGCTTCTTAGGCAAATTGTTTTGGATTATTGCACTACACTCATGATTAATCATTACCATAACCTCTTCAAGTTGTCTTCTCTTGGTCATAACGTCCTTGAGGAGCTTGTTGTATAATGGACACTCAAGCATAAGATCAGCAAACGGTATGGTTACTTGAACCGTTCTCATGATCTTCTTGAATTTTTCGAATTGTTTGTCCATGATTTGCTTCTTGAATCTTCCGGGAAATGGAAGTTTCAGTTCGTATGGTGGAAGAATGAAATCCACCTTCTTCTTGATGACTCCAGTTGACACCCCTTCATTATTCTTCTCTTGATCCTCAGACATTGGATCATTGAAAGTAACATTTGGCTCATCCAGAGCCGCGATTGGTGAAACCGATCCTGTCTTTTGTTCACACTAATTTTCACCAAAATCTTCAAGTCAATATTGACTTGGTTCCTCAGCTTCTACCACAACTTGCTCCCTTGTTGGTAGTTCAGTTCCACTTCTCAATGTGATTGCTTGGCAATACTCCTTCGGATTAGCTTCAGATTTCCTGGGCAAAACTCCGTTGGGTCCCTTAGATGTCGAAGCTACTTGAACAATCTGGTTGTCCAAGCCTTTCACATGTGTTGACAAGTGCTCAAATTTGGCGTTCAGATCATTGTATACTCCATCGACTTTGTTGTTGATATCCACCATCTTCTTGGTGAGTTTAATTTGCCCTTTAGCTTAGCCTTCCAAAATCCGTTGGAGCATACTTTGCACATCATTTTGTGCCCCTTGGTTTGATGAGCCTGGTTGAGCTTGATTGTTATTTGGCCTTGGTTGGTAGCCCTGTTGGTAGTTTGAGTTATAGTTCCCTTGATTTGCTTGAAAACCTCCTTGGTTAGGCTTGAAACCTCCTTAATTCGAATAGAAGAAAATTTTAGGTTGGAAACCTTGTTGTTGGAACCCTTGCCCTTGTTGTTTCACTTGAGGAGGGTAGATTTGGTTATGAGGATTCTCCACATTGTTGCTTCTATATGAAAGATTTGGATGATTCCGATAGTTTTGGTTGAATCCCCCTTGGTTTCCTATGTAGTTGAGTTCTTCATGGGATTCTTCATTTCCCTCTTGTACCACTTCTTGGTATATTTGTTGCTGCCCTTCAAACTCTCCCACATAGTTGATTGATCTTTGGTTCGCAAGTAGAACTTTGTCCAACTTATCGTTGATGTCCTTAAACCTTTGATCTTCATACTTTGTATCCCTCACCGTTCGATCATATTCACCTCCATAGCCTTGGTCACTTTGAGCCAAATTCTCAACTAGCATCTCTCCATTAAAAACATCTTGGCTAGCAAAACTCCCATTGCTTGTCGTGTTCAAAGCTAGTTGGTATTTCTCTAGAACCCCTCGGTGTAAGATTCCAAGAAGTGCTTCTTTAGATACTCCATGGTGAGGACACGCCCTTGTGTAACATTTTAATCTCTCCCACGCTTCATAGAACGTTTCATTGCTTCCTTGTTTGAAGCTTGTGAAGTCGTTTCTCAACTTTGTTCTCTTTTGTCTCGAGAACTTCGCCAAGAACTGCTTCTTGCATTCCTCCTAAGTTGGTATGGTGGTGGTGACCACACTCTTCTCCCACTGAGCAGCCTTGTCTCCCAAAAAGAACGGGAAGAGAGTTAACTTGACAACGTCCTCCGAGACTCCATTCATCTTTACCGTCCCACAAGACGGTCGAACTGATCGATGTGATCGATCGGGTCCTCCAATGGCATTCCTAAGAACCTTGAATTCTGCACCATGTTAATGAGACTTGACTTGATCTCAAAGTTGTTGTTCACACATGGTGGAGGCCTAATGCCAGCTCGAACCCCTTGTGTAGTGGGTTCATCGAAGGCACCAATTCTTTGTGGCTGTCTAGGAGGATAGATTGGCCTCGGTCCTTGGTTTTGTAAGCCCACTCCTTGGAGTTCATCTAGAGGTGGTGGCGGTTGGTGATCTCCTTGGTGAGGAGGATCGTTTCGCTGAGCGTCCATGCCTAAACGCCTCACGTGCTCAGCACGTTCTCTGGTTGCTCTTTGGTTGTCTCTTTCGAGTTTTCGAATATCTAGCACAACTGGTTGCAAGTTCTCTTGTCCTTGACTTCTTGTGTGCATACACCTTCAAAAACAGAGCAAAATATAGTAGTTTAGTAACAAAGTAAAGAAAAAAATACTTAGACTCAATTAGAATCCAAATCCTAATGGCTATTGCTATCTCCCCGGCAACGGCGCCAAATTGATTTGTCGTTTTTTACCACATCAATTACCCTAATGTGTACACTACCGCAATCATAACGGTATGTCATTTTAGTACTTAGGGATCGAATCCACAGAGAGAAAGAACGTCACATTGAGAATACAAGAAACTACTCAAGCTAAGCTAAACGATTTTTTGGTTTTTGTTTTTAAGAACTAATTACGATAAAATTAGAAATAAAAGACAGAGAATAAAAACATACATGACAACTAAAATTATTGCAAGCTAGTTTTAAGAACACAGAATTAAATAAAACAAGTCAGTAAACTCGGTTTTATCAAGGAAATAAAGATATGGATCGTAGGAAATGGTATTCGATGATTCACTAATGATGTTTCTAATCACTCAATGAGCCTATTCTATGGCAAGGAACACACAAATAGCTTAACTCACTCTCATGATGCTAAACCTTTTATTGATAATTCGAATTAACTAATCTCAATTGCAACCAAATTATCAACAAGTATAAAGCGTAAGTTCTTTTTAGCCAATTAATGATCCTTAGTCACGATTCTCATCTTACTAAGCATCAAAAACATGTTAAGAAATCTTCTAGACATTTTACCAAACTTCTCTCAAGTGTAAACTGACTATGATCTAGAAATTGAGTAGCTAGTTCAATCCTAGCTTTAAGACCACTTATAAACATCATAACTTCTATAATCTTGTTCTAAACATCAAAATATCATCATATATCCCTCTAAATCAACAATTCCCACAATCCATAATGAAACTACTCACACATAACTAAATCACAAAAGAAAACCGAACAAAAGAAAGACAGTGAAAATAAGAAGAATGATGGAATAAAAGTAATGAAATCTTCACTAAAATGGTGTAGATCTTGAAAGATTCATGAACAAAAGAGATAAGAGAGAAGAAGAATACTTTAAACAGTAAAAAGAAGCTAAAAAGTCTAATTTTTGTCTGTGGAGAGTTGTTGAAACTCCACTACAAAGTGTTGAATATATTACAAAAGGAAAGGGATCCAAAGTCAAGCCAAAAGTCATAACAAAGTCTTGATCGACACGTCTTCACTAAACCGGCCATAACTCTTGAACCACAGCTCAGAACGACTTGCAACCACCTCAATTGGAACGCTAACGCAATGATCTACAACTTTCATGAAGATCACCGAAGCTAAATATAAGTGAAAACCCTTCATCAGAGTCGATCTTTAAAGAGCTTCGGGTAGTTTCAGCCCATAAAATGATCAAAGTGTTGGAACGATCGTTCCAGAGGGGATCGATCGATCTAAAACTTTGAGATCAGTCGTTCTGATCGAACTGAGGTCGTTCCAGATGTTCTTGCTCATTCCAGAATTTTACGGTTTGCTGGATCGATCGTTCCATGGGGGGAACGATCGTTCTGATCTTTTTTGCTTGCCAGACTGGACTGTCATCACAAAACTTGGCATAACTTTTGATCGCACCATTGGAATGGTTTCAAACCACTTCCAAATGAAAGCTTATCCATTGATATATCTCGTGTTAAAATAAGAGCCCAATCCATCGGTGGTAAGTTCTTCATCGAATGCCAAACTTCTGACGTCTCTACATGATCCTGCATCTCTGTATACCGCAATGACCTTTTATGATGGCTATCCTCACTCCTCACTCCTCTGACTCCAAGAACACCTGAAAATGATTCAAACAAGCCAAAAAGAATGCAAAGACAACCTATGACATCTAAAATGCAATGCAATGCAAATGAGACTCAAATGCATGAAAATATCTCAAAAACTATACAAATTGAGATTGAAACATATGAAAATAAAGCCCTAAAAACATGTAAAATATGGTGTTATCAGAATGTTAGTAAATGTCATTTAGATCCAATTTTTCCTTTTTATTATGAATTTGCCATTTTCTTAAAACATGTAAAATATTTTTTAAAGAAAAAAAATTGAAACTAAACTAAATAAAAACCTAGATCTACTTAAAAAAAAAACTCTCTCTTTCTCTCTCACGACCGACGGTAACGAGCAAAACCCAGATCTACCTTTTCTGTTGTGTTCACGTTGGTGCGATTTCCGATTCCGGCGGCGAGAGAGGCGTTTCCGGCAACGATACGGTAAGTCTCTACATCATCTGCCTTCGTTTTACTTTTCCCCTTTCTTCCACGAAGTTTCTGGGAGGTTTCACTCTCGGCGAAGTAGGGTTGCGGCGAGGCTAGGGGCTTTGGGGGAGGCGAGTCGAGTGTCCATCGAGTCATTTGCTGCCGTTTCGACGAAGACTGGAGAATTTTCCGGTGAGGAATGTTAAATTTATTTTTTATTTTGTGGTAGATATTTGTAACGCGTGATAGTAGATTTGTTTTTAAACGATTTGAGTTTTTGGTGGTTTTTGTAGATTTATTATTAGTGGTGGTAGATTTATTTTAATATCGGTAGACTTATTTTTTTTTCTTCTCCGACAGGTACCTAGCGACATCTCTGGCGACAGTCCGGCGTCTGAAAACTTCCGGCTTTCATGTGATTGTCATTGGTGGTAGATTTTTTCTAAAGTAGTCATTTAAAAAAAGAATGGATGTAGACTTATTTTTTTAATGATGATAGATTTGTATTTTGACTCTTTGTAAGATAATTTTTAATGGTGGTAGATTTGTTTTGGAGTAATCCGGAAAAAAAAATAGAATGGTCGTAGACTTGTTTTTTACATGATGATAGATTTGTATTTCAATTATTTATAAGATAATCCGTAAAACGATTTGTGTGTAGATTTTGTTTTGGTGGTTTTAGTAGATTTATTATCATTGGTGGTAGATTTATTATGCAATTGATTTTTCTGTTGTTATGTTTATTAGGTGGTAGATTTATAATATAAGGTTTGGTAGATTTAATTTAATGGTGGTAGACTTATTGTTTTTTCTTCTCCGACAGGTACACGGGGACATCTTCGGCGATATTTTCTTCCTTTGAAAATAGTGAAGATGCCTTACTCATACACTCAACCATCAACCTCTATATCAAGTGTAAGCTCGAGAGATCGAACTGATGATTTTGAAATCTCAAATTGATGCTTTTGTGGTGGTGCAACCATACTATTAAAGAATGTGGTCACTTCTTGTTCTCAAAACCTTCACTATGTACTTTCTTAAGTAGTCAACGTTAATATTTTAGTGTGATGTTTTGTGTGATTTTACACTTGTGACTTTAGACAAGTTTAATTGTTTTAGTGTAATGACTTCAGCTAATTGTTTAAATGTAATGTGATCTCGGCTGATTTAAATGTAATGTCAGTTGGCTAAGTTAAGTGTGTAATGTTTAAGTGTTATGTTCAATGTTTAGTGTAATTTGAATTAAATATAACAGCATAAACACAAATAAGAACAAAAAAATCCGAAGTTAAAAGATAGTTATTACATAAAAAAAAAAACCAAAAGAACACAAGTTGAAGGTTTAAAAGAACCAATAAGACATAAATTCAAAGTTAATCTGAAAACCAAGGTTGAGAGAACATGTAGATGATGAAAAAAAAAAGTTCATGCAAGAAATTTTTGATATTGTAATACTTGACAACTGCAAATCCATTGATAGATACGTTAAGAGAAAGGTTAACCCGGAAAAAAATCATCTAACAAAATAAATCTACAATCAAACACTAAAATTTTTTTCGTAGTTATGAGTTTTAGTGTAAGGCAAAAACGTCATTTCTCATTCTGAAAAATTCAAATGTCTACCACCAAACAATGTCTATAAATATACCGTCAATAAAAGTCTACCATTACACTAAAAATAAATCTACCAACTGAAGGTTATCTGAGTAAATATCAAAACATTTATTAAATCTACCTCTATTACAAATAAATCTACCAAATAATTTTAAATATACCATCATTAATATTAAACCTACCACCATTACAAAACGAAGTCACAAAGATATTAGTCGGTTTTATATCTACCACCATTACAAACAAATCTACCAATTTATTGTAAATCTACCGTCATTAATATTAAATCTACCACCGTTATGAAACGAAATCATCGAGCTGTTACACTAATTTATATCTACCACCATTATGAATAAATCTACCAAACTAATATAAATCTACCGTATTTAATATACCCAAAGAAATAAATCTATTGTTTCGAACAACTAACCATCCGATATTTTCCGGTAGATAAGTCTGCCACCAAAAGAAAATAAGTCTACCGTTTTTAGGTTAATCTACCGCCATTGTAAATAAATCTACTAAAAAAGTAAAACACCTACCAAAAGTCAACAGATAAATCGTAAAATCTACCGCCTTGAAATATATCTATCGAGTCGTTAAAATAAATCTCCCAATAAAAGTCTACCAATATTTAACAAATCTACCATCTTTCAAACAAATCTATCATCCTTCAAACAAATCTACCATCCATCAAACAAATCTACGAACCAAAATTTGAGTTGACCAAAATTATACAAATCTACAATCAAAGAACGGTAGACTTTCGTTTTTTTGCGCGCTGATATTTCTATAAATAACTCCAACTTTTGCCTACGTAGCAAAAGAAAAATAATGACAGTTTTGTAATTACGTTTTTTCTCAACAAATGCCATAAGATTATTTTCGGTATGCTAAGTTATTCTAATAATTTTGATAAAATATACTCAAACAAATAATTTTTAAGGATTCTAGCGTTAGTTTAGTAATGCTAGAATCCTTGGTTAAACGCATCGTACGTTGAATGATGTCATCATGTTAGGCGTGTCAAAATGGAGATCTTTACCCAAATGTGCAGAAATACAGTGATACTAATATACTACTGTTTTTTTTGGCTTGTCGTGTTAGAAAGTGTCATTGAAAATACAAATTATTTAAGGAAGAATGCGACATTTACTATGCATGGGAAAATAGATAAGAATGGTGTGTATGAGGATAATTGTGATCAAAGTATTTGGAATTTTGGAGTGACGGAGAATCATAGAGACATGACAAATGAAGAAGTAACGGTTAAAAAATATGAGATGGTGTGCATGAATAGACTGAGATATATTCCCTCTGTATCAAATTGTTATGACGGAAAATCATAGAGACATGACAAATTATATGTTAGTTTTTCACACATATAAAAAAAAAGTTTAGTATAGACCATGATAACCTTGTTTTTATTAATGTTACTCAAGTTTTTTCTTTAAATAATCAATACTATAGGGATAAATTGAGAAAACAACAATAACTACACAATGAAAACATATACTTTCTTTGTTCCATTTTATAAGATGGTTTAGACTTTTTGTTTCTTCATTTTATTAGATGTTTTGCAATTTTATATCCAAAGTTTAAATGCATTTAATATTTTGTGACCATTTATAGTATATATTATCTTTTATGATTAGTTAAATTGTTTTATATTAAAATACTTTTGTAAGAAAATATTCTTAATCTGCGTATTTTTGACCAAAAAATCTTATAAAATGGAACAGAAAAAATAATTTTTAACAAAAAAGAAATATAAAACATCTAACAATTTGAAGCAGAGGGAATATAAAAAACTCACATAAAAAAATTATATTGTATGTAGTTAGTTTAATTAGTATATAAAGAATATAAGAACCATTGCATTTATTGTTAGTTGGTTTTGGAAATAGAAATACATGAATTTTGAAAACAAAAAGAGTTCGTGTTGGTTTATGGGTTGGTTTGCGTGTATGATGTGGCCATATGATTTGGCAGCATACCAATCCGGTTTGGTTAACCGAGAGAGAGATCAAATAATTTTTTTTTTTTTGGTAATAGAGACATCAGATAACTGAGTTGTGAGACAAGTGATTATTTGTTATTTTTCGACCAATTCCAAAGTAATTACATCACTTAACTGAGATAGAGTATATTTTAACGACTATTTATTCACATTGTCTTACGGTTTAGAACTCAAATAAAAAGATAATCTTTCAAAATGGCCAAATTAGATGAAAGGAAATGAAATTGTATTTTAATTAGTACTCAACCACATGATTGGAGGAGATAGGCTATAAAATTTAGGAATCGTATTTTGTTCGGCTGTGGACAATATCTACGAAGTTTTAGGCCTATGGACAGCGCCGAGCCCACTTATACATATTTTAAATATTTGCTTAGGGTCACTTTTATATTAGGCTTTTTGTTTGGAGTTAATTTGTTTTTGAAACAAATTTTGGGCCTTAATTTGTGATTGATATTTAGTTGTACTGGTGACTTGGTGAGCATCTCACTCACAAATGTTGGGCATTAACTCAAAGTTCGACACTTTCTATATATTTTAATTATATATAGAATAACTTTTATTTTTTTATTTACCTTTCGTAATTTCCTTAACATCTTTGAAAGCATTTCTCTATATTGTTTGTTTTATTTTAAAATAAATAAAACTTTTTTATGTAAATAGTTTTGGTAAATTCAAAATGTCTGATTGAACCAATAACACATAATATTCTATATGTTTAGAACAAATGAAACATTGAATTGCATTTTCAAATTAACGGCGTTGTATACTTGTGTTGAGATCAAAAAAATTATATTAGTAATAATAAATTTATTAATATTACCATCTTAAAATTTTTAATTGAATCAAAACGAAACATATTTATTTTTTGTTTGTCTAGAACCTCAAAAACGCTAGGAACAGCTCTGCCTATAGATTTCAAAGTTGTATAACACAACTTGATCAACTCATTACGTTACGATTTTGTGAGACATCATTGTATTTAAATAAACTAACAAATACATATTTTATTCTAATAAACAAATACACTAGTCAGACAAAATCAACGAAGATCAATCAAATTGATATATTACTATAAACTTTCTCCCAAGGAGATGCTATTTGAAAGATACATTGAATGCAGGCAGTGCATATAAGATATACTTTCATCAGTTGTACAGTAATTTTAAATTCCAAAACATAAAAAGTATTGTAAATATTAAGAAACAAAAAAAAGACAAAGAGAGAAGTATCAATGCTCTTTTATTACATCTACTAAAACACGAGGAGCAAAGCGGGAAATAAGGGGCGCGATGGTTTAGACGGTTGACAGCACGACCAGCTTCCAATTTTTAAAGTTGATTTCTTTCTTGATTCTTCTCTCACATCCAAACTAAAACTGTAATAATAAAATACATATTTTTTTTTATATTTTTTTTAAAAAGAGTTTTTTGATACGGAGGATTTTGTTCTCATCTCTTAAGTACTGAGGATTTGGTAGACAATTTCTTACTCCATTATTGGCAGAGAGAAACAGAGGAATAAAGAACACAAAAGAAAAAGAAAAAACAGAGAGGATGGAGTTGGTTCAGATGCAGAAGAGTTTGCAAGATTACACTAAATCACTCTTCTTGGAAGTAAGTTTTTAAAAAGAGAGTAAAAGATTACAGTTTTCTCTTTGTTTTTCTTTTTCTTGTTGTTCTGTTACAGCCATTTCTTATTGGAAAATAGAATTTGAAAGTGGAAGAAAAGGTTTTTAGGTTTTAGGAGTTTAAGGGTTTAGAATTTATCTATATCTTGAAAATAAAAACGAAATCTTTGAAACTGATCATGAGTCTAGGTTTGATTATGTTTTCTAATTATGGAAAGTCTTATTGTTTTGGTACCAAAAAAGGGGATTTTGGACAGCCAGTTCTTGCAGCTGCAACAACTACAAGATGAAAGCAATCCAGATTTTGTTTCACAAGTTGTCTCTCTTTTCTTCCAAGACTCTGACAGGATTCTTAATGATCTCTCACTTTCCCTGTAATCTTCATTACACATTCTCTCTTTAATCTTCTTCTCTTTCTGTCCAGAACTTGTGTTCTCACTTTTCTTTTTTGCAGAGATCAACAAGTTGTAGACTTCAAAAAAGTTGATCCTCATGTTCATCAACTCAAAGGTAGCAGCTCCAGGTAACAAAAAACAAAATTGGTTACTTCTTATTTAGATCTGATTCTGATCCATAATGCTAGAAGACTCATCTATGTACATGTATATAATCATTTTTGAGATCATAAAATGTATAAAAGATTAAGCTTTTGAGTGTGTGATGTTGCCAAATAACAGTATAGGAGCACAGAGTGTTAAGAATGCTTGCGTTGTCTTCCGCAGCTTCTGCGAGCAACAAAATGTTGAAGCGTGAGTTTGATCGAATATGTTGGTTGGTCCGTTCTTTTTTTCGATTTCAATATCTGATTAGGTGATAATAAAATCAATGAAAATTTCAGATGTCATAGATGTTTGCAACAAGTGAAGCAAGAGTACTATCTTGTGAAGAATAGATTAGAGACTCTGTTCAAGGTGAGGACTATATAATCCTATCGAATTTTGCCATATTTGATCATCATTTGGAAACTTGTTTGATTCTTTTTTGGTTTTCATGATCGAATTTACGCAGCTGGAGCAACAGATTGTAGCCTCTGGTGGGATGATCCCAGCCATGGAACTCGGATTTTGAGTGGATTCATCACATCATCTTTTATGGTTATTCCAATTTGGAGCTCTCTTCTTCTTTTTGTTACTATCGTAAAAAAGGTTGTTCTTCTGTGAACTTCTTCCTTGTGATGTTGGATGAGTGAAACACTAAACATTTTCTTAATCCACACCTAAATCCTACTTTTGTATAATAATAAGCCAAGCATATAATCATAGTTTTATATATTCAGAATTATGCTTGTTCTTTTCGGATTGGATAGTGATAATTAGTGTATCCACCCAAAATTACTACATGAAATGTGTCTTTAGCCTATACGTAATTTATTATCAATTATCCAATTATACATCCAGAGGTTACAAACTTCTAATACTATATGCATCATGTTGACCGGACTGGTTTGTTTTTGTTAGGTTGATGCCAAAGTGAAATAAATAATAACAATTCAATTTTAATTAGGGGCTTTTGCATATAAGTTAGTTTATTTGAAATTCCTAAAAAATTTTAGCATTTTTTAAACTTATTTAAAAAAGTAACATTTATTATACTATTTATGACAATTTAGCTCATGTACAGTACGGCATGTAGGGTTGTCAATTTGAGTGTTTACCCGCGGGTGCGGGTCGAGAATTTTTAAATTGCCAAAAAGTGGGGCGGGTGCGGGTCGAGTGTTTTCAAATGCAGGATGGGTGCGGATCGAGTGTTTTCAAATGCAGGACGGGTGCGGGTCAACATTTTTTCCTGCAAGTCTCGCGGGTTACCCGCAATTATGGCTCATTCCTTAATTATTATTATTTTTTTTTTCAGATTACTCGATGCTCTTCGTCGAAGAGTCATTCATCTTCATCTTTTTCTCTCCCAAAATTCCCTCTTTCCCTTCCCTTTTCGCAAACCTAGACAGATGCCTGCGATTGCTCTGTCTTCCGAGACATCCAAGCCGTCTTCGGTGAAGATCATCGATCCTCCACTCTCCTCAACGGCTCAAAAAACCGCATCAACTCAACCAGATCTGGAATCTCCTCCTCACCGATTCACCGAAGGAGGCTCCTCCTCCACCGATTTAGATTTAGCCACCGATTCAACGAAGGAGGCTCCTCCACGATCATGCACCTTCCGTGAAGGACGGATCGAGAAGAAGAGAGATTTTTTTTTTTTTCGTTATGAATTTTTTTTTTTTTTGGTATTGCGGGTTACCCGCAAGACCCGTTCGACTAATGTGGGCGGGTGTGGGTTTACCATATGGGGATTCGCAGGTCAAGCGGGTAAAAAAAAAAAAAAACCGCACCTGCGACGGGGCGGGTCGGGTCAGGCATGGTGTATCCAACCCGTTTGACAAGCCTAACGGCGTGTACGCATGTGGACGGTACATAGGTAGACATATGGATGAATATTTTTGCTATTTACACACTAAAAAAACAAAAATAAAATAAAATAAGTATTCATTTACTACTGAAAGTTAAAATAAGTGACTTCCATGTAATTATATCTTTTAATTACGAAGATTCTGGTAGCTTTTTCATTAATCAAGTGGAGTCAAAGTCCGATGTGACAATGAAGTTGATCGTTATCGGAATTGGATTCTTTATTTTACTAATTTTGAAACTCATTTGCAACAAAACAAATAGAAAATAGTGAATGCTGTGAAGCTCAAGCAAAAGAACCCAATGGGCCATATGAAGTTTAGTCGTCCAAAATGATAAGAAATGACCCATAAGATACCTAGAGTTAATGTTCAAAAAAAGAGAGAAGAAACAGATTTTTTTTTTTTTTTGTCACCCAAATGCTTTAATTAATCAAAAAGAACAAGCTGAACCAGCAAACAAAGCGTTTTTTGCTACACAATCAGCAACTACATTTTCTAAACGAGGGATAAACTCTTGAAAGTGATGAAATCGAAATTTCTGGTGAAGATTTTGATGTCTTCAAGAACTCCATGAAGCTCGGAAATACGAAAACTTGTGTTGATGGCTCGAACCAGATATAAGGAGTCGGATTCAACTGAGATTGTCCTTATTTCTTCAGAGGCTGCGTGGGAGAGAGCTGCGCGGATAGCCATACCTTCTGCCAACAAAGGGGAACTGACAAAGTCAGAGACTTGAGAGAAACTACGCATCGAGTTGTTTCTAGGGTTCAACAGAATCCAGCCTAAACCTGCTTTCATCTGAACTTCATTCCAGGCTGCATCGGTTTGGCATTTAAATTCTGTTGGAGGTTCTACAGGAGGGGAGGGCACCACATGCGAGGTTACATTGGTTTTACTCAGCTGCCCCTCTTGCCATTCTTTGGCTTCACGAATTGTTTTAGTCACTATTTCCACCACCGAAAGGGCTTTGTCATCAAAGATTAGCTTGTTTCGTGATGTCCATAAATTCCAGCAAATCCATGGTGCAAGGGATGTTGAGGCTAGGCCCACAGGGGGAAGACACTCAACAAGCTTCACCTCCTTCCACATTTCATCAAAGCTGGGGTGATGCTTGGGCCAGATTTCGGTGGTGAAAGGTGCCTTTTCCCAAACTTCCCCTACAAAATCACAATGGAAGAGCAAATGCACACTGGTTTCGGATCACCACAGCGAGGACAAGGCAAATTAACTCATGGGATCCTCTCTGCTAGACTTTCTCCCACCGGTAAGGCTCCACTTGCTACACACCATAGGAAAGTCTTGATCTTGAGAGCTGTATAAAGGGACCAGATATCCCCCTTCTAGCTCAGAGAGCTATTACATCGAGGAAGGTTCAGATCCTCATGAGCTACAAATTAAAATACCCAGATTTTGTAGTATACTCACCCGATTTTTCTTTTAACCAGATTCTTTTATCTTATGCACCAATAAGGCTTGGTTTAAGAGCCAAAATCTTTGGTTCTATCAGAGGAAGAAGTTGCCGATTTTCAACTTATCCCAGCCCAGGTTTGTCTCGTCAAAGAGGTCAGCTACATATAGATCCAAATCACTCTCCAAACAAGGGCCAAAAGGAGCCACTTGGGATGATGTTGACAACCAGAAACTCTCCCATACTTTCACAGATTTTCCATTTCCGATAGCCCACCCCAGGTTCTTTTTCAATAGGTCTCGACCTATAAGAATGCTTCTCCATCCATGTGACGCCGATGTAGGACAATCACTATCCAGGAAATCTGAGTGATGACAATACTTACCAATAAGAACTCTGGCCAGGAGGCTATTTGGATGATTCAGGATTCTCCAACTTAGTTTAGCAAGTAAGGCATCATTAAAACAAGGGATATCTCGGAATCCTAATCCTACGTCATTCTTGTGTTGTGTTAACTTATCCCAGGCGACCCAGCACATCTTTCTCTTATCCATCTTTCTCTTATCCATCTTTGAATCCCACCAGAATCGAGTTAGGGCCGATTAGATCCTCTTGCATAACGATCCATGAAGTTTGAAACATGTCATAGCATACGTAGGCATAGAGGCCAGCACACTTTTCAACAACACCAATTTCCCAGCCCCTGACAAAAACCTTGAAGACCAGCTAATGGCTTTTTGTCTGATCTTGTCAACAATACTTGTGAAGAGATCTTTCTTCCTTCGTCCAAAGTTCTCTGGTAGACTTAGATATTTCCACACTCCACCTTCTTTACTGATTTTTAAATCTCTCTTAACTCTATCCCTTATATCAGCTAGAGTCTTCCTTGAAAAACTTATAGAGGATTTGTCTACATTTATTGTTTGACCAGAAGCTTGTTCATACTTCTTGAGGATGTTGGTTAACGATGTGGTGTTTTCCACACTAGTATTGCAAAAGAACATGGTGTCATCTGCAATGATTAATCCTTGGGCTTCCCCTAGCAACTCTCAATCCTATTAAAGATCCATCTCGTTGTGCATTGGAACATAAACCCAACAACACTTCACTGCACAAGATGAAGATATACGGGGACAAAAGATCCCCCTGTCTAATTCCTCTCGACGGTTTCACAAATCCTCTTGGCCCCTCATTAATCAAGAAGGAGTATGGGACAGTGCTAACACATTGCATTACCCAGTCAATCCATCGGTGGTGAAACCCAAAATGAGATAAAACTAACCTGATAAACTCTCATTCCAATATATCATACGCCTTGCTCATATCAGTTTTGACCGCCATTGAACATAACTTCTTAGCTTCTGAGTTTTTGAGGTAATGGAGCATTTCATGGGTGATGAGGACGTTGTCAGCAATTGCTCTGCCAGGGACGAATGCCGACTTGTTCTCCGACACAAGTTCATCGAGAACCGGTTGTAATCGCCTTGTCAGTAGTTTGGAAATGATTTTAAAATAGACATTGCATAGGGCAATAGGTCTATAATCCGCTACTTTCTTTGCTCCTTGAGCTTTGGGGATCAAGCGGATGAAGGTTTCGTTGCTAGAGCGGGGTAGAACAGCAGTAGAGAAAAACTCTTGGATTTCTTCCACAATTTCGGGACCTACTGAACTCCAATTAGAGTGAAAGAAGCTTGCTGAGAAGCCATTGGGTCCTGGCGCTTTATCAGCGTGAATTGAGAAGATTTCCAGCTTTATCTCCTCCGCTATCGGGTCCGAAATCAGTCGAAGGTTTATCTCGTCTCAGATTTTTTCTTTGATAGCTTCCTCGACAATTTGGGATCTGAGCCCTCTTTTGATGAGAAAAGCTTTTGGAAATAAGACACCACCACTTCCACGATCTAGGTCTCTTCGAATTTGGGCACTCCATCATCATCTTCAATGACTGAGAAGCTATTTCTGGCTTTCCGGCCTTTCGCGGTGGCGTGAAGGTAACCCGTGTTCCGATCACCCAAGCTTAACCACATCGTGCGGCTTCGTTGTTTCCAGAAATCTTCTTCAGCTTCATATGCTTTTCTAAGCTCGTCGTTCAAGATTACGATGAGAGCTCCGTCGTGGATGGGGTTCACCATTGCTTCTTCGAGCTGATGTTTTCCTTCGGCGATCTTCTGTTGACTATTGATGTGGTGGGCCTTATTCCAGTCAATAAGGGCCCATCTACAATTTGTTATTCTTTGGGCCACTGGGCAATAGGGGCCCTGAGCCCAAGTGTCTTTAATTAACTCTTTTATCTCTGTGTTATTTCTGAATCTTTGGTCATATCGGAAAAGTCTTTTCTTTTTCTTCCTCGATAGATCGAAGTGAGTAACAATTGGTCTGTGGTCGGATCCCTCGAACATGAGGTATTCGCTCCTTGCCGCCGGGAATAATTCGGCCCAGTCACTGTTCGCAAGGGCTCTGTCCAGTCGACAGCGAACTAGATGTTCACATCGGGGTCCCCTCCAAGAAAGACAATCGCTAGAGAATTGAAGGTCATATAAATCTCCTTCCGCTAGGAAGGATCTATTATCAATAAAGGATCCTTCCGCACGAGCTGATCCTCCTACTTTTTCTGAGTTGTTGATGATATCATTGAAGTCCCCGAAAAGGAATCAATGAGCCTCTCTAACTGTTGCAAGTTGAGTAAGATGATCCCATATTTCCTTCCTTTTTTGCTTAATCAGATCACCGTACACCAAAGTGATAAAATAGTTGATCCCTCATATTGCAGCTTCGAATCGATGTAGTTGTCACACGACGAGATAATTTCAAGGTCTATCTCTTGTTTCCAGAAGAGAGCTAAGCCTCCTCCTCCTCTGCCGTGTGGGGGAACCAGATGATGATGCCCATAGCCCATCCATTGTAGTTTCCGGAGAACAAATTCTTCACCATTTTTTGTCTCTGAGAGAAAGAGAATCTCCGGGAAGAGAGACAGTCTGATTTCCCGGATTCGTTGAACTGTCAAGGGGTTCCCCAATCCTTGAGAGTTCCAGCTCGCAATCTTTAAGGAAGAGGAGCTGATGGAGTATGAAAATCCATCACTTTCTTCTTCATTTTCGGGACAAATTTACTTGTTGGAGGTTTTGATCCCTGGGGGGGCACCTCACTATGAGGATTTACAGCGCTTGAACTTCCCCCAACAAAGAAGCCGGTTCTATCTTCAACTCGAGCAGAAGGGTCGACCAAAAGTTTCATGCGAGGTGAGCTTTGGAGTTGACGTGCTTTCATTTTTTTGAGCTTGCATCTGCAGGAGGTTTTGGGCTGACTTGAGTCTTTTTCCTCCCAGGGGGTCTCCCTGGCTTACGTTTCGGAAGAGCTACAATAACGTCCATGCTCAACACACCAGTAGATACAATGATCTCTGGATTTACTGGACCAAGTCTTTGAGCCACTGGGACACGTTCCTGAGAGTGAGGGAGAGGAGTCTCCTCTTGTGGGATAGTTGTTATTCGGGTTTTCGGTTTTAGGATGTAGAAACCGATCGGGTATTTTAAAGTTTTTTTCGGGTTCGGTTATTTACTTTCGAGTTCGGTTCTGGTTAGGGTATCCGAAAAATAATTTAAAAATAAATAAAAAAATTAGTTAAATTTGAATAAAACTGGTTAAATTAAATAAAATTTGGTCAAACCTTAACAAATATAACTAAAAACTTCGTATATTTTGGTTATTTTGGGTCTCTCAATCATTTTGTTATAAAATTAACTCATATCTTCGGATTTATAATTGTAATTTTGGGTTATCAAGTCTAAATATAATTAATATTTTGGGTATATATATGTATTTCGGGTATTTCGGATATCCATTCGAGTTTCGGGTTCGGTTTGGCTTCGGTTTCGGTTTTTCGGGTTTAGAATTTAGAAACCGATTGGGTATTTCCTCGGGTTCGGTTCGGGTTCGATTCCTCTTCTTCGGGCCAGGTTCGGTTCGCTACTTCGGGTATTATGCCCAGGCCTAGCAGCCTGGACAATTTGAATTGCTGTTTCTTCTAGCTGGCCTGACTCTTCTGCTTGTCGGAATCTCTCCTTCCTAGCAGCACTTTCCGTCGGGTCCGCACAACTGGTATATTGAATCATAATATCTCTTAATTCTCCCATTGCTTAGTTAATGGCCTCTTGCTGGACTCGAGGTGGTGAGGTTTGGGGATTTGCATTTACATCGGTCCCCCATCTACTTAATCTTAGTGATTCTACCCTTTCCCATCGAGAAGGATTAGTGGCTAAACTCTCCCTGAATTTTGCTCTTTATGCTTTTTCAGGTCTCAAGGAAGAGCTTGTGCTTCTTCTCTCCCCCCCGGGTGGAAGTCTTGATTTTTTTGGTAATCTGAACTTTTCCTACAATCGGAACCATCATTGGGGAGTCTGGAGTATCGGGAAGTTCCAACATGGTATTTTTTCATCATGGGATGATGAATCCTTGCCTTGTGGGAAGAGTAGTGATTATGGTAAGGCCGAGTCTCCCGGGAATCCCTATACGCTCTTCTCAAATCTTCTCTGCCTCGGCTTTTGTGAGGATCAGTGTTGCGAGCAACCTCGATTTGGTTATGAGGGGTTGCTCCATGTGAATTCCCTAGCAACGGTGAGGAGATTTTTGCGTTTTCCGATATGAACTCAGGTGATTCTTTGTCTTCGTGGTCTAACATCATGCACAAGGGGCAATGACGTTCAAGTTTCTCGTAGACTAGATCTGCCATAACTTCATCTCCATTTGGTATTCCACAATGGAGGTAGTGATAAGGGGCTTCAAACCATCGATGTGTACCCTTATCCTTGCCGAGATTGTAGTAATTTCAACGTTTTCACAGTATTCTAAAGAATCACCCAAGCTTCGTATGGTTTCGTGGGTCCAAAGGTGGACAGGGATGCTCTGCACGTTGATCCAGAACGGGATCTGTGATGGAAAGGACTTGGAGATTGTGGGCTCCCATCTTTGGATAATAAGCATCCAATTCGCAAAATGATAGGGTCTGTTTGCAAGGACCATTTGGAGATCTTCCTCATTTGCAAACTGGAATTGGAATTTTCCTTGGCCTAGGTTAGCACCTATAGGCCGAACAGAGGTTTTCCAACGGTCGGTAAAGAACGGTATGATGGACCAGACCTTTTGGTACTTCTGGTGTATAACTCTTCCCACTAGAGTGAGAGAGTGCTTTGCTAGGAGGGCTGAGTTGTCGGAGTTTTGAACTTTAACCCGAATCGATCTCGGTGGTTTGTTGGAGACAACAATGGCTTTACCTTAGTCTTGGAAAGGGATCCTTTGAGCCATTTTCAGAGAACCAGCCTCAAGCTTCAAACTTTGGGAAAGGTTGAAAAGATTTCACTAAACGGTGATAGTGTGTAGAAGCAGAGGATATGACTGCACCTTGGAGTTCCACCTGTTAACAGCCTTCACTTAAAGGATTTACCTGCATCTAGGGTTTTGAAGAGCTTGAAGATGGAAAGACAAGCAAAGGAAGGTTGTCGGAGTTCCGTGGGGAAGGGAGTGAGACCTTACCGGCGAGGAATGGACCTTCCGACATGGTGTCGGGGGCGGAACCCGGCAGAGGTTGGTCAAAGGCGGTGGGGTGAGGGAAAGCTTATTATATTTAGTAAAGAAAAGTAGATAGAAATCTAAAAAAGCGAATCTCAGATAAAAGAGGGAAACTTCAAAACTCGTGTCTGAGTAGATTTATCCCAACTATGTTTTTAGTTATCTCGAATATAAAAACATTTAAAAAAAAAAAAAAAAAAAACTCTTCTAGAGTTTATTTTTTTAGGTAATAAAAAAGAGGCGTCTGAAGTTCTCTTACTTTTTTTCTCTTCCTTTTACTTTAATTTCTAATTGTTGTACAATTTTATGTTTAAGGCTCAGCCTTTTCTCAAATAATTATTTTATTGATTAAGAAATTCCACGTTTCAACAAAATAATATACAATAAACATCGATAATTTATAAAAAAAAAATTTGGTCAACATTATGACTTTTTTGTTGCATGATTGTGAGCTTCTATGAATCCCTAAAACTTTCAGATACTTATACCAAAACATATATAACACTAGTGAAAAACATACATATACCAAATTGCCGGAATTTAAGGTCGTTCTTTGTTGGATGCCCATTTTATATATCAAAAGGGTAATAGCATGTAAAGATTGGGAATATATAATAGCGGTTAAAGATTAATTGTGAACATGTAATTGAGAGATTTAAATGTATTTTCCAAAATATATATCTAATTCATACAATATGCGACGAAAAATTCGAGTTACGGGTCGAGTTCAGATAATTTGGTAGCTAAAATAATTATCCTAACATTCACTAATTCTGGTAAGGATTAAATCTAAAATTAAATATTTTGGGTATTTTGAGAAAACTTTAAAAAAAAAAAATTCAAAACTTAAATTAACCAAACGGATCTGAAACCATGACCCATACTCAATCCGTTCCTATATTGTTGGAATAAAATATAATAAATTATTCCAAACATATCATTTAATTATATTAACAGATAGCTAAATTCGGGTATATAAGACATAAATTCGGGATATATATAAGTCGGGAACTCGTCCCGAAATGGAAAAGTGTAATTTCAGTCGAGAATCATTGAGAGGTATATGTGAGCAAACGCACATTAAAAATGACAAAAATTCTTAATTTCTAATACAGACCTGTGACCAAGAGAGAAAAAAAAGGTTACTATATATATTATGATCCGTTCAAGAACCTCATGTTTTATGCATGTTTGACATTGTTTTATGCATGCTTTTGTTAGTCTTTTCTTTATTTTTCTTTCCTTTGTAGCAAATTCTATATTTTTATTTCTTCAACTTCAATGTTTTTTTTATTAAATTAGTTTTTCTTCATCGTTTTGTTCTTAAGTAACTTTACTAGTTCCTTATAATGTAGGTTTCCTTTTAATTAATTCGTTTTTTTTTTCTTTTTTTAAATCAGGGAAATCCCGGTTAATTTGGTACTCAACTTTTTTTTTTTTTTTGCAATTCACTTTCCACACTTCATTTTTTTTATTGAACCTCTCTTAGCATTAATTATGCAATATGAAAAAGTTGATATCATTTTTGGTACACCAATTTATTTTTGTATAGATTACATTTTGTTACAGTAAATTAATAACGATAATTTATTCTTNATCCTAAGGGAAGCATGTTTTGCTGAAATCACAGCTACATGCATATATACAAGATGCCTAAATATAGACACGAGAGGTTAACCGAGAGACTTACTATCATATTCCATTTAAACTTTCTCCGTTACATAGTATAATTACGAGTGCCGTCAAAAAAAAAAAGAAGAAGGTATAATTACGAGTAACTAGTCCTAACTCAATTACACGACTAGTTAACACACATGAAACACATGCATGTAGAGTTATGTAGAGTTACGTTACGTTACGTTACGTATATGTTTGTGTGGATGTGAAAGTAGAATGTATTTTCATACAAATATACACCTCGCAGTGAGAGGTTTGTTCAGAACTCTTCGTGGTTGACCTTTTTCAGGTTTCTAGGAAGCCGTTCGAGAAAGAACGTGAAACATGCAGAAGATTTTAGCGTCTTTATAAAATATAAAAGTTTCTGATGTGTTTTTAGGATGTTTAATAATAGGTACGTAGCCTTAACAAATTTTGTAATCTTGTTTTGAATATTCATATGTATTAAAGATCATTTTCATCTAAAATTGTCTATTAATTGTACAAAACCTAGCTCGGACAAACCAACCGATGATTATGAATAGTGGTAGTCGTGATTATTGGAATGACTTTATATAGGATGGGTTAAGGTGAAAGACTTATTCCACAATATATTGATCCGTCTAGTGAAAACGAATTTTAATTTCTTAGAAATAACATGTGATACTGTAGTGCATGTAACGTTATGTGAATGGATTGAGATTTTATAACAAGAGTTTTAGATTCTTACGAAATAAATCTTTTGCTTTTATTTTGCTAGCTTGTATATAAAAAGGACATAATTTTTGTCTGTATTTATAAATGATTATGCTGTTTTGGGTTATGAATGGATATATATGATTTTAGATGATTAGAAGGAATCTGTGAAGACATTTGTCTACAGTTTACAAACTCTGTATTTTGTTCTCATCATATCTTTGTAACTTTAAAACTTTACAAAAAGTTTATATATATGCAATTATTTTCTTTTTAAGTAGTTATCCATATTGTGTGAAATAGATTTCTACTTTATTAATTTATATAAAAGCAAATCATAAATATAATAACATCCAGATATAATTAAGTACGTACATTAAATTAACTAATTAAAAAATCTACGGCTAAAATTTTACGCCAAATAATTTACCACCATCAATCCACATAATTTTTACAAATACCATTAAAATACTAGGAGTATTTGTTTACACGGTTTCTTTTGTTTTGAAATTTGAAAGGATTGCTTCGTGAAAGGGATCAAATTTGTTGAAATAAAAGGAAAACTTAAAATTTAAAATATAAACACAAGTGTACATCAATTACCTATACCAACGTGGATATTGGACTACGTGAACCAATCACAATCTCCATTGAAATGTTGGATATGAGCAATTTTTCTATATTTAGACATTAATCAGAATAAATATATTATATTTATATATTAATACGAAGTTAGCTTTCTAGTCTTTTTATTCCTCTTCCTTCTCTATTTAAGTCATCTCCTTCCACCATTGTTGCCACCCCCACCACCACCATTAATCACCAATCACCATCGTGATATGTCTAGTCAATAATTAAAAATTATTTAATATTTTACTGCCATTTTGAGCTGTGAGTAATTTATCTTAGTAAAAATATAATGTTCCTATAAATTGAGTTATAACTTAAATAATTGAAAGTTATAGGCTTCACGTTTTAGCAAAAAAAAAAAAAAAATTTATAGGCTTCATTCACCTTTAGCTCTTCTCGTTGGTCTTGAGCAAAATTTCTCAAATGGCTCTCTCTGCATTTGGCTTTCCCTCTTACTTAAGTAAGGAAACTTCAATAGATTATTGCAAATCTACTTCTTTATCTTCTTCTCAATCTTTGGCTACATATCTTCCATCACTACTATGCCCGAGGAGTACCGTTTCTCTTGTAAGATTTTTCTTCTTCCTCATTTTTTTGTTTACTTATTGATTATTATATGAGCTTACATTTAATGGAAATCCTGCAAATTATCAGTGAGAAACCACACTGGTTTCTATGGTATTTTTTTGTTCATTTCAAAAATGTGAAATATGATGTTTAAAGAAACAGATTGTTTTGACATGAAACTGTTAAGCTTTGTGGAAGTTTGAGATTCTTTTGAGAATGTTAGATCAGTTTGAGAATTATTATTATTATTATTTTTTTTTTTTTGCACTTTAAGATGAATTGTTGAAATTGACTCTGCATCTTGTTTATTTCGTATCCTAGAGGACAAAAATATATTAAAATTTATTGAAAATGACAACCATTTTTTTGTTTGTTTGTACAGTCAAAAATAAGGACAAGAGTATATGGCTCTCTTGCAGAGAAGAGTGAATATCATTCCATTAGACCACCAACTCCTTTATTGGACAAAATCAACCATCCAATCCACATGAAAAATTTGTCCATCAATGTATAGTTCTTAACCCTAAGCTTTAATCCATCTGTTTACTCTTTACACTTTGTTTTGTCTCGAATTGAAAAATTGCAATGATTGAATAAATGATTATACTTTTTTGGAATTGGATATGATGTAGGAACTCAAAGTTCTTTCGGACGAGCTGAGGTCTGATGTTATCTTTAATGTTTCGAAAACCGGGGGACATTTAGGTTCCAATCTCGGTGTTGTTGAGCTCACAGTGGCTCTTCATTACATCTTCAATACTCCTCAAGATAAGATCCTTTGGGATGTTGGTCATCAGGTTGGTTTATCTTGTTTGTAAAGATGTACATTCCATTTAATTTTGAGCAAAACGTTTTCCTTTAGCTACACAAGTTCTGACTTTGTTTTTGTCTCTTTAAACAGTCTTATCCTCACAAGATTTTAACGGGGAGAAGAGAAAAGATGAAGACACTGAGACAAACCAATGGCCTGTCCGGTTTCACCAAGCGAGGAGAGAGTGAGCATGATTCCTTTGGTACTGGCCATAGTTCAACCACAATATCTGCAGGCTTAGGTAAGGTTTCTTTCTTTTGTGACAAGATAGTAACAAGAAAGATAGTGATTTAAAGTAAGGAGTTATGATCTTGATTGTGAAATAGGGATGGCTGTGGGAAGGGACTTGAAGGGTAGGAACAACAACGTGGTCGCGGTTATAGGCGATGGTGCCATGACAGCTGGACAAGCTTATGAAGCCATGAACAATGCTGGCTACTTAGACTCCGACATGATTGTGATTCTCAATGACAACAAGCAAGTTTCTCTGCCTACTGCTAACCTGGATGGACCAACTCCACCTGTTGGAGCTTTGAGTAGTGCTCTTAGTAAGTTGCAGTCTAATCGTCCTCTCAGGGAATTGAGAGAAGCTGCAAAGGCAAGTATTGCTCTTTTGATTAAGTTAAAGTATTTAATTTTGTGGAAATGAAAGTTTCATATGTTGTTTACAGGGCGTGACAAAGCAAATTGGGGGATCAATGCACCGACTAGCTTCAAAGGTCGATGAGTATGCTCGTAGAGTGATTAATGGAACCGGTTCAACACTATTAGAAGAACTTGGTCTCTACTATATTGGTCCAGTTGATGGACACAACATAGATGATTTGGTCTCCATTCTTAAAGAAGTAAAAAGCACCAGAACCATAGGACCGGTTCTTATTCATGTCGGGACTGAGAAAGGTCGCGGATATCCTTACGCAGAGAAAGCTGATGATAAGTATCATGGTAAAACTAATTCACATAGATAACATGATTTGTTCTTTCTTAACTATGCATTCTTGGATTGATCCATATTCCTTCTTCTTGTTTTAGGAGTTGTGAAATTTGATCCAGCAACAGGTAAACAGTTCAAAAACATTGCTGAGACTCAGTCTTACTCTACCTGTTTTGCGGAGGCCTTGATTTCAGAAGCAGAGGCAGACAAAGATGTGGTTGCCATTCATGCAGCTATGGGAGGTGGGACTGGTTTGAATCTCTTCCAACGCCGCTTCCCTACTCGGTGTTTTGATGTTGGTATAGCAGAACAACATGCAGTTACTTTCGCTGCTGGTCTTGCCTGCGAAGGCCTTAAGCCATTTTGTGCAATCTACTCGTCTTTCATGCAACGAGCTTATGACCAAGTAAACGCACACATAAATATTTTGTTCTTATTTACAAAAACACTTTCTCAGAACTTAACTGATTCTGTTTTTTTGTATGCCGGTTTGTGTAGGTTGTCCACGATGTTGATCTACAGAAACTACCTGTGAGATTTGCCATAGACAGAGCAGGACTTGTGGGAGCAGATGGTCCAACGCATTGTGGAGCGTTTGATGTGATGTTTATGGCTTGTCTTCCAAACATGATAGTGATGGCTCCATCTGATGAAGCAGAGCTTTTTAACATGGTTGCAACCGCTGCAGCTATAGATGACCGTCCTTCTTGCTTTCGATATCCTAGAGGAAACGGTACTGGCGTTTCACTTCCTCCTGGAAACAAAGGTGTCCCTCTTCAGGTATGTTTTAATAGAAAGAATTATTATGAATTCAAAACATTTTGACATGAACATACAAGTTTTAATCTTTTTTGTGGTTTATATTTTCAGATTGGAAAAGGTAGGATACTAAGGGAAGGCGAGAGGGTTGCACTCTTAGGATACGGATCAGCTGTTCAGAATTGTTTAGAGGCTTCTTCTATACTCGATAAACGCGGATTAAAGATAACTGTCGCTGATGCAAGATTTTGCAAGCCGTTAGATGTTGCTCTTATTCGCAGCTTAGCTAAATCCCATGAGGTCCTCATCACGGTTGAAGAAGGTTCTATTGGAGGGTTTGGATCGCATGTGGTACAGTTTCTAGCACTCGATGGTCTTCTTGACGGAAAGCTCAAGGTACATTACATTTTGCACATTCTCTATTTCATTTTCTCTCTTTATCCCCTGAACTTGTGTGGTTTCTAATCTAAATGTTTTATCTCTTCAACAATAGTGGAGACCAATGGTACTACCTGACTGGTATATCGAGCACGGATCACCACTGGATCAACTGGCTGAAGCTGGCCTCACAGCTTCACACATTGCAGCCACCGCACTTAACTTAATCGGGACACCGAGAGAAGCCTTGTTTTGGGAGTAACGAGATCTCCAAATTTCCAATAGGTGGCTGGTTCACACACACACACACAAAGATTCTTCAACAGAACCAGAGTGCTCTAATACTCTGGCCGCAACAGAAAGTTACAATCGCTTATAGATAGGTAGTTAATTAAGTTTCCCGCCAAAAAGCTATCGTAGTTAGTTTTTGCTTGTTCTTCGGGTGAACGACATTTACAATTATCTAACATCATCATGTATGAAGTAAGATCCTCTTGTTTTTGAAAATTTCTCGTATATTATTCCTATTCGTTCTTAAGCAACAGTAGTTAAAGCGTCTTCTTGAAGTCAAAAATCGGACCAACCTTGGACTAGACTGGTTTGTTACATCCTAACAAAGAAGTAAATGTTCAAGAACTTTCACTTTCTGCAAACCCATTCATTCACATTCAAGAATGATTGCGTGTGTGATTATGTCTAGTTTCAACTACGCTAAGAGATACAACATATGGCTTTTGGATTCTCATCGCTTAACCACATAAATTTCTCTACTTCCTTGTCATCATACCCGAAAACCGACTCATCCCCTAAACGGATCAGTTCCATATCAATCTCGAGACCATTTTCGTTTTCGGGGTCCTTACTAGATTCTTCAACTTTCTCTTCCTTCACTACAATCTTCGCTCTTTTGCCTGTCTTCTTCTTGAGTTTCTTCAACAACTTCTTCGGATCAATCTTACCCTTGACCACAACCTTGTGACTATTCATATCCGTCACAAATGTTTCAACACCTATTTGTAGATCATTCAAATTACAAAACTCTTCGAAACATGGATAATATTGTGAAACCTATCTGAAATTGTAAAATAAATTAGAAGGAAACGTTACTTTGTTTTTTACCTTTATATTTTGAAATAACTCGAGCGATTTTTCTCTCGCATTCGTTGCAATGCATCGATATATTGAATTCGACATCCACATACTATAACATATCAAAGAAAATTGAAAACAAAATATAAGGATTGTAAGAAAACAATTGAAAACAGAGGATTAAGAAACAAAACGATGGTGTTTAAGTGTGATCTTACTCTGACATTATCCTTTTTCTTTTCTTTCGTCATTGGTGAATTGGACGATCAGTTCTGTTAAGTTTTCCGACTGTAAAATTGTTTGTCGAAGCGACAAGAGATGTCTCAGCGTCAAAAGGGTTAATAATGTAGTTTTTGAATCTTTGATGCAATGGCGGTTCAGATTTGGGATGGTAGTTATTGACGGTTAATCTGGTTCGGTTCTTCGACTTGGCAAATGCGAATAATTAATTTATTTATTTTAAACTGATGATTCCTTGTACTTCTAAAATTGTTTTATATTTATTTATCATCAAAGTATTCACCGATATTTTATAAATCATCAAAATTTATACAAACAACTATATATTAGGTCCTCTATTTTACCCCAAAAAAAAAAAAAAAAAAAGGAATGTGTGTGTAACTCAACTTTATAGGCTATGTTTTTGGTTTAGATTAAAGAAGACAAAAATTAAAACCTTGATAAGAAAAATATGTAAAAGATTGAAAAAGTATTAAAAAAACGTCACGATGATAAACATAATTTAATGACAAACTTTAAGGTATATTTTTGTTTTTCCATAATTTGTTTCTGTTTATCATTTATTGTCATTTGCTGGTAAATGTGTTATTGCTAAAATGATTATAAATAACATGTTAGGTTAAAGAATTGTGTTAGCTTTGAGAGTCCAACCAATTATTTGTTTCAATCTCCCTATCCGTTTCTCTTGTCAAATTCTCACAAATAAGGACATGTTGTAATCACTCAAAATCCAACACTATCCATATAAAAAGAAAGTGATAGAACAACTCTCAACGACTTTAGAAAACTCCAAGCAGTTTATAATTACACGAGTTGAAGCCAAAGACAAGAACATATTACATGTACAACCACTTTCTAATCTGTCTAAAACAGAGCTTCATAAAAGGAATACTTTGATCACATTTCCTCCTTTACCCTCTGCGGCGTTGGAACTCACCTTTGCCGTCTCTTATCCATATCGTTGACCGCGTTCTCTTAACATGGTCAGCGAAGAGACGGTACCTGACACAGTTCAAGATTCAGAAGAAGAGGCATGAATGAGATGAAACAAAGCTTTGTTCGAAAAATACAAGAATCTCTTGTCATATAACAAATACCAACCTCTCGAATTCTAGCTTTTGAGTAACTATCCCATTCAACAGTAACTCTGAGCTATAGACCTCTGCCCCTGAGGAAAGAAAAGAAAAAGATAAACCGTAAATTCCCTGTGAAAATCTACTACATAAATCACAAGGAGTTATACAGACCAAACTGTAATTCACCTCTTTCCAGGAACGGTATGCTCATATCGCGATCCTCTTCACAAGATAAGACCAGAAGATTCTCCGGGACCTTAACTGCGCTTAAGGCAGATCTTCCGAGTCTTTCTACAGGCTGGAATTTGTTTTCAGTATGAATCAGTTTTGGGGAGAAAAAGTTATGAAGATTATTTTAGTTTTTATGCACATGTAAGTGTTAAAAAGCGAAGAAATGATTACCAGTCCATGAACTGCCTTAACCAAAGTCGTGATTGTGTTTAAACCAGGCTTTGTATTTGGGGTGATAAAGACTCTTCTCCCCTGAAGTGGTGTAAAATTAATGAGCGAAAAAGGAAAAAAACACAAGCAAAAAGAAAAGGAATTGAAACCAAAAGAGTGTTAGATACCTGTAGTAGCGGATACTGGCGTGCACTAGCCAAAGAAACCCCCATGTTGAAACCGAATTCCTTCTCCTTCTTTGAGTCTCTGAGTATGTAAGGATCCTCGTCAACATACATGTTTACTTGATCGATGCTTTCAAGCCATTGTGTTGTCACCACTGGCTTGCCTGAAGCGATTGCTTCCAGCATGTTCCTTGTGCGCATAAAGTTATCGGCTACAAAGTGTGTTGCCTCCATCATGGAGGATGCTTCCGAGATATCAAACCTAGCCAAAATCTGTTAAGCAAATGCCAGATTGTTAGAAGTTTACTTTTGTATAGAAGTCTTAGTTAATGTAAAACTGAAATTCCACTAACCAATTGAGAAAGCAAAAGACAGAGAAATCGGTTCACATAGTCAAAGATAACTTAAGTGACAGTTAGAAACCCAAATTATACCTTCTTCTGATGCTTGGTCACATCTTCATCAAGATGCTGGCTGAACAAGACACGTATACTACCCAAATCTCTTCTCTTTCTTGTACCCTTAGTTTCGGGAATAGGTTCCACTAATGGTGAGGTTAAGCTACGGAATTCCCTTGTAGTGTTTGACTTACGTGAATCCTTGCAAGAAAGTCTATGATACTCGTCACCCATGCATATAGGTGATACATTCTTTGCATGCGTCTTAGACTTAACTGGAGTATCCAAAGCGGCATCTGAACTCCTCCCTGCCTCATTATCCTGATCTTGCGAAATACGAGCTGATCTTCTCCGCTTGGGATAACTCAACACCTCTGCTTCACCTCTGCTTGATTGCTTAAGTAGCTTAGACGTACAATGTTTGTTTGATAATTCTCCTCGTCTCTTCTTTGTACTTGACACAGTAACTTCATCTGGCGTATCAAGTTTGTCATTCCTTGAACTATCCATATTCTTCTCACAAGCCTTAGCAAGAACTGATCTAGCCTTCTTGGTTTTTGGTTTCAGCGATTCAACATCATTATCAACAGCCTGAATCCCTTTGATTCTCTTGGATTTCCTGGTAACAACTCCACGACCAGAAATGCCTCCTTCCCGTAGAGATTTCTTACCTATAAGACAATTTGGCTCAGGATCAATTTCCCTGGCGTCTCCAGAGTGCAGAGCTTTGATCGCTTCAGCAGCCATTTGCGTATCAGGGCCTGCTTCTACCTCTTCACGCCTATCAAACATTCTTGTATTACTTTCCTTGGAAATTTCATCCAACTCATCAACAAGATTCTTTTTAGTCTCTCGTGAAGCAGTCTGGACCTTCCTTCTCTTCCCGCTGCATGGACCTTCCTTATCAAGCTGGTCACCCTTTGAAGACCTTTCGATACTCTTCCCACAAGCTTTAGCAGGACTCGGACTAGCCTTGTTCATTCTTCTTTTCAACAATTCATCTTTACCCATAGCCTGAATCCTCTTAGTTCCCTTGGATTGTCTAGTAATGACTCCACCATTAGAAAACCCTCTCTCTTCTCCCGGTGACAGTTTCTTTCCTGTAAGACAACTCGCCTCAGCATCAAATTTGTTGCGGTCTCCAGAGCACAGAGCATCAATAGCTTCAGCAGCCACTTGTGTATCATACCCTAAAGCTACCAATTCACGCATATCAGATATTTTATTATTACTGTCCTCGGAAACTGCATCCAACTCTTTGCCAAGATTCTTTTTAGTGGCCTCGATTTTTTTTTGGCTCCTAGTCACACTATGCTGCAACAGTTTGGAATCAGAATGAGCCCTTCTTTTATCCACTGCAACTCCAAGTCCTCTACGACTTTCATGTATCAATTCTCTTTTCTGTTCTCTAGGCAAGGTAGAAGTTTTCCGTGCTTTACTTGCAAAGCCAAAGAATTCTTCTTTTCTTCTACAAAAAATATCACCCCCTCCTTCATCCTCACGATTATCATCCCAGTCAAAAATACCGTTTCCAACAGCTCTCGCTTTGTAACTTACTTTCTTTGCTAATTCTTGTGGACCTTTAACACTTTGAACAAATTTTGATTTTTCTTCTGTTCTCTTTCCACAATCAGCTTCAACTTCAACAGCAAACTCTAGACATGACTCACTAATGAGTTTATCAACTAATTTAAGAGCACTGGCCTGGGATGCCTCACCAGGCTCTTGAGAGTCAATGTAACTCAAACCAGGAGAAGGACCGTTTTCTTCAGGCGAATCATCCTCAAGGAATAGCTTCCTCGCTGTTCTTTTTCCTTCATTTTTCTTTTTGACAGACATACTGGGAGGACATTTCTGAATCCCTACTTCTCCAACATTATATTCAAGACGAGAATTATGTGTGGCTCCTTGACCAGAAGAATGACAGTTGACTAAAGTAGAACAGTCTCTGTTGAGAAGCTTTTGGGTTGCAACACGAGCTGCCACAGCAGAAGCACGAAAAGCTGCTGAACGAACTGAAGCGAACCTAGCCACCTTTCCTGGTAAAAGAAGAAAATTTCAGTGAACAAAAATGCAAATGAGAGAGGGAGCTTCAAACTCTTTAAAAGTATTAAAGAGAACATATAGACAAAAGTTTTTACTTGAGAAGCATGCAAGATGGCATATACTGACTAAAAAAAACTGCAAGCATCAATAATTCATTAAAAGAACACAAGGAAACATGACTACCTTAGTAGATTAAGAACTTCATCTCCAAGAAGATATGCAAATATTAACAATGGCGTTAGAAACCCAAGTACGAAAAACATGCTTATTACCACAATTGATAAAGAATATTTCTCATGCCTGGAGGCTAGTAATCTCTGACCAACTAATGTAGAGTCGAGACATTTTGACCCAAGACGCATGAAATGAACCCTAGTAGCCAACTTTAATTTTAAACCAGAAGTAAAAACGAGAACTTGATGCAAGAAAAGAACAAAAATATTTCATGTTTTCATAAACAAACTCTGCAATTTTGGTTAGAAACTCACCAGCATGTTCATTCGACCGAGTATCAAGGGCACCTGTTGGTTTAATGTTTTCATTAGCATGCTCTCTATTATCCTCACTCGGTAACAGATTTCCGCCTCTGCTATGCGAGTCATCACAGTCATAGAGCTCGCTGTTGTCCTCCAAGAAAACAGTAACATCATCGTAATCACTATCCGCAACAACTTCATCATCAAAATGACCGAGCACCTGTGTAGCCAACTGATTCTCCTCCACAAGTGGTTCTTCTTGAGTTTCAAATCCCAAATCCACAGCTTGAGTTTCGCGACAAAGAAGAAACTCTTCGTTATCACATTCAACGTCTATGACCTGAGTCTCCATATATTCATCATTGATCCAGGCATCGTCCTCAAAAGGTACTGTGTCCTGCATAAACTCATCGCTACAATTCCCAAGCCAACGATCTTTACCTTCGCCTAACATACGCAACAAACAAGGTCAAGTAATAATAAACTTAAATCCAGCGAAGTACCAAGGAAGCCACATAAAATTTCCGAAATTCTCAAAATTATAAAAATACGATCGATCACACAGCGATTTTTTTTCTTTAGGATGGAAAATAAAAACACATTATCGGAGAAACCATCACAGTTAAAAACCCAATCCAAACTCTTGGTTGATGTTGAGAAACCAGATCGAGGAGAGCAAAAATCACAGCTTTATGACGAATAAACCCTAGAGAGATCGTTACGGAATTACCAGAATCAGAAGGCGAAGAAGAAAGAGAGTCAATCGGCTGGGTCTCTTGATTCGCAGAAAAGTTGTTCTTCGCTTCTCCCATTTTGATTCATACACTAACAAAACTCCGATAACAGTACCCCAATCGTCGGGATTGATTTCTCAACACGAAGTTGTACGAAAGCTTTAGAGGAGAATTTGACGAATTTCGGCGAGATCCCAAAGTGAGGAGAAGAAGAGCGAAGACAGTATTTAGGCGCGCAAAAGACAGTAAAGCGTCTCGTTAGGGTTCGCGGGGGAGTGTGTGGGGTTAACAAATCTGGAGGGAAATAACGTAAATTTGGCTTTATATATTTAATTTATACTTAATTATCCAAGATGGGCATTTGGTCTAGTGGTATGATTCTCGCTTAGGGTGCGAGAGGTCCCGAGTTCAATTCTCGGAATGCCCCTTTTTATTTTTCTTCTTAAACCATTAATTGGAATATCACTATACTGAGGAAAACATTAGCTTCATCAAGCAGACAACAATGAAAATCTCTTTTTTTTTTTTTTTTAATTAGAAGAGAAATAAATTTTAGACAGAAACACTTTATTCACATGTCGGGATTCGTACAGTTGTAATTATCTACTTCCCTGTTTTGTTCTAATCATATCTTTGTAACTTTAAAACTATACAAAAAAAATTATATGCAATTATCTTCTTTTTTAGTAGCTATCCATTTTGTGTGTAATAGATTTCTACTTTAATTTTTTATATAAAACAAAAAATAAATATAATAATTATACTAAATTAACAAAGCAAAAAATCTAAAACTTTTTTCAAAAATACCATTAAAGTAATGTACTATTTGTATACACGGTTTCTTTTATTTTTAATTTTGAAAAGGTTGATTCGTGAAAGGGATCAATTTGTTGAAATAAAAGTTAAAACTTAAATTATATATACAAGACTACAACTGTACATCAGTTACCTACACCAACGTGGATGTTGGACTACGTGAACCAATCACAATCACAATCTCAATGGAATTGTTGGATATGAGCAATTTATCTATATTTAGACATTAATCAGGATATAAATATTTTATTTATATATTAATACCTTTTTTTTTTTACATCATTTATATTTATATATTAATACGAAGTTAGCTTTCTAGTCTTTTTATTCCTCTTCCTTCTCTATTTAAGTCATCTCCTCTCCACAATTGTTACCACCCCCACCACCATTAATCACCATCATGATATGTCTAGTCAATAATTACAAATTATTTAATATTTAACTGCTATTTTGAGCTGTGTGGTAATTTATCTTAGTAAATATATGTTCCTGTAAATTGGGTTATAGCTTAAATAATTGAAAGTTATAGGCTTCACGTAGTCACACAAAAAAAGAAAGTTATAGGCTTCATTCACCTTTAGCTCTTCTCGTGGGTCTTGAGCAAAATTTCTCAAATGGCTCTCTCTGCATTTGGATTTCCTTCTTATTTAAGTAGAGAAACTTCAATAGATTATTGCAAATCTACTTCTTTATCTTCTTCTCAATCTTTGGCTACATATCTTCCATCACTATGCCCGGGAAGTACCGTTTCTCTTGTAAGATTTTTCTTCTTCCTCTTTTTCACTTATTGATTATTATAGAGATGAGCTTGCATTTAATGGAAACCCTGCATATTATCAGTGAGAAACCACTTTCTATTGGTTCTTTTTTTTGTTCATTTCAAAAATGTGAAATATGTTTAAGGAAACATATTGTTTTGACATGAAACTGTAAGCTTTGCATGTGGAAATTTTCGACTACCCATTTCGTTTATTAGTTTGAGATCTTTTGAGAATGTTCGATTAGTTTAAGAATTTTTTTTTTTTTGCACTGATAAAATTTGATGAATTGTTGACATTGACTCTGCATCTTGTTTGTTTCGTATCCTAGAGGGAAAAATATATTGAAATTTATTGAAAATGACAGAACCATTTTTTTTGTTTGTTCAGTCAAAAATAAGGACAAGAGTATGTGGTTCCTTGGAAGAGAAGGGTGAATATTACTCGACCACCAACTCCTTTATTGGACACAATCAACCGTCCAATCCATATGAAAAAACAGCGTAAATGATATAGAAATGATGTTAACAATTATGGCGATTACGTTGGTTTAACAATTGGTCAACAATTTTGTTGGTTTACAATAAACCAAATTGATGAATTAGAAGAGATTCACGTAACCAATTAGTATCATTTATGTTGGTTTACAATAACTTGTCTTCGTCTAAACTATTAATATTAAGATTTTATGAATCTCTTTTTATATTCTATATCATTTACGTTGGATTAAAATAAACCAATTACGGTCAATAGTTATGTTGGTTTACAATAAACTAGATTGATGAATTACAAAAGATTTGAACATATTACGTAACCAATTAGAACTATTTACGTTGGTTTACAATAAACCAATTACGGTCAACAATTACGTTGGTTTACGATAGACCAGATTGATGAATAACATGAGATTATACCTATTACGTAACCAATTATAATCATGCACAAACCAATGTATCATTAATATATGCTCAAAAGGATCAAGTTATCACAAACATAACAAATAACAAACAAAAGGATCAAGTTTTAACAAGACTGAGCCAAACGCAGCATATGAGCCGCTCATGGTCTGAGCTGCTCTCCTGGACGAGATGCTGCTCAGTTGTAGCTCCTTCTACTCTCTGGAAAATGATAGTGCAAGCGACGATTTTTCACATCTGGCAACAAAGGAATAATGTCCTCCACAACTCCCAGTCAATCCCTCCTTTGGATATCTTTAAGAACATTGACCAGGTTACACTTGAAGAGTTATCGAAAGCTAATATTGCTTATGTGGATAAGATGAGATTTCAAAGTAGCATTGTAATCTTGTTTTTCCTTTTTTTTTTTTTTGCCAAGATTACTCTAAACCGTAGGTAAAACTATCTTGTAATACATTTGCTTTTCATTTCTAATAATATTAACGTTCATAGCAAAAAAAAAAAGTTTTAACAAACAGAACAAAGAACAAACAAAAGGATCAAGTTTAAACAAGCAGAACAAAGAAAAGGATCCATCATGCTTCAGGCAGCCTTTTTCCTCTCCCTCTTTATCTTATTCTGAAGCTGCTTCAATGTTAGCTCTGGATGATGGAACTTTATTGTGGGGGAAATCATTGTTGGTTCTGAATTGTTTAAACCGCTCTTTGCATTAACCACAATTATGAGATTGTTTTCCATCTCATCGGTCAATTTTACATACTTTCGGGCTGTTCCAGCAGGGGCTAGAGCAATAGCAGCAGGGGCTAGAGCATTATATTAGGAGCAGGGGCTAGGGAACCAGCAAGAGTTGGTTTGAGGGGATCTGAGCCAACAACATCAGCTAGGACCAGGACCAGAGCCAAAGCTTCAGAAGGCTTTTCCACTAGCTTAGAGGTGATGTCATCGTATTCCTTCGACTTTGAAGGATAAGCTCTTCTAGCTTAGATATTGCTACACAAAAGAAACATAACTTAAAACTTGAAACAATGATCAAAACAATGATTAAAAAAAAGGATCAAAACAAGGAACTTACCCTCCATGACCAACCATGTGGTTGAAGGGGCCTTCTCCAAACCACTTAAGCTCGATTTGTAGAGTATTAATCTCGTTTTTGAGAGCATCAATGCCCATGACCACTGTGATTTTCTCTATTTCTTGGAGAAAGAGATCCATTTGCGATGGATCAATCACACATTTCAGCTCAAAGACCATTTTAGATTAACAAACCTTTTTATTGTCCCTCTTTAGCTTATCATGAAGCTCATGTAAGATCAGATCTGGATGATGCTACTTCACAAATTACGCACATGTTAAATAGAGTTAAGAAATATTTATTTTCTTAACAACAAAAATTAATTCTTCAAATTAATCTCGCATCCTCTTGATTCTCCCTTGAACTTGTGCTAAAGTCAAACAATGTGCGTAAAACATGAATAATAAAAATGGTTGAGTTACACAAAATAAAACATGAATAATAAAAATGGTGATCGAACCTTTTTGAGTGGCAGAGAAAGAACACGGGGAGCTCCAGATCCTCTGGTAGGAGAGAAAGATCTTTGGGCAGCAGACTGGGAGAGACCAAACAAGGCTTGATTAGCTCTACATTCTCCAACAAGCTCAACCATGTTCTTCAGCTTTCTTCTGTTTCTGAAGAAGGATGCTCTGGAGAAGGGAAATAGCTTCACCTATGAGCACATCTATGAGCTCAGCTGCAAGATTCAGGAAAGGGCTAGCAGCATCTTCCCTTCTCCAAGACAGAAGAAAGCTTATGGCTTGTCTTCCAAACATGATAGTGATGGCTCCATCTGATGAAGCAGAGCTTTTTAACATGGTTGCAACTGCTGCAGCTATAGATGACCGTCCTTCTTGCTTCTGATATCCTAGAGGAAACAGTATTGGCGTTTCACTTCCTCATGGAAACACAGGTGTCACTCTTCAAGTATGTTTTCATAAAATGATTTGGCATTTTGACATGAACATACCACTTTTATAATCTTTTTTGTGGTTTATAATTTCAGATTGGAAAAGGTAGGATACTAAGGGAAGGAGAGAGGGTTGCACTCTAAGGATACGGATCAGCTGTTCAGAAATGTTTAGAGGCTTCTTCTATACTCGATAAACGCAGATTAAAGATAACTGTAGCGGATGCAAGATTTTGCAAGCCGTTAGATATTGCTCTCATTCGCAACTTAGCTAAATCTCACGAGCTTTTGATCACGGTTGAAGAAGGATCTATTGGAGGATTTGGATCGCATGTGGTACAGTTTCTAGCTCTCGATGGCCTTCTTGATGGGAAGCTCAAGGTACATTACATTTTTTGCACATTCTTTATTTCATTTTCTCTTTTTTTTTTTGAATAGAATGCAAAATTTATTCAATCCAAAAAACCGTTGTTACAACAAGTGCTAGCTTATGATTCATGTCCCGAACAAACAGGCGAATTATTACAATACCGAAATCGAACAAGATGGTTTCTGATTTAAATGTTTTGTCACTTTAACAATAGTGGAGACCAATGGTACTACCTGACCGGTATATCGAGCACGGATCACCACTAGATCAACTAGCTGAAGCTGGCTTCACAGCTTCTCACATTGCAGCCACCGTACTTAACTTAATCGGGACACCTAAAGAAGCCTTGTTTTGGGAGTAACGATATCTCCAATAGGTGGCTAGTACACACACACAAAGATTCTTCAATTCTATATGAGTAAAACAGAGTGCTCTAATGCATGAGATGTAACAGATATAATCGCTTATAAATGTTCAAGAACTTTCACTTTCAACTATGCTAAGAGATAGAACATATGGCTTTTGGATTCTCATCGCTAAACAACATAAACTTCTCTGACTCCTTGTCACTATACCCGAAATCCGACTCATCCCCTAACCGGATCACTTCCATATCAACCTCGAGAACATTTTCGTTCTCGGGGTCCTTACTAGATTCTTCGTCTTTCTCTTCCTTCACTACAATCTTCTCTCTTTTGCCTGTCTTCTTCTTGAGTTTCTTCAACAACTTCTTCGGATCAATCTTACCCTTGACCACAACCTTGTGACTATTCATATCCGTCACAAATGTTTCAACACATATTCGTAGATCATTCAAATTACAAACTCTTGGAAACATAGATAAATTGTAAAATAAATTAGAAAGAAACGTTACTTTGCTTTTTACCTTTGAATTTGGAAATAACTTTAGCGATCTTTCTCTCGCACTCATTGCAATGCATCGATATATTGAATTCAACATCCATATACTACAAAACATATCGAAGAAAATTGAAAACATAATCAAGTATTGTAAGAAAATAATTGAAAGCAGAGTATTAAGAAGAAAAAAACGATGGTGTTTAAGTAGGATGATCTTACTCTGACTCTATCCTTTTTCTTTTCTTTCGTCATTGGTGAATTGGACGATCAATTCTTTTAAGTTTCCGACTGTAAATATTTGTCGAAGTCACAAGAGATGTCTCCGCGTCAAAAGGGTCAATACTGTAGTTTTTGAATCGTTGATGCAATGGCGGTTCAACTTTGAGATAGTAGGTATAGACATATACTCTGACCAAACAGTAATTCACCTCTTTCCAGAAACGATATGCTCATATCGCGATCCTCTTCACAAGATAAGACCATAAGATTCTCTGGGACCTTATCTGCGCTTAAGGCAGATCTTCCGAGTCTTTCTACAGGCTGGAATTTGTTTTGAGAGTAAAAGTTATGAAAATTATTATTTTAGTTTTTATGCACATGGAAGTGTAAAAAGGCGAAGAAATGATTACCACTCCATGAACTGCCTTAACCAAAGTCGTGATTGTGTTTAAACCAGGCTTTGTATTTGGGGTGATAAAGACTCTTCTCCCCTGACGTGGTGTAAAAACAATGAGTAAAAAAGGAAAAGAAAACACAAGTTAAAAGAAAAGGAATTGAAACCAAAGAAAAGAGTTTTAGATACATGTAGTAGTCAAAGAAACCCCCATGTTGAAACCGAATTCCTTCTCCTTCTTTGAGTCTCTGAGTATGTAAGGATCCTCGTCAACATATATGTTTACTTGATCGATGCTTTCAAGCCATTGTGTTGTCACCACTGGCTTGCCTGAAGCGATTGCTTCCAGCATGTTCCTTGTGCACATAAAGTTATCCGCTACAAAGTGTGTTGCCTCCATCATGGAGGATGCTTCCGAGATATCAAACCTAGCCAAAATCTGTTAAGCAAATGCCAAATTGTTAGAAGTTTACGTTTGTGTAGAAGTCTTAGTTAATGTAAAACTGAATTTTCACTAACCAATTGAGGAAAAAAAAGGCAGAGGAATAGGTTCACATAGTCAAAGATAACTTAAATAACAGTTAGAAACTCAAATTATACCTTCTTCTGATGCTTGGTCACATCTTCATCAAGATGCTGGCTGAACAAGACACGTATACTAGCCAAATCTCTTCTCGGGAATAGGTTCCACTAATGGTGAGGTTAAGCTACGGAATTCCCTTCTAGTGTTTGATTTACGTGAATCCTTGCAAGAAAGTTTATGATACTCGTCGCCCATGCATATAGGTGATACGTTCTTTGAACCCGTCTTAGACTTAACTGGAGTATCAAAAGCAGGATCTGAACTCCTCCCTGCCTCAATAGCCTGATCTTGCGAAATACGAGCGGATCTTCTCCGCTTGGGATAACTCAACACCTCTGTTTCACCTCCACTTGATTGCTTAAGTAGCTTAGACGTACAATGTTTGTTTGATAATTCTCCTCGTCTCTTCTTTGTACTTGACACAGTAACTTCATCTGGCGTATCAAGTTTGTCATTCCTTGAACCATCCATATTCTTCTCACAAGCCTTAGCAAGAACTGATCTAGCCTTCTTGGTTTTTGGTTTCAGCGATTCAACATCATTATCAACAGCCTGAATCCCTTTGATTCTCTGGGATTTCCTGGTAACAACTCCAGGACTAGAAATGCCTCCTTCCCGTAGAGATTTCTTACCTATAAGACAATTTGGCTCAGGATCAATTTCCCTGGCGTCTCCAGAGTGCAGAGCTTTGATCGCTTCAGCAGCCATTTGCGTATCAGAGCCTGCTTCTACCTCTTCAAGCCTACCAAACATTCTTGTATTACTTTCCTTGGAAATTTCATCCAACTCATCAAAAAGATTATTTTTAGTCTCTCGTGAAGCAGTCTGGACCTTCCTTCTCTTCCAGCTGCATGGACCTTCCTTATCAAGTTGGTCACCCTTTGAAGACCTTTCGATACTCTTCCCGCAAGCTTTAGCAGGACTCGGACTAGCCTTCTTCATTTTTCTTTTCAACAATTCATCTTTACCCATAGCCTGAATCCTCTTAGTTCCCTTGGATTGTCTAGTAATGACTCCACCATTAGAAAACCCTCTCTCTTCTCCCGGTGACAGTTTCTTTCCTGTAAGACAACTCGCCTCAGCATCAAATTTGCTGCGGTCTCCAGAACACAGAACATCAATAGCTTCAGCAGCCACTTGTGTATCATACCCTAAAGCTACCAATTCACGCATATCAGATGTTTTATTATTACTGTCCTCGGAAACTGCATCCAACTCTTTGCCAAGATTCTTTTGAGCGGCCTCGATCTTCTTTCGGCTCCTAGTCACACTATGCTGCAACATTTTGGAATCAGACTGAGCCCTTCTTTTATCCACTGCAACTCCAAGTCCTCTACCACCTTCATGTATCAATTCTCTTTTCTGTTCTCTAGGCAAGGTAGAAGTTTTCCGTGCTTTACTTGCAAAGCCAAAGAATTCTTCTTTTCTTCTACGACAAATATCACCCCCTCCTTCATCCCAGTCGAAAATACCGTTTCCAACAGCTTTCGCTTTGTAACTTACTTTCTTTGCTAATTCTTGTGGACCTTTAACACTTTGAACAAATTTTGATTTTTCTTCTGTTCTCTTTCCACAATCAGCTTCAACTTCAACAGCAAACTCTAGACATGACTCACTAATCAGTTTATCAACAAATTTAAGAGCACCGGCCTAAGATGCCTCACCAGGCTCTTGAGAGTCAATATAGCTCAAATCAGGAGAAGGACAGTTCTCTTCAGGCAAATCATCCTCAAGGAAAAGCTTCCTCGCTGTTCTATTTCCTTCTTTTTTCTTTTCGACAGACATGCTGGAAGGACATTTCTGAATCCCTACTTCTTTAACATTATATTCAAGACGAGAATTATGTGTGGCTCCTTGACCAGAAGATTGACAGTTGACTAAAGTAGAACAGTCACTGTTGAGAAGCTTTTGGGTTGCAACACGAACTGCCACAGCAGAAGCACGAAAAGCTGCTGAATGAACTGAAGCGAACCTTTTCTGGTAAAAGAAGAAAATTTCAGTGAATAAAAATGCAAATGATAATATGCTACTGATCAATAAAGTTATGTAATACATTTTGACCCAAGACGCATGAACCGAATCTTAGTAGCCAACTTTAATTTCTAACCAGAAGTAAAACGAGAACTTGATGCAAAAAAAGGACAATAATATTTCATGTTTTCATAAACAAACTCTGCAATTTCGGTTAGAAACTCACCAGAGGATTCCATGTTCATTCGACCGAGTATCAAGGACCCTGTTGATTTAATGTTTTCATTAGCATGCTCTCTATTATCCTCACTCGGTAACAGATTTCCGCCTCTGCTATGCGAGTCATCACAGTCCGCAACATCTTCATCATCAAAATGATCGAGCACCTGTGTAGCCAACTGATTCCCCTCCACAAGTGGTTCCTCTTGAGTTTCAAATCCCGAATCCACAGCTTGAGTTTCGCGACAAAGAAGAAACTCTTCGTCATCACATTCAACGTCTATGACCTGTCACCTGTGTCTCCATATATTCATCATTGATCCAGGCATCGTCCTCAAAAGGTACAGTGTCCTGCATAAACTCATCGCTAAGCCAACGATCTTTACCTTCGCCTAACATACGCAACAAACAAGGCCAAGTAATATTAGAAAAAATTCCGAAATTCTCAAAATTAGAAAAATACGATCAATAACACAGAAAAGTCAGGTTTTTTGTTTTGGGATTGGGAAAGAAAAACACATTATGGGAGGAACCATTAACAGTTAAAAAAACTCAATCCCAACTCTTGGTTGGTGTTGAGAAACCAAATCGAGGAGAGCAAAAAAAAAAATCACAGCTATATGACGAATAAGCCCTAAAGAGATTGTTCAGTGATTACCAGAATCAGAAGGCGAAGAGGGAAGAGAATCCAATCGGCTGGGTCTCTTGATTCGCAGAAAAGTTGTTCTTCACTTCAGCCATTTCGATTCATACACTAGCAAAACTCCGACATCAGTAATCCCCTCTCTTATCCAATTCGACTGGATCAATTTCTCTCGCCGCAAAAGTGACGGAGAACGACGAATTTTTCGGCTAGATCCAAAGTGAGGAGAAAAGAGCGAAGACAGTTTCATAATCATCAGGTGTCTTTAGTTCTTTGTATAATGAAACAGCTAGGTCGTGTAGACTCAGGTCAAAACTAGTGAGCTTAATCCTGTGGATTTCTGAACACCCCTTCTCTCCATTTCCACTCTGAACATTTCAGCTGTTTGCCATCTCTCTGCGTGTGCATACATGTTCGATATCGACACAAGATGATTTTCGCTGTCACCGTTTGTGATGCTTCCTGCAGTCTCGATTATCTTCATCACTTGTTCAGCCATTTCTGTATCCATATGAACCTTGCAGGCACCAAGTAAAGCTCCCAAAACTGTATCGTTCGGTTTCACAGGCATTTCTCTTACAATTCCATAAGCCTCTTTCAGTTTCCCTGAGCGCCCCAAAAGATGAATCAAACATCCAAAATGCTTAACATTCGGCTTCACATCTTTTGTCTTCATCTCCGAGAATATCTTTAGACCTTCCAATAGAAAGCCTCCATGAACACAAGCGGTGAGAACTGCCAGAAAAGTGATCTCATCGGGCTTTGTATCTAGGCTCTCCATCGTTCTGAACATCTCTAAAGCTTCTTTGCCTTTCCCATGAATGGCAAGACACGAGATCATAGAGTTCCAACAAGCTACACTTCTCAGACTTAACGACTCAAACACGGATGTCGCATTCTCTAGATCCCCACATTTAGCATACATGTCGATTAATGCATTTGAAACAAACTGATTAAGCTCGATTCCTATGCGGTTTATCAGAGAGTGAACTTCTCTGCCAACATCAAGACAACCTGATTGAGCACAAGCAGATAAAACACTCGAAACCGTTACTGCATCCGGTTCAAACCCTTTTCCTTGCATCTTATGGAAAGCATCAATAGCATCATCAGAGTACCCATTCTGTGCATAACCAGTGATCAGAGTGTTCCAAATCACCAAATCACGAACAAAAATACGATAAAAAATAGCTGTAGCCTCATGCACATCACCTATCCTAAAATACCCAGAGATCATCAATGACCATACAAAGGAATTCTTCTCCGGTATGTCCTCAAAAAACTTCCTAGCAGCCTCCATTTCTCCATTACTAACATACGCTCTAAGCATCACCGTCCAAGCCTTCACATTCTTCAGCTCGAGAGGCATTCTCTCAAACAATTCTCTTGCTTTCTCAGTCTCGTTTCTCTTCCCGTACCCTTTCATCATCTCGATCCAAGTCACTGTATTTCTACTACCCGGAATCTCTTCGAACAATCTAGTAGCTGACACTGCATCACCATTACCCATATACCCACCGATCATAGCGTTCCAAGTAGCCACATTTCTCTCAGTCATTTCATCAAACACCTTACGTGCAGAAAGTACACATCCCCACTTACCGTACATGTTGATCAGAGAGCTTCCCACCATAACATCAGAACAAATACCAAACTTTATCGATTCAGAGTGCAACAAATTCCCAAGAACAACACGTGGAACGCATGAACACGCTTTCAAAAGCAAAGGAATCCATCCCGGAAAAAACACTCCTTTGCGGCGGATTCCTTCGTACAAAAGCAGAGCCTTTCTTGGCGATCCTCTAAAAATATGATTCTTTATAAGATTCGACACATGAAACTCACCAAACGATAAATGGTCATCCAAATTCATGACCGGTGTGACCAAAACCTCTTCGCTAGTCTTTGTAATATTGGCTACTGCGAAAACAGAGAATACTTTTTTTTTAGTTCACAACTGCGAAACAGAGAGAAAAAGACAATTTTACCCTGAATCGGCACAAGCAGCTACGACGGGATCGCCATGGATACGAAACGGTCCAACACAATTGAGGATGAGTTTGGTCTGAGTACAGAGACGGCGAAGTGAATCCGGGTCGGATGTATTCTGTGTTTGGCTATTTCTTTTCCGCATTATTTCGTTTTCTGAATTATGAGCTTGGGAGCTTTCTAATTCTTGAACATTTGCAGACACCATTAGAAAATTTAGAACCTGTGCTGAAGGAAGACATTCAAAAGGTAAGAGAAGAAACAGTTGGTAGCTTGTATGTGTTTTGACTTAATATGCTATCCCTTACACTTCTATGTAAATACAGATATGGGATTCAGTTCCTAAGCCTCAAGCATACAACTTGATATCGTTTTTTTTTCTTACTAAGATGAAGAAATAGCTTTGTTTCATTGGTGACAGGTCGAAGTAGTCGCTCTCTCAAGCTATGAAGAAAAGGAAGAGCAATTCAAAGAGCAGGTATTTCCTGGCATAATTAGTTTTAGATTTTGGAGAACAGCTGGGTTGATCTGTGTATTGCTGCTGAAGATAGATGGCTTCTAGGTGAATTGAATGCTTTCCTATAAATGCTTACTGTAAATGAAGGTTGCTAGTTTGAGACAACGGTTCTTCCACTCTGTCGCACCTGGCGGACTTGCTGGTGATCGACGAGGAGTAGTCCCTGCAAATGCTTTTTCTTTTAGCGCTGAACAAATGTGCAAGTCATCAAAGACAATAAAGACTTAGATCTACCAGCACACAAGGTACATATGCTTGCTTTTGGTTCTTACCCATACTTCATAACTTCCTCGTCATGTTGTTATTTATTTGCTGCCTATTTGCAGGTCATGGTTGCAACAGTACGTTGTGAGGAAATTGCCAGTGAGAAGTTTTCTCATTTCATGGAAAATGAGGTTATTCTTATAAATGATTTTTTTTCTTATACTGGCTCTTATGTTGATAGACCGTCTCTGAGATGGTTTTAAAATTCTCTCTAGGACTGGCGTCAGTTGGAAGAAGCTGCACAGTCAGCTCCTGTTACCGGATTTGGAAAGAAGCTGAGTTCGATTCTCCAGTCTTGCTTATCTGAGTAAGAATATCCTATTTATAAACTTTGTATAGATTTCTTCTAGCTAATAAGGTCACATCTCTGGTGTTACCAGTATGCCATACTTTTTTTCTTAAGATACCTGGCTAAGTCTTTTTTACAATTTATAACTGAAGGAGTTTATTCATGTAAATAATCAAGTGTAGGAGTTTTCACTTCATGTATTTGCTGCTGGATTTGTTCAAACCCAATACTTTCTTTTTTAATAGGTATGACACTGAAGCCACATATTTTGACGAAGGTGTGGGATCTTCCAAGAGACAACAGCTGCAAGAAAAGCTACTGCAAGTAATGCGTTACTTATAACTTGTGACTGTCATACAGAAGACTCATGTTGTGGCACAATGCTGATTCCTTTCCTTTGACTCATTTTATCTATCCAGCTTGTTCAACCAGCTTTCCAAGACGTGCTTGGACATCTGAGATCTTGATCACTTGAAAACTTCAAAGAGGCTTTTGAAAAGGCTTTGAATGCAGGAGAAGGGTTTTCATCATCGGCACATTCCTGTGCTCAGTCTTGCATGTCTCGGTTTGATAAAGGATGTGAAGGTATAGCTTATTGTTGGTGTTACAGTTAACATAACATCATGATATAGGACAGCATATTGGAGCGTGAAGAATACATTATGGAACAGTTGTTTATTTTATATGTTTTAATTTTCGTCTGATGCAGAGGCGGTAATTGAACAAGCAAATTGGGATACATCTAAAACTCGGGAAAAGCTTCAGCCTGATATTGATGCCCATATTGATTCTGCTCGTGCGGCGAAGTTGTCTGAACTGATTACGCTTTATCAGGTGTATAGATTGCACAGATTTTTCCTTTGATTGTCTTTGTATTCTGGAGTACCTGCAAAAGGCAAGCATGTTGGTAACATGTCAACAAATAGTTGAAAAATCTCATTCGTACCTTCCTAATAGAATTACACCATTGCAGTCAAAGCTAAATGATGCATTAGCTGGACCGGTGGAAGCTCTCTTAGATGGAGCAAATGATGAGACGTGGCCAACAATAAAAAAGCTACTGAAACGGGAAGCAGAATTGGCCGTCTTTGGTCTCTCCAACGCATTATCTGGTTTTGAAATGGATGAAGAAACACGCAACAAAATGCTCACTGACCTCGAGAACTACGCACAGGGTGTTGTTGAAGGGAAAGCAAAGGAAGAAGCTGGATGGGTTTTGATGCGTATGAAGGATAGGTAGCACCCTTTTACTCATTTTTTCCTCCTTTTCGTCCTCAAATAGTTTCATCTATATATGCTTTCTGATTAATCAAAACTTCAATCCAGGTATGCAACAATCTTCACTCACGATTCTGATTCAATGGCACATGTCTGGACTGGAAAGGAAGACATCAGAGCAATTACCAAGATGGCTCGCTCTGCAGTATGAATCGTACATGATAGCTAACCTATTCGTTGATGAGATCACAATTTTCCTGGGATTAATGTTACTCTGTTTGCTTTTCCAGTCCTTGAAATTGATGTCGGTTATGGCTGTAATCCGCTTAGACAACAAACTAGACAATGTTGAAAAGATATTGTCGCTGGCTCTGGTTGATTCTACAAACAGCACTGCTTCAAGCAAGAGCATCACCACTGTCGATTCACTCGCCTCAAGCACTTGGGAGCAGGTGACTAAATTATATCTCAAAATATTCTATTCAATATACACACAAAGATTCATATATATTTTGTTCACCATCTCATTGTCAGGTCGCACCAACAAAGACATTAATTACACCTGTTCAATGTAAATCACTGTGGAGACAATTCAAGAATGAGACGCAATATACCGTTACACAGGCCATTTCTGCACAGGTATGCTTTCCCATACTTTCAAACATGTTTTGACCAAGCTCATTCACACGACCTGGTTTTTATATTTCCCCATAGATATAAGTTTGACATAGTTATCTTAAAGTTTGACATATTATGATTTGAATATTATTCGGCAGGGCTACCGCGGAACTGATCTTATAGTCGCAGTAAAATGGATCCAAATCATCAGCTGAGAAGAGCTTCACTCTTGTTTAACACATCCAAATCCACGCTCACTCTCAAACCCGAGTTTACCAAAGCATTGACCATGGCAGGGATGCCAGATTTCAGTGAAGCTGCTACATCCTGTTTTTTTACAAGTATATAGAGGACATGGTTTTGGTTACGAGCTTTTGGTTTCAGGTATACGTGAAGTGAATAGATTCAGAGAAAATCCTACCTTCTTATCTTCTTCGTTTTGGTGCTTGATAACGTCCACCGGCCACTCGTTCACCAGCTTCTTGAATTCAGCCTCAAGTGCTGACGTCTTCTCATCAGGATATGCCTGTGAAGAATAGACAGAACATGTTTTAGAAAATGATATGATCCAAGAATCAGGACGATGAAAAAGGATATTAACCAGATTCTGGCTCACACCTGGCAGATAATTTGGATGACAGCAGCAGCTTCTTCAGGTTTATGTTCTAACAGAAAACCCTGGAAGAGAGCAACGTTTCAAAGGATAATCCGTTATTTGATTCTAGAAAATATGAATAGGTGTGATAATGCCCATAACATGAGGATGCAGAAAAAAATGTTTTACCTTTGCACATGAAAAAGCAGCGGAGAGAGTGTGTTGAGTGTAAGTCTCAGATCTCAGTTTATCAACATTCCATAAGGACTTTGTGTCTCCTGATAAACGATAACACAGTTTGCAATTGGCTTCCAATTAGTATAGGAAATTCAAAGTTTTGCATGTTCTTCTGCTTCTTGCATTATTAATGTAATGGAACCTAAATCCCAGGTAAGTCTTATATAAGATTAAGATAAACAAAATAAACCATACTTCTGGGTCCCTTTTACCAAATTGGCTACCGATTTCTATCCTTTTTTCCAATACCTATAGATATTGCAACAGTGAAAGTTGTCGTAACTCAAAACACCAAAGTAAGGCATATGATATGTTTACCTAGACATATCTCAAGACCACTTCAAGTTCAAGTTATGGAACAGTTGTGAATAGAAATCGATGCAAGAAAAACATAGGAAACCAACTACACCAAACCTACCTCTTTTGGCAGCAAATTCCATCCATACATCAAATGTGGTCTTCCTTAACTTGACTCCAGCTTTGCAGAATTTCTTTGAGTACTTAGCTAATAGATCCCAGTTATCTGTATCATGACAGATCCTGCAAACATTCAGTTGAAGTTCATTTCATGATAATGAAGCTCATCGAATTAGCAAGCCATAGAAAACGGAGCACGTATATATCACCTACTTTCAAAGAAAACAAAAGTGAGCAACAAAGTAATCTACACACCTGAAAACTAGATCCGCTGTACCGGGTTGTAGAGGCAGGTTATTCGCCTTCACGAGTTTCATTATTTCGTCCATGAGTTTGGCGTTCTTGTTTACTAATGCATATGACTGCATAAAACCAGCAAACATCCTTAAAATCTGAGCGCCAAAGAACTAACCAACCAACTTATAGACTTGCAATACCAGTAAATGGTGTGCAGATGCAACGCTAGGAGTCAAACCGTGAACATTATGTTTCCAAAGAGCCTGTTTACCTGCGGTCCAAATCATAAGAGCTAAATTAGCGTTGGCAGATTCTCGTAACAGCTAGGAAAAGAAAACTGAACAGCCAGTTCTGCAGTGAGAATCTTAATCAAAATGAAGCAAAAGTAACTCCTAAGAATAAAAGGTCTGGGATTACCATGGTTGATTGCCCCCACACGTGCACAAGTCTTAGCAACTTGCCGGCATAGATTGCAATTAAAGTTGTCATGAATACGGAGATTGGACAATCTCTACAATCCAGAACAAACATAATCTCAGACTCGACAGCGAGAATTATCTTAGCAGAACAAGGAACACAGGAGGGAGAAGTAAAGTACTCACAAATCTCCGGAGATTCTGTAGAACGTCAAAGAGAGAACTAATGTCATCCTCGTTCCGGCAGTTCTCGATCAATGACCACAACCAAGCATTTGGAGGCATCGATCTCTTGACATTCACAGAATCAAGTATTTTACCATGTAGTTCCTTGACAGCCTCTGCATACAGATAGTTTGATCAGGAAACACTCTGGTGAGCTCAAGAGCCATTACAAATAAATCATCAAAAGTAAGCA
>PKMM01056646.1:9964-26665 GCA_002933915.1 Eutrema heterophyllum
CTGAATTATATAAGGGATATATTTTTTTTTTAAGTCTAAACTTTTCATTAAATCTACATTTTAACCAAGGTTACAAGGATCTATAGGTGATCCAAATTATTTTGCATAATTTATAAGGATAAAACATAGTTTACGGGTGACTGTTCTTCAGATTTCTCTCCTCTTTCAACTTAGGAGCGGATGGTGAAGGTCCACAGAAAGGTGAAAGTAGCCGTCAGTCAATTAGGTTCAGCTCTGCACAAGAGACGATTAATGGTGTTTTCTCTGACCTCATAGAGCTCCCTGCTATGTTTGGAAGGGATACTTCGCCAGTAGTAGATGAAATATCATATGATGGTAAGTAGTTGACTACTTGTAGTTAAATATATTGTTTGTCTGTCTAGTTGTCTACAAAAGTAATGTATTTGTATATGACTATTAATAGTTTCAGGAATAGACAGTACTTGAAAGACGTTCGGTACGAGGGTGATGAGATTTTTGTTGGCCAGATATTCAGAAACAATGTGGAGTGCAAAATCAAAATGGCTATACACGCAATCTAACAGAAAATTCCACTTTAGGACTCCATGTTCCACACCAAACTACATGGAGTTCTTGTGTGTTAATCCAACATGCCCTTGACGCGTATACGCTTCCTTGATGGACGCATCCGAGAACTTTCAGATTAAGAAGGCAAAATGGAGCCACACATGCCCCATTGACGTGTGGATTTTACCACCATGAATCTTATTTTTTTTAACTGCGGATTTTTTTAAAAAAAATTATACAAACAAAAGAAACATGCACTCTGGCACTGAACTTATATAATTATATTTAATCACAAGTAAACGACTGTGTGAGCCAAAACTTGCACAACCAAATTTTTGTAAATGAATTAGAGAAAACATAAGTTTATAAGATCGAAAAAACGAGAAGAGATCCAAAGATGGTTTTATTGCTGTTTGTAAGCTTTTTGATACAAGAATGATTTTGCTAAGAATTTATCCTAGGGTTCAAGATGTCTGTTACAAACGATTGTGCTAACTATTTATACCAAGTCTCACGAACGAAGATCTCGGGAGATAATGGAATATTTCCTTTTTATCTTCTTGCGGCCGCCGACTCGAAGCTTTGATTAGGGTAGTTGACGATCTGGGCCTTCAGCTTGGCCTATGAGAGTTGACGAGTGGGTTTGACCGCGACCCATGAAGCATTCACCTCGGCCCATTAATGGGGTCGACCTCTTCTTTCGGTCCGGGGAAAAGCGGATTGGTCTGGTTCCGGTTCGGTCTCGGCTTGTCTGGGAAATGACATTGGTTCGGCCTTGGCTCGACTCTGTTCTGATGAGATAGACTCGCCGAGGCGGGGCACCCGAGGGGAATGGAACGAGGCCAATGTTCTTCGGCTCGGCGCCTTTTTTCACTCCCTTAGCTCGGCGCGATTAAGAACAGCTTTTCCATACTTAGTCGTTTGCTGACTGTTAATCTCGAGTGGGTGAAAACCGACCCCAACAGTTTGCCCCAAGCTCGTTAGATCCAGGAATGATTGTGACGAGGTGAGAGTTGTCGAGATCGAGATCAACTACCGAACCGTAATGACGCCGAGCCGACTGCTAGCTTTTGCCGCCCAGATGACATGATGTCTAGGGGTTTTGTTATGAGAATTTGTTGATGAGGCGAATGAGGGTTCTTTATACGCTGATATGCTCAAATTAATACCCTTAAAAGTACTAAAGCAGTGTTGTAGTATAGTTAGGGGTCGAACACAAGAACTCCAGATATCGCACAATAGATTATATAGATTAGAATTAAGCTAAACCAAAAGATGTAAACGAAAGCGATGCGTAAATTAAACAGGTTGTAAATCAATGGGAAAGAAGGTAAGCTCAGGGTATTTCTCAGGAATTCAATGAAAGTAGATAGACTAACTAACATGATTCAGATTTAGCACGGTTCTTGAACTCAAATCACTAAGATATAGCTAACCAACTCTCGTTGCGAAAACTATCTAAGTCTAAATCCTATAATTCCAAATCTCTTTGCGAATCCTAAAGTCTAAACTAGCTTTTAGTTCAGGTTTGATCTGTTCACAAAACAACTAAACCAAATCTCTTTGCGAATAGTTATTTTGCTCACCTAGGTTCTGTCAGGTAATTAATCGCACTCTCGTGCCTAACCAATTATCCTAAGATCTAAGTTCCAGATTCGTCAACATAGAATTAGCTATGGAAACAACCTAAGGCGAAGAACTTAATTCAGATGGTGAATCTTAATCAATCAATTAACCTAACATTCAGAGAAAACCCTTACGAGAACCGTGAACCTAACAAGGGATCTACTTAGGCATGGAGATTGAAACCAACAACATGATTGAATAGATCATCCAATAAAATAAAATAGAAAAGAGTATAAGGAGATTCAGAATTGTCTCTCTCAGGAATCTCTCCAAAACCAAAGTAGAATCAAGCGTTATTCGAACTTCTTTGCCAAAGTGGCTTGAAAACCTAACTTAAACTCATAAAACACGTTTTGGGCTAAATTGTAAATAATAAAGTCTTGTGGGCAATTTTGCAATTCTTCAACTCTTCATAAAAGTCGCGACTTGTGTCTTGCTGCAGTGAGTATCGACCGATACTAGTCAGTATCGATCGATACTGAGGCTTCAAATCGGGTACTCAGCATACGAACTTCTGTTTTGCTCCAAAATGCACCAAAAAGCTCCAATATCTCTAATTATGCTCCAAACGTGCTAAAACCTGTAAAAGACTCTAAAAGACTCCAAAATAGTAGAAAGACTCTATAAAACGGACATATATCATGGCTTAAAAGGGATAAAACCCATGATATATCATACGCCAAGCCATTGTTGCCAAGATGTTCTTTAGCCGAGGCAAGACAGAGTGTTTCTTGGAGAAAAAGTTTGACATGCCTCACCGTCTCGGAGTAATCCGATTATCTGCTTTGCTTAGATTTTGTGATTGTTAAGTCTTCCACGCGCTTTGCTTTAAATACCTCGGGAATCACAAGTGTTGTCCCGTTAGTGATTTCAAGTGTTTTACCACATCAATTAATAACTAACGTGCACACTACCGCAATCATAACGGTATGTCGATGTAGCACTTTAGGATCGAATCCACAAGAAATAAAGATTACACACCAAAGATGCGAGAAACAAACCGAGCTAGAGCAAAATGTTTGTGTGTTTTTTATGTAACAGGAAAGAAATCAAAATGCAAGAAAAATAACAAAAGACAAAAAAGCAAAATAGAAGACTCAACATAAAAGTGTTGGATCATGAACTAAGCTATCAATGAGATGGTTTACAATCAAACATGAATCATTTGGACGCATTAGACATCATTCTAGAACATAGAACAAAACATAAGACTAACCCACTCCCGTGGTATCAATCGTCTTCATCGATTACTCGATTAAGCTAAACTCCCGTTTGCAATTGAAAATAATCGATGAGCATTAATCACAAGTCCATTTAGTTCACTTAACACTCAAAACATCAACTCCCGCAGGTTAGGATATGCCAAGCTCACAAAGGTTTGGTTCAAGCATTTCTTTGAAACCTTCTGGGCGAGAAATGCCTAAGCTCTAGATACGAATGAATGAACCTAGTCTAGCACTAAACACCGTTTACTCGAATCTATCCCTAAAGCATGGGATGAGACCAAAATCTAACTAATCTAGGGTGTAGTTCTAGCTTGGTTTGTCATGCCAAACTAGCACCTACCTAATCTAAGGTGTAGTCCTAGGTTTTGGTTTATCATGCAAATCTAGCATAGAGAATGAACCTAAGTGAAGAATCTAACAAGGATCAACCTAAATCATCATCATCTAACCATCAACCAACCAAATCAAACATAAACATGATCCAAAAAAAATCTACTATTCACAAGAACACTAAGAACAATCAAAAAGACATAATATACAAAAGGGATGAAGAAATCTCTCTTTGATGGCATGAACATGAAGATCCATCAAGAACATCAAGTGGTGTTCTTGAGCTTTCCCAAGTTTAAGAAGAAGAAACTTCAAGAAGAAGAAACTTCAAGAAGAAGAAAGAAGAAATCAAAGTATATATATATGAAGAATCCTTCAAAAGTGTGGATTATACATGAAGAATCAACCCAAGAATCTCTAAGGAGAGTTCTTGGGTTGAGCACACACCCAAAGAATGAAGAACACTTCTATAATAATAATAATCATACATATATCTGCTCAAAACCAGTTATTAAAGAGCCTTGGTCGACCAAAGTCACCAAAAGTTTGGTGGAATAGTTAAAAACACGTTTTTACACTGTTTTCGGAGGCTGGTTTTCGTTTTGATACGTCTTCACTAAATCGGCCATAACTCTCTAACCACAGCTCCGAATGACTTGCACTCACTTTCATTGGAAAGCTAACTCAATTGCCTATAACGTGCATTAATATTTTCGAAGCTAAATCGAAATGGAAACCCTTCAGCTGAGTCGATCTTTAAAGCACTTTGGGTGGTTTCGGCCCAGAAAATGGCCGCGGTAGGGGATCGATCGTTCCAGAGGGGCTCGATCGTTCCAAAAACTTGAGATCTGTCGTTCTGGGAAGTGAAACTCGTTCCAGGATTTTACGGTGTGGGGGATTGATCGTTCCAAGATGGGATCGGTCGTTCTGGTTATTTTTCTCCACCTGCTTCTTCTGCTCGCCAGACTGGACTGTCATAACTTTTGATCTCACCGTTGGAATGGACTCAAAAAACTTCCAAATGAAAGCTAGTCCATTGATATATCTTGTGTTAAAATATGAGCTCAATCTATCGGTGGAAAGGTTTTCATCCAATGCCAAACTTCTGACGTCTTAACCTGATCCTGCATCTATGTATACCGCAATGACCTTTTATGATGGCTATCCTCACTCCTCCAACTCCTCTGACTCCAAGAACACCTGAAAATGGCTCAAACAAGCCAAAAAGAATGCAAAGACAACCTAGGACATCAAAAATGCAATGAGACTCAATTGGACCCTAAATGCATGAAAACATCTCAAAAAGTATACAAAGTGAGATTGAAACATATGAAAATAAAGCCCTAAAAACATGTAAAATATGGTGTTATCAGTTAGTTCCCGAGATCACGCGCCATTAACTTCCCGAGGTCACGCGCATCAACGCACCGAACNGAAGAATCCTTCAAAAGTATGGATTATACATGAAGAATCAACCCAAGAATCTCTAGAGAGAGTTCTTGGGTTGAGCACACACCCAAAGAATGAAGAACACTTCTCTAATAATAATAATCATACATATATCTGGCTCAAAACCAGTTATTAAAGAGCCTTGGTCGACCAAAGTCACCAAAAGTTTGGTGGAATAGTTAAAAACACGTTTTTACACTGTTTTCGGAGGCTGGTTTTCGGTTTGATACGTCTTCACTAAATCGGCTATAACTCTCTAACCACAGCTCCGAATGACTTGCACTCACTTCCATTGGAAAGCTAACTCAATTTCCTATAACATTTATGAATATTTTCGAAGCTAAATCGAAATGGAAATCCTTCAGCTGAGTCAATCTTTAAAGTACTTTGGGTGGTTTCGGCCCAGAAAATGGCCGCGGTAGGGGATCGATCGTTCCAGAGGGGCTCGATCGTTCCAAAAACTTGAGATCTATCGTTCTGGGAAGTGAAACTCGTTCCAGGATTTTACGGTGTGGGGGATTGATCGTTCCAAGATGGGATCGGTCGTTCTGGTTGTTTTTCTCCACCTGCTTCTTCTGCTTGCCAGACTGGACTGTCATCACGAAAATTGGCATAACGTTTGATCTCACCGTTGGAATGGACTCAAACAACTTCCAAATAAAAGCTAATCCATTGATATATCTTGTGTTAAAATATGAGCTCAATCTATCGGTGGAAAGGTTTTCATCCAATGCCAAACTTCTGACGTCTTAACCTGATCCTGCATCTATGTATACCGCAATGACCTTTTATGATGGCTATCCTCACTCCTCCAACTCCTCTGACTCCAAGAACACCTGAAAATGGCTCAAACAAGCCAAAAAGAATGCAAAGACAACCTAGGACATCAAAAATGCAATGAGACTCAATTGGACCCTAAATGCATGAAAACATCTCAAAAAGTATACAAAGTGAGATTGAAACATATGAAAATAAAGCCCTAAAAACATGTAAAATATGGTGTTATCAGTTAGTTCCCGAGATCACGCGCCATTAACTTCCCGAGGTCACGCGCATCAACGCACCGAACATCTTATAAATATCGAGACCTTCTCTTCGCACTTCTCATTTCTTGCATTTCTCAAACTTCCGAAAAACATGTAGCTCTCTTCTCTCTTTTCTTTTCTCCTTTTGCTTATTTTTCCGGCTAGGGTTTTTTGATTCACCGCCGCACCGTTTAATTTATCCGATCCGAACCATGGCGAGCGTTTAAATTTGCCGAAGTGCGATGTCAAGTCCTAGCGCTTTGAACGGCTCGGCCGGCTTGGGTAATTCTCCTGCACGGCATAGCCGCAACTCCATAGGTCGCGCCGAGGTGGACAAGTCTACCAAGGCGACTTCCTTTTTAGATCCGGTTTCTTCGCCTGATGCCGATACGAGTAGACTACCCGAGGCAACAAATCTTCTCGAGGTGAATTCGTCCGAGGATTTACTTGAATTTGCCAAGGATTTAGAACGCACGATATCGAGTTAGTAGGCAGGCCCTTCAAAGAGACGAGCCGCGCCAAAACCCAAACGCCAAAAGAAGAAGGAAAACGTTCCTCCTGGCTCTACTCTGTCCACCGAGGGGTCCCTTGACGAGTTAAGGCGACGCTTTAGCATATCCGAGGAGGTCAAATTTATCCTTCCTAGTCCGTCTGACCGACCCAATAATCCTCCTCCAGACTGCTTCACTGCCTATGAAAGCTTCTTTCCCTTATGTTTTCTATGGTTTCCCGTTCTGGAGTTTGTCCTCCGATACCTATGGAGGCACAAAATCGCTCTGGGTCAAGTTATGCCTCGGGGGCTTCGTCATATGATAGGAATTCTGGTCAGGTACATTGAGTGTGGTATTGAAGTTAGTGTTAACCACCTCCGAAATCTTCTAGAAATTCGCAGAGTCCCCAACTCGGAAAGAATCTATATTTCCAATAAAAGGGAGTGAAGAATCATCCGAGGCTTCCCGAGCAAAGACTGCGATTGGGATAGCCGTTTTTCTTTGTCCAGATCTCTGAGGCCTCTGCCTTCCCTTGATCAAGACGAGCTGAGGGCCACTTGGTAGTTGATTCGTATATCTCTGGCTCGGTCCGTTGTTTGATATTTTTGACTGACCTTATATTCTTGCTTTTGAAGTTCGTAACGTTCCTCCTCCGTGCCAAGACGATCTATCTGAGGTGTAGACAATTTTAGCAGCCGAGAAAGTCAACTGGAGAAGGCATTTCTCGCTCAAGAGAATCGAGAGGGCTCGAGCTATTCGTCTTAGCTTATTTCCGAACATATGTCTGAATGGCTTTATCCAATATGTTATCTTTTGAGTTTCGATTTATGACCTCTCTTTTTAGTTTTTACTTTTGCCGTGGTTTAAATGGTAATGACTGACGGAGTTTTTAACTAGATGTTTGTGATCTGACTATGACATAGGACAAATTTCCGAGCTGATTTACGTTATTAAAATAGACCATGTCGAAATGTGTTCAAATCTCATACTAAATGGTGCGTTTTGACATGACCTATTTAGTACTATGCGTTGAGATGTTAAAGACAAGCGTGCTGCGAAGCGAATGATGACTGGGTTTAGATTTTACTTCGGTTTTAGGGCTAGAGATGTAGACTCAACTTACGTTCCCGTTTCGATAGTAAAATTGTGAGTGGTGTGGTTGAGGTATATCCTTTCCTTCCTCTTTTCCGGATATACCCGCCTTTAATTTATATACCGCACTTTAATCCGTGGTGGATTGTAAGAGAACCGCAATCCGTATAGGAAAGTGGTTAAAAATCCGTAGAGGATGTATGAGCTCGTTGTTGTGGCCAGCAACATACGAGAATGATAGGTGTGTAAAGGAGATGTGTTGATAAAAACTTAAGTCTGCAAGAGATCGTGTTTACAAAGGTGGGAGTATAGGTATACGTACCCACTTCCCCCGCCCCCCCTTTTGAGAGGGGTGGGGGGGACAACTGAACCTTTCCGAAGATTGGTTGCCTACGTACCTTTTTCAGGGATCAAGCCGTCTCGTAGTTCATGGGGGTAACATGATCTGAGTCGAAAGAAAGTCTTCTTCTTAGATATTTCTTCTTGGGTCTCCTCTCCGTTTCCTCGGTTGAACCGTCAGTGCTACATTGTTGAATGGGGTCAAGGTTCTTCGGGTTATAATGCATTTCTCCTTCGCTTTTAAGAGGGTAGCTGGGTAGAAAACATCTTTGTCGATTTTGGTAAAGGAGAGGCGCTGGTTTGGCCAATCCATAATTGCTCCAGTCATAGCTAAAAAGGGCCATCCGAGTATTATCAGTGCTGGGTAAATCTTCGTTGCTACGAAGACGTAGAAATCAACTGGAGCTATAAAACCTTCGATCCTTACGGGAACGTCGCACGCGATTCCTTTTGGCGTTGTACGAAATTGATTGGCCATGCTGATTTGTGTTTGGGTCGGATATACGTGCATGATACCGAGGTGTTTGGCAGTCGATTTGGAGATGACGCTAAGGCAGGCCCCGGAATCGCACGGGACGTTCGTAAACTCGATTCCTCGGATGTTGCACGAGATGAGAAATTGACACTGGTCTTGAAGTTTTTCGGAGTGTTCGAGCTGGTCTTTCGTTCCTAACATTCGTGAAAAGATTCTCAATTTCCACGATTGATTCTTTGCTTTCACCGAAGAAACGTCCAAGCTTATATTCCATGTGTGCTTTCGCAAACGTGATTTCTTGGGTAAATTCGCAGACTACTCAGCTGAATTCTTCGAAATTCTCCTTGCTTATATCGTTATGAGTTTGGTGGTGCTTGTCAGACATGTGTGGGGTTGGCTCGAAGATTGAATGGGATTCGCAGGGAGAGTGAGTAGTATGAAAACACTAGTAGGCATCAATGTAAGACCTATCGATTTCCTTGGGGAGACTCCTTTGGTGTGGCGTTGAAGAAGGGGATGCGACCTTCTCGTCTTCTTGGATTACTTTGTAAGGTGCATAAAAGATGGGTTCCCCAACGTTCGAGGCCTTGCTCGTGCTGATGGGTAGGACAGCTCGCTTGGAGGGAGGTGATCGGGATGCGAAAGTTTGGAAGTTTCTCGGGTCGTTGGGTTGGGCTCGGCTTGTTCTTCTTGCCGTACCATCCAGTTATGTCTGCCTGGTCGAGGGAGAGCTCCCTTCTTCTTCTGCCGTGTTTCCAAGCCGAACCGAGCTGGGAGTCCCTCCGATTCTGTCCCTCTCTGGGGCCGAGGCAAATCTTTTATGCTTGGAGTATCTCGGAGTATGGTCTTTTTCGTCATGGTTGTTTGTGCCGATATTGACCGCGTCATTTATGCCGAAGTTGATTCTCGATCGATCGTCGGCTCTGTTTCAAGGTAGAAGGGCTTTCATCTCTTCCACCCGAGTTCAGCTTAGCTCGTCTTGAGGGATTTGGGTCGCCTTCCTACACTCTTTAGAGCGCCACTTCCATTCCGCCCAGAGAAGGTTTTTCTCTCGTATTGTCAACATACTGCTGAGCCGAGCTGAGCTGTGGATATCTTCCGCAGTTCCAGCTTCTCCCTGCGCCAAGGTGAATTCCTCGTATGTTATGCGACCCGAGGCATGTTCTCTTTGGTCGGGACTTCCTCCGTTGGTTGTCGCAATCGTCCTGGCGGTTGGTTCGGGGAAGGGCGAGCTCGCCACCGCGGGCGTTGACTCTTCAGATGGATTTAATGGCGGAGATGCTTTCGGGATTTTTGAGGCGCGTGCCGAGATCTTTGCGGGTGTTGGTGGACAGACCGTTGGGTCGGAGCCGACTCTTCTTTTGAGCCCTTCGGATGAGTTTCCCGCCGAGCCAAGGTTTCCGGTATGCAAATCTTGGGCCTGGCTCTCCGAAGTCTAGCCTCGGTCCTTGCCCGGTACCTCCTTCACTACAAGGATTGGGTGTGGACATCGACAGACAAGACCCCACAATTGAGCATAGGCGGGGTTATCACTCCTATATTAGAAGCTTGTGGAATCAATGCGGGATCGGTCAAAGAAGGGAAAAAAGTTGGGCTCACAGCTGGAATAGAGCGTATAGATGTGTTCTACCTCAACAAAGCACGTTTTCTAGGAGGAAAGATTGGGAGTTCTTATGCGTACAGGTTCGAGCTCAACATAAAGGACGTGGTGAAGATTATGCTACCGAATCAAGCTCTCACCACGGTTCATGAACGGCGCAACATAGCATTCTCCCCGACTAATGACCAGTTCTATAACCCCGCCATTCACCCAACACTTGAAGCCATTCGCAAACCGAGGTCACATGGAACAAAGTCTTCCGCACATGCAAATGAGGGCTCAACTAATGCTGGTGATGAAGAGGAACCTCAAGGCACAACGAGCCCCGTTTATGGAAGTGAGCGCTATTACTTCCAACCGTACGGTGAACCCATTATCGACACCGCTTCACGCCAAGCGCATCAACAAATCAAACTCCTTCAACGGTAGAACAAATGGCAAGATAAGGCCATAAGGAAGTTGGTAAAGACGGTAAAGGGAATGAAGAGCCAAGCCAAGGATATGAAGAAACAAATCAAGGAGCTAACGGCAAAGGTTACCGGAGCGAGCTCGTCTCACGGTCAAGAGGTGCAAACTGAAAATGAAGGGACCAATGAGAACGACATGAATATCGAGAGGCGCCACGCCACTCTTTCCATGGAAACACGGAGACCCATATCAATGACGAGCAACCACGCACTTCTTCCCATGAGCGGCGTAGAAGAAATAGGAGAGCGGTGAGATCACCAACGCCGTGCTCGAGCAACATGTCCTACTCAATGGACACATCCTCCTGGGTCGAATTCTAAAAGGTAACACTCTATTTTTGTAACTAATTTTTTTTTTTATGTTTGTATTTTTCTTAGTTTCTCCTATTTCGGTACTTTCTACGGATTTTCTTATACACCGAGACGGTGTTAACTAAGTTCGGGGGAGGTACCCGTTGCTAATCTTGTGTTTTGTTTTGTTTATTTTTCTTGAGTCTCATGCATCCATATATTACATAGAAAAAAACCAGAAAAAATCGAAAAATTTGAAAAAATACAAAAAAGAAGTCATATAGTTTTTGCATTGCATTCTTCTTTCTTATTTTTAGGATTGAGTCTAGAAGCATTTAGGAACACATTGCATATGCATAGGGAGCAATGATAGAAACAAAAGCTTAGCATTTCATTCAATGTGATGCCCTTGTTAATCATACCATATTGCTTGAACATCTCTTGAAAAACTTGAGAAACTTCGTGCTTTGAACTCTCCACTTGAAACTTATTGTCTTGTTGATGTTTGCTTAATTGGAAACCAACTCCTCGACTAATTGGACTTAATTGAACTTAATTTTCTAAGTTATGGGCTTGTGTATGCTTAACCATGGTCACCTTAAAACATCGAAGTCATCTTTGCATTAATCTTTACCACTCTTGTTGACTTGGGTGGCCATTTTTACTTATAAATGGTTTCCCCAACTTTGAACCCAACCATTTCTTTCCGCCCTTGATGATTTTGTGAGTGAGGCCTCTTTCTTTGATAGTACTACTCTTGTAAAATCTCGTAAGTATCGAGAACGACAAAGGATAGCTTCCATTTGCTAGGTTTGTTGTTCTTGGAAAATTGGCTAGTGATTAGGGTTTGCGAATGGTGTTGAGAGTTATTGGTGTTCGGGGAATGAGAAGGAAATAAAGAAAAGAAAGATCATGGTTTGAGAAAGTTGATTCCTAGAAAAATAAGTATAAGAAATTTTCGATTCCAGCTTGATAAGAAAAAGAAATTCCCCCTAGAAATGAAAGAAAGAAAAGATAAGTAAAAAAGAAAGGGAAAGGAGTAATGATCAAAAGGGTAGAGGTTTGACTTGGTAGAAGAAGAGGGAAACACTTGGGTAAAGATAGTGAATTAGTGATAACGCCGTATTTTAGCGTTTTAGTATGTTTATTTTTATTAGTTTTCATTTCATTCTTGAGTCTTTTCCGTGTGTTTTAGTGCATATTTCTATTCATATTCTTGCATTTGCATTTTAGATATCCTGTTGTTTTGTGCCATTTTTGGCTTGTTTTCAGGTGTTTAGGAGTAACTTGGATTGAAGGAGATGCTTGGAACTTCAAGATGGATCAAAGGAGAAGCAAATGGAGCAAAAATAAGAGAGGATCGGTCTCCAGATCGGTTTACACACTCGATCCAGCAACCGATCTGGATTATGAGTCAAGAACAACGCGTCTAAAGCTAAATCCGGATGAATACCTTCTCGCGCCCAAATTAATCTGAGGCCTTGATCAAAGTTGTAGATAATTGAGTCAGCTTCATTTTGGCGTTGGTTTCATGGCATTTTCATCAGCCGTTCAAGAGATACAATTAATTTAGTGAAGACATATCATTACCGGAAGATACCATGGCAATCTGAAGCTAGTGAAAGATCGACTCTTAATAAAGCATTCCCTTTGGATTAGTGTCCGATGTCTTCATCAAAGTCATAGTAAATTGAGTTAGCTGTCCAATGGAAGTGGTTTCGCACCATTCAGGGGAGTGGTTAAAAAGATATGATCAAATTACTAAAGACATGTAAAGCATGACGGGTTTTGCACTTTCCACCATTCCCCACCACCACAACTTTTCCACCTTGAAGCCAACTCATTCATTTTCAAGCCACCCATAAAGGATTGAGTGCTGGACACAATCATGTTGCAACATTATCATTCTTCTCTTTTCTTTTTCTTTTTCTTTTTCTTTTTCCTTTATGCAAGCTAATAGAACATTTAAAATTGTAGTAAGTGTGCTTTTGTATTGCTATATAAGGAGGTGCAATTCCTCTTGTAAGATCATCAACTCATAATACAAACACATCTCTTACTCAAAGCTTAAACACTCTCTCTTCCTTTCATTTTCGTTTTTCTTTCATGCCTATGAAGGAGTGCTCATCTTTTTCCAATTAGTGAAGATTTTCTCTTAAACTCTTCCTCTTTTCTTATTTATACAATTATGTCTTTCATTTCTGTCATTTATTTTTGTTATCTAGCTATGTGTGAGTAGTCATATTATGGGTTAAGGGTTTGGGAAGTTCAAAGATGATTGGTTGATGATTTAAGATGTTTAAAACCAGAAAATAATTAGTCCTCATGTTTTGAATATTCTTAAAACTAGAAGTGGGTTGAAAAACCACTTCTTGATCTTTAACAAAATCGCACCAAGGGATTGGGCAATTTGTTTGAACTCTTTTTCTCATGCTTTTCATTCTTAAACCAATGGAAATTGAAGTCTAAGGTGAATTGTGATAAAAAATGATCTTGTGTTCATAGTTTATAAATCATCTAAATTGCAATTGGGAAATTAGCTTAATTTAAATGATTTGTAAAAGGATTAGTATCATGGAATTGAACTAGTCTATTTAAGTGATCATGTCTAGGAATTGAATTAATTGAAATGTTTTAAACATCATCTTTCTAAATACCAATCATCCTAGAACAAAGTACCAAACCCGAAAACCAATGTTTTATCATCTTGATTTATAATTCAATTTTTATTGCATGCTTTCTTGTGATTTCTTAAATTTGTGCTTCATAATTAATCTGTCATTTAAATTGTCACATTTATTTACGTTTTAATTTTCATTAAATATTAATAGTTTTAATTATTTAGTTTCTCAAACATAAAAACCAAAAAATCAATTTCTTAGCTTAAAGAGTTTCTTGCATTCTTAGTGTATTATTCATCTCCTTGTGGTTCGATACCCATAATTACTACAACAATTGCCTTGCACTTGGAGTTTAATTAGGGATTAAAATTTGTATCCATCAAGTTTTTGGCGCCGTTGCCGGGGAGTTGCAATAGCCATTAAGATTTAGAATCTTTCTAAGTCTACGTATTTTCCTTTATTTTGTTACTAAATTGTTCTTGCTCGTGGTTGACATCGGGAGACTAGAACGAGAAACCGCAAGAGCCGCAAGAGAACGAGCAGAAAACGAGAGGCGTTTTCCGATGGAAGCCGCGAGAGACAACCCGCTCTTTGAAGAGCCACCACCGCTCGATGAAGTCCAAGGAGTGGGCTTAAACCCGAGGCAGCCAATCCATCCTCCTAGACAGCCACAAAGGATTGGTGCCTTCGATGAACCCACTACTCAAGGGGTTCAAACTGGAATACGACCTCCACCATGTGCAAACAACAACTTCGAAATCAAATCAAGTCTCACCAACATGGTGCAAAACTCAAATTTCCATGGGCTGCCAATGGACCCAATTGATCACATCGATCAATTTGACCGCCTGTGTGGGACGGTAAAGATGAATGGAGTCTCGGAGGATGTTGTCAAGTTGACTCTCTTCCCATTCTCTTTGGGAGACAAGGCTGCTCAATGGGAGAAGAGCGTGGTTACCACTACCATACCGACTTGGGAGGAATGCAAGAAGTAGTTCTTGGCAAAGTTTTTCTCGCGATAAAAGACAGCAAAGCTGAGGAACGACATCACAAGCTTCAAACAAGGAAGCAATGAATCGTTCTATGAAGCGTGGGAGAGATTGAAAGGGTATACAAGAGCATGTCCACAACATGAAGTCTCCAAGGAAGCACTTCTCAGAATCCTACACCGAGGGGTTCTAGAAAAATACCAACTAGCTTTAAATACGGCAAGCAACGGGAGCTTTCCTAGCCAAGATGTCGTAAATGGAGAAATATTGGTGGAGAATTTAGCCCAAAGCGATCAAGGCTATGGAGGTGATTACAATCGTACGGTGAGAGACACAAAGTACGATGATCAAAGACTCAAGGACATCAACGACAAGTTAGACAAGGTCTTGCTTGTAAATCAAAGGGCAATGAACTTTGTTGGAGAATGTGGGGGACAACAAGGGTATCAAGACATTGTTCAAGAAGGGAGAGAAGAACCCCAAGAAGAAGTAAACTACATAGGGTATCAAGGAGGATTCCAAGGGAACCGAGGAGGATTCAACCAAAATTTCCGGAATCACCTTAACCTATCATATAGGAGCAACAACGTGGAAAACCCCCAAGATCAAGTCTATCCTCCACAACAACAACAAGGATTCCAACCCAAGCCATTCAACCAAGGAAACCAAGGAGGTTTCAAGACTAACCAAGGGAATTTTAACTCCAATTACCAGCAAGGATACCAACAAAAGCCGACCAATTTCCAAGCTCCAGGAAACACATCAAACTCGGGAGCACCAAATGAAATGAAGAACATACTCCAAAGAATTTTGGAAGGCCAATCAAAGGGCAAAATGGAGGCTACCAAAAAATTGTTGGAAATCAACAACAAGGTCGATGGGTTTTACAACGACCTTAACGCCAAGTTCGAGAACCTATCCACTCATGTGAGAGGATTAGATAACTAAATCGCTCAAGTCGCTTCAACGTCAAAAGGATCAAGTGAAGTTTTATCGGGAAAATCCAAAGCTAACCCGAAGGAGTATTGTCTAGCCATCACCTTACGGAGTGGAACTAAATTACCAACAAGGAAGCAAGTTGTGGTGAAGATCAAAGATGGAAGACAAACTGGACTGAGGGAAGTCGGCGAATATTTGGGTGCTGAAAAGAACGATCGAGTTCCAGATCGGTCGGCGCTCCAAAACCGATCCAGCACTCGATCCAGAGGCAAACCGAACAAAAAGATGCCTCTAATGATCCGATTTCTGAGGATCAAGAGAAAGAAAATGAAGAGAAGCCAACTGGAATCATCAAGAAGAAAGTGGATTTTGTACTTCCGTCCTACGAACCGAAACTCCCTTTTCCCGGAAGATTCAAAAAGCAATTGTTGGACAAACAATTCGAGAAATTCAAGAAAATCATGGAGAAAGTCCAAGTAACACTCCCGTTCGCTGACCTAATTCTTGATTGTCCAGTGTACAATAAGCTCTTCAAAGACGTCATGACCAAGAGAAGACACCTTGAAGAGGCGATGGTGATGGTCAACCATGAATGTAGTGCAATCATCCAAAACAACTTGCCCAAGAAGCTTCAAGATCCGAGTAGTTTCACACTTCCTTGCACTTTAGGACCTTTGTCCTCCCGGAAGTGCCTAGTTGACCTCGGGGCAAGTGTGAGTCTCATGCCATTGACAGTTTCCAAGAGACTTGGACTAACCAACTTCAAGAAGACGAGGATTTCACTACTCTTGGCCGATAGATCGATCCGCTACCCGATAGGTATTCTTGAAGACTTGCCATTGAAAGTTGGAGATTGCATCATCCCTACTGATTTTGTGGTACTAGAGATGGATGAAGAACCAACGGATCCCATAATTCTGGGGAGGCCATTTCTAGCAACCGCCGGAGCCATCATCGATGTGAAGAAAGGCATGATCGATCTTCACTTGGGAGAGTTCGTCCTAAAATTCAATATTATGGACGTAATGAAGAAGCCAACAATAGAAGGAAAGGTTTTCTACATAGAAACCTTGGAAACCATGGTTGACGAATACTTAGAGGAGCTAAGTATGGGAGATCCCCTCGAAGTTGCCCTTACGAAGCCAAACAAAGAACGTGGGATCGAAAATGAAGAAGCTATTGGTTATGAGGATTTTCTTGATTCCCAAAAACC
>PKMM01056646.1:29284-40820 GCA_002933915.1 Eutrema heterophyllum
TCTTAATTCAACGTACCCCGTCATAATTAATGATGAATTAAATGATGAAGAAACCTCATTGCTTTTGCATGAACTGAAAAAATATAGAAAGACTATAGGTTATTCATTGGATGACATTAAAGGGATATCTCAATCATTGTGCATGCTGATATGCTCAAATTAATACCCTAAAAAGTACTAAAGCAGTGTTGTAGTATAGTTAGAGGTCAAACACAAGAACTCTAGATATCGCACAATAGATTATATAGATTCAAATTAAGCTAAACCAAAAGATGTAATTGAAAGCAATGCGTAAATTAAATAGGTCGTGAATCAATGGGAAAAAAGATAGGCTCAGGGTATTTCTCAGGAATTCAATGAATGTAGATAGACTAACTAACATGAATCAGATTTAGCGCGGTTCTTGAACTGAAATCACTAAGATATAGCTAACCAACTCTCGTTGCGAAAACTATCTAAGTCTAAATCCTAGAATTCCAAATCTCTTTGCGAATCCTAAAGCCTAAACCAGCTTTTAGTTCAGGTTTGATTTGTTCACAAAACAACTAAACCAAATCTCTTTGCAAATGGTTGTTTTGCTCACCCTAAGTTCTATCAGGTAATTAATCGCACTCTCGTGCCTAACCAATTATCCTAAGATCTAAGTTCTAGGTGATCAGTCTAGAATTAGCTTTGAGAACAACCTAAGGCGAAGAACTAATTCAGATGGTGAATCCTAATCATTCAATTAACCTAACATTCAGAGAAAACCCTTATGAGAACCCTGAACCTAACAAGAGAACTACTCAGACATGATAATTGAGACAATAAACATGACTGAAATAATACTCAGATAAATAATAAAAAGGAGAGTAACAAGAGGGTTCGAAATCTTCTCTCGGACGAACAGAGTCTCAGACTTGTCTCACTCAGAAAACTCTCTCACAAAACTCAGAATCAAATCAAGTGTAATTCGAACGTACTTGCCAAAGTGGCTTAAAAACCTAACTTAAACTCATAAAACACGTTCTGGGCTAAATTGTAAATAATAAAATCTTCTGGGCAATTTTGCAATTCTTCAACTCTTCATTAAAGTCGCGCTTCGTGCTTTGCTGCAGTGAGTATCGATCGATACTAGGCAGTGTCGATCGATACTGAGACTCAAAATCGGGTACTCAGCTACACGAGCTTCTGTTTTGCTCCAAAATGCTCCAAAAAGCTCCAATATCTCCAATTATACTCCAAACGTGCTAAAATCTGTAAAAGACTCTAAAACACTACAAAATAGTAGAAAGACTCTATAAAACGGACCTATATCATGGCTTAAAAGGGGTAAAAACCATGATATATCAACTCCCCCAGACTTAGCCTTTGCTTGCCCTCAAACAAATAAAAGACTAAACCAGAGAAAGAGGTTTGAAAACACGGAGACTCACCTGTTCATGAACCATTGCAATGACCCTTTTCCCAAACACCCAAACGTCACCTAACCAGATCCAAATCTAACCACCATGTACTTCTCCGCAGACATTCGTAGCTTCCCCAGACTACACACATTATCTCGCAGCTTCATTCAATTAAACCCATCATCGCCAGTTTCATCGCTGTGATTAATACCAAGAACCTTCTAGATTCTTTCCCATACAATATCATGACAAGGAACCACCCAATTTCACATTTTTTGTATCACTTTCTCTCCCCCAGATTTATTTCTTATTTTGTTCTCTTTTTTTTTTTTCTTTTTCCTCCTTTTTTTTCTAGATTCGCATATACACATCAAGGTATGAGACGCGAGTATTGGTGGTGTTTGCCACTGAATCCCCGGTTCTTCCCTCTCAATGTATCAAAGAGTTTAGGCGAATAATGGCATCATAGGAAAATCCTAGCCTCGCTTCCAACCTTTGTGTGATCATTTCTTACCAAGTAGAATAATGGGATTGCTGGAAATTTTCCTAGCCTTCTACTCAGAAGAAAATCATTTCATCTTTTTATGTTTTTTTTGTTTTTATTAACTTGTAACAGGGGAGAGAGATACTATCACTTTAAACACATGGGTTCCTTTGTCAGATATGAATGGGGAATCAAGCTCTGTGAATACTAACCACGTCGATGAAGTGCAAAAATTTGGCTCAGGCTTTAAAAGAACTCTGCTGGAAACATGTGTGTCTTCTAGTTAACTGGTCAGCCTTTGGATTTTTCATTAGTCGATCTGTAACTGATTCTGTAACAGTGGACACTTAGAAGCAAAGTCATAACAAAAGGGTCAAGAACACGATCATAATCTCAACAAAATTTTGACTCAATAAAACAAATTTGACACAAAAAACGACTGCCTCTAAGAAAAACAAACACAATGTCAGCGACTACCTCCCCCAGACTTAAACAACACTGTCCCTAGTGTTATCAGGCCTGAGTTTGGTGAAAGAAATCAAATGAACAAAGTGGAATTGTGAAGATCGAAGAGGTTACCCGAGATGGTGATGAGTGTCGACCGACACCGCACTGGTATCGATCGATACCATTGGGTGGTCGACAAAAATCCTCTTGACAGTGATAATTGTGCCCAAAAAGTGTGTCAAACGATCCAAATGTGTTATGGTTAGCACTGTTAGATCACTCAAATACAAGTCAAAAGCAACAAAAATAATAAAAGCATAAGTTCCACAAAGTACAAAATGATAAAAATGCCAACATAAGACTTAAAATAACAAAATTTCAAACGAAAAGAAACAGAAAAGGGAAAAGAAAAACAAACGTGAAACCAGATAAACAGAGGACTAATCCTCCTCAGTGGCGTCAGAGTCATCGCCAGCAGTGCCAGATGGTCCAACCTGATGTGGTGAGCGGGGTGAGACGGGATGCTGAGACGTCATGCAGCTGCATCGAGACACATCACTCCAAATGGTCTGAAGACTCTCGACAACGTAGCGCTGAAAAGGATCCATCTCCATCTCAGGTGGTGGAGGAAGAGAAAGCGCAGCAGCAGTGGGTGTAGGAGCGCGGCGTGGTTGGCCCCCAGCAGGGCCAGATGCAGGCGGACGGGCTTTAGTGGCGGAGCCTCGACGTCGAGTAATAGGTGCAGGCTCCATATCAGCAGAGTCAGGGGCGACGAGTAACTGAGCAGGGTCATCTCCAATGTCAGTCAGGTCTGTGTTGGGGAGCTGAACGAGATAGTCCCCAACAGAAGTGCTGAAAACCCAATGCCTATCAGGCTTCAGCCAGCGCAGGTGCTCCAGGTGTGCTAGGTCCATAAGCTCCCGGGATGTCACTATCGAGCAGCTAGTAGTGCTGATCCCAAGGTGCAGAAAGATGGGAGTGAGGAGACTGCCCACTGTCTCAGTCTTCAGGCGACCTGCAGTCTTAGAAGACTTGCCGCGTCCGGTAAAAGGCTTCACCTGCACCGACTCCAAGTGGTGCGCAAAAACCGCACCCAAGTTGACCGCAAGGTCCATCTCAGGCCACTCATACGCCTCATCATCAATGATGTCCCCGATCCCAATGGACAACACAATCAGCTCAGTCACCCTCATCTTGTTAGGCTCCATCTTGCACAACAAAGTGTTGCTCAAGATCCTAACAAGACAGCGCAGGACAGGATGGCGCACATCCATCTGTGTGGTAGTTTTGCTGTCGTAGACCCCGTGCCCAAAGTGAGACCAGAATGCCTCAATATCCAAGAACTTTCGAGGAAGCTCGCACCTCGAGAAATCTCTATTAAACCCATATAAGTCGCAGAGCCCCTGAAAAGAAATCATGTAGCGCACACCACGAATCAAGAACGTCAGCACACCCTGCTGTGCAGTCACTGGAGGCTCACCAGTGTAGTAGACGCGGACAGACGCGAGGAACTGGCGGACTAAGTCGGGGTACAAGTCATATTGCCGGGTAGGCATCGTCCCCATTCCTATCTTCCTGATCAAACCATCAAGCTATCTGTCAAAGCCCAGCTGTCTCATAGCATGCGTGTCCACAAATCTAGTGGGGCGCACATCAACCTCCTGCCAGGCATTGTAGAAGATCGAGTCATAGTCATCCCACTCCTCTGAAATAGGCATGTGCGTGCAACCCCGACTCTCTGTAATCTCCTTATCGGAGCCCTCGTAATCATCTCTCAAGCGGATCCTGGCCTTCTCGCTGATCTTAGGCCAAGGAAATCGAACCGTCGTGCGAGGGGGCAATGGTGGAGAAGGTACCTCTGGGGGTGCGTCTCGTAAGTGTCTACCGAAAACGACTGTGAAGTCTGTAGAATTAGCAGTCCGAACCTTGTAGCGGTTCCCGGTGAGACAAGCAATAACCGTTCCCACTTTCCAAACCCCGTCTTCTTTGAACTCGACGCTAGCGTGCAACGTGTATTCCTTCTCAGGTGGTTGGGAGCTGGAAGCTTCATCGGTATGTGGCTTCTTCCTAGGTACCATCTGCATCATTAACAAACGCGAAACACATCATAAATCCAACATCTCTCTCAAACAAAACAGTCTCGGCCAAGTAAGGGTGTGAGCATCGACCGATACTAAGTAGTATCGATCGATACTCAGGCAAGTAACGAGCAGGCACGAAGAACACACGAATCCGAAAATTCCAAATTGCAAACCAAGGGTAATGAAGCGTAATCCAAGGTTCGACTAGGCCTAGAACACACTAATCAAGTGATAATCATTCAACAAAACGAGTTCTAAGAGCCTAAAAGTCGAAAATCTAAACTTGGTGCATGAAATCAAAAGTTGAAAATTCGTGTTGCATACCTAGTAGATCGTGAGAATGAATGAGAGAAAGAGATTAAGCACGAGAAACCGCACGGAATAGACACAAAAATCACTCAAAAGAGTTGAGAAACGAAGATTTGGCGATTTTGTGGTGATAGAGAGCGTGTGTCGGTCGATGAGAGTTGTGAGGCAAAAGGGAAAAACCCGTAGGGTTTATAAGGAAACTTACCTGGGCGGCGGGCATCGACCGATACTAGATAGTGTCGATCGATACTCGTCGCAAGTTGGTGCCTCTCTGGCGTATGGAGGGTGTCGATCGACACTGGGTGGTGTCGATCGATACTGCTCGTCCGAATCTGGTTCACGTAATACAACAAAACACAAAACTAAAAGTAAAAAGAAAGGAAAAAGATATGTACAGACTCACCAGTGGGTTGCCTCCCACCAAGCGCTCGTTTAACGTCATTAGCTTGACTGTACTGCCATTCAGGCAGCGGGTACATCATCCAGAGGCATCATGTGTCCATCTGGGATCTCAGTTCTCCGTATGTAGTGTTTCACCCTTTGTCCATTGACAGTGAACTCTTCGCCGGAGGGATTAGTCAGGACAAGTGCACCATGTGGTCTAACCTCCTTGACCGTGAAGGGACCTGACCAACGAGAACGCAATTTACCAGGAAACAAATGCAAACGAGAGTTATACAGAAGTACCTGATCATTGGGTTCAAAAATGCGGTGGAGGATTTTCTTGTCGTGGTACGCCTTAGTCCTCTAGAGTTCTCATAGGCATGATGCCTAATCTCATACAGCTCATTCTGCTGGATCAATCGCTTCTCAGCAGCTGGCTTGATGTCAAAATTCAGCAACTTAGTAGCCCATGCTGCCTTATGCTCGATCTCCACAAGAAGGTGACATGCTTTCCCATACAGCAAATGGAAAGGTCTAGTGCCCAATGGTGTCTTATAAGCAGTCATGTAAGCCCACAGCGCATCGTCCAGCTTTGTAGACCAATCCTTCCTAGAAGTTCCCACTATCTTTTCCAGAATCTCCTTGATTTGCTTGTTGGAGACCTCGACTTGCCCACTGGTCTGGGGGTGATAGGGAGTAGCCACACGATGATTCACACCATGCTTCTTCAGTAACCTCTCGAAAACCCTGTTGATGAAATGACTGCCACCGTCACTTATAACAATATGAGGCACTCCAAATCGTGGAAAGATGATGGTCTTAAATAGCTTAAGAAGCACCGAAGAGTCGTTGGTTGGACTAGCAATTGCCTCCACCCACTTAGAGACATAATCCACTGCAACTAGAATGTACTGGTTCTTGTATGACGGAGGAAAAGGTCCCATAAAATCGATACCCCAGCAATCAAAAATCTCAACCTCAAGGATGAAATTCGGTGGCATCTCATGTCTCTTACTGATCTTCCCTCTCCTCTGACACACATCACACTGCGAGATAAAGGTATGAGCATCCTTAAACATAGTAGGCCACCAGAAGCCTGCTTGAAGAACCTTGGACACCGTCTTGAAAGTAGCAAAGTGTCCAGCATACTCAGAACCATGACAGTGAAACAAAACCTCAGGTACCTCCGATTCAGCAATGCATCGCCTGTAGATGCCATCAGAGCAATGCTTATACAGGTAAGGCTCATCCCAAAAGTATCGCCTTACGTCTCGCAGAAACTTCTTCTTGGCATATTTCTTTAGGTGCGTTGGCTCTGTACCTGCAGCGAGGAACTTGGCAATATGTGCATACCACGGTAGATCAGAATCCACTGCAGCAAGAAGATACTCCTCAGAAGCACCAAAGTGTTCCACAGTCAAAACAGGTGTAGAAGCCGACGGGTATCGACCGACACCAGGGGAGTGTCGATCGACACCGAAACCTGCAATTCGTGGGAATTGTTGATTTTCGGGGAAACCACTTTGAAACCCAGTTTCAATGAAGTAAACTGACTCCTCAGGTAGGTGATCATCAATAGGCACGTCTGTATCGAGCTTCAACCTCGAAAGATGATCAGCAACCCCATTCTCTACTCCTTTCTTGTCCTTTATCTCAATATCAAACCCTTGGAGCAAAAGAACCCAACGACAAAGACGAGGCTTGAGATCCTTGTTCTGCATTAGATACTTGAGAGCATCATGATCTGTGTGAACAATCACTGTGCTCCCAATCAAGTAAGGTCGAAATTTGTCGAAAGAGAAGACGACCGCAAGTAATTCCTTCTCTGTTGTGATGTAATTCCTCTGAGCATCATCCAACGTTTTGCTGGCATAATAGATAACATGAAGTTTCTTCTCTTTCCACTGACCCAGAACAGAACCCACAGCAAAATCGCTGGCGTCGCACATAATCTCGAAAGGCAAAGTCCAATCAGGAGGTTGCACAATAGGAGCACTCACCAATGCCTTCTTAATCTCCTCAAAGGCTGCAAGACACTCAGGTGTGAAATCGAAGGGAGTCTCCTTGCATAATAGGGCGGTGAGTGGGCGGGTGATCTTGGAGAAATCCTTGATAAATCTCCTGTAAAACCCAGCATGACCCAGAAAACTTCTAATATCATTCACAGAGGTCGGTGGTGGCAAACCTGTTATAACCTGAATCTTAGCCTTATCCACCTCGATCCCAGCTTCAGAAACCTTGTGCCCAAGAACGATGCCATCCTGAACCATAAAATGACACTTTTCCCAATTAAGGACCAAGTGTTTCTCTTCACACCGCTGTAGCACCTTGCACAAGTTAGCCGTCCTCTTCACACCGCTGTAGCAACTTCCTGTAGTCAATGAACATTCGATGCCCAGTGATAGTCCTCGTAGGAATCAACTCATCTTTCTCATTCTTCACCACAGTTATCCCTCCTTTCTTAGGAACAACGTGCACTAGACTAACCCAAGAACTGTCTGAGATGGCATAGATAACCCCTGCATCTAAGAGCTTCATAACCTCCTTCTTAACCACTTCTTTCAGATTTGGATTCAGCCTCCTCTGATGCTCAATTGTAGCCTTTGACTCGTCCTCGAGATGAATCCTATGCATGCACAGATCCGGTGATATACCTGAAATGTCATCAAGAGAATAGCCAAGAGCTTTGCGATACATGCGCAGCTTGCTCAGCAGTAAGGCAACCTTTGCGTTGTTCAAAGAAGCATTAATAATCACAGGGTATATGGAATTAGGACCAAGAAAAACATACCTCAGATTGGCTGGAAGTGGCTTGAGTTCCACCTTAGGAGCTTTCTCCTCGCTCCAATCTCCAAGCTTAGCACCTTGCTTGGAACATTGGTCCAATTCTCTATTCGGTCGTAGGGTATCGACCGATACCAAGGGAGTATCGATCGATACTGATGGTGCAGTGTCGAGCATCTTCGAGTAGACAGCAGCGTCTTCACTCAAGACGACCTCAGATTCAACTGAACAGACCAAAGCCCTCTCCAACGGATCCTCAGGATGCATCTCCAAGAAGTATTCTTCAGCAATGTCCGTAAAAGTATCGACGAAGAAAGTCTGCCCATCGATGGTTGGTCTCTTCATCATCTTCTCCATGTTAATGGTCATGACCAAATCACCTTTGTTAAGAGCTATCTTCCTATTCCTGCAGTCAATCAATGCACCAGCTGTGGCAAGGAATGGTCTACCTAAGATAAGCAGATCTTTGGGTTCAGCATCATATTTCAGGACAATGAAATCAGTCGGGATCAAGCAATTCCCGATCTTAATAGGGACATCTTCGAGTAGCCCCTCTGGAAGTCGTACTGAGCGATCAGCAAGTATCAAAGATATCCTGGTGGATGTGAAGTCTGTCATACCCATCCTCTTGGTAACTGAGTAAGGCATAAGGTTGACACTCGAGCCAATATCGCATAGAGAACGCTCGAACCGTTCGGTGAATATCGTACAGTCCAGCACAAAGCTCCCTGGATCTGGAAGTTTCTTTGGGATTATGTTGGTTAAGATTGCACTGCACTCCTGAGTAAGCATCACACATCCTTTTTCAAGTTTCACGTTGCTAGACACCATCTTCTTGACATATCTTCTAAAAGCTGGAGAAGTCTTAATAGCATCGAGGAAAGGTAGTTCGACAATCAGCTTGTCCAATATCTGCTTGCATCTAAAGTCTTCCACCTCCTTCTTAGTCTTCCCAACAGCTCTAGGATAAGGTATACTCGGTATATAGACTCGTTATGGGACTACTTTAGGCACCACATTCGGAATTTCAGGTGTCTTCTCGACAGTAGGCTCAGTATCGACCGATGCTTGAGGAGTGTCGATCGATACACAGGTTTTGGGGTTGTCCCGTTGCAAGACTTTGACTGGTGTCGATCGACACTGGGGTGTATCGATCGATACCCTGGGGATTTCAGAATCCTCATCGTCGAGATCGACGAAAATCTCTGCATGTAATGCATCTTTCACTCCTGTATTCACCTCTTTTCCATTCCTCAGAGTGATTGCATTGATGTGCTCCCTCCTTGGGTTTTCTCCTCTACCTGGAAGAACACCTTCTTGTCTTTTCACAGCTTCTGAAGTTTGAGCAACCTGAATTTCCAACTTCTTTTGGTTCATGCTGAGAGCTTCGATCCTTCCATTAAAGGTCGTCTAAATATCATCCAACTTCCCATGAAGCTCACTATCATCTTATCCTGCCCTTGAACCAGCTGTTCAAGCATAGCCTCGATCTTACTCTCCTGAGTCTTGGGCGGTGGAGATTGATAAGACAAACTCCCATAGTTCCTTGTGTAACCACTACTCTGGAAAGGTTTATGGCCAAACTGATTCGACCCAGAACCACCTTAATTACCCTCAGATTTGAATCCTCCTTGCTAAAAGTTGTTGTTAAAATTTCGGTTGTTGTATTGATTCCTCTGACCTTGAAAACCAGAACCACCAATGTAGTTAACATCCTCTACCTCATTCTCATTGAAAACCTCGACATCATCAGCAAAGTGAACAGCCTTTTGCTGCTAGCTCATCAACAAATTATGCACCGAATCCAGCTTCGCATGCACCTCAGCAATCTGTGAACCTTCCATACCACCAGCTAGCTTCTTACGCTCCATGTCAGCACTCTTTGTGCTATTGCTAGACGCAAAATTCTCAATCAGCTAGTAAGCATCATCAGGAAATTTGGTAAAGAAATTACCATTGCTTGCAAAGTCCAACGCCATATGGTATCTCCAATCAATCCCTCTGAAAAAGAAACTCAGCAACTGAACCATAATGTACCCATGATGTGGACAATCTCTCGGATACGATCTGAATCTCCCCCAAACAGCCTTGAAAGCCTCAGTCGTTCCCTGAGAAAACTGGGAAATCTTGTTCCTAAACTCTTCTGATCTCGCATCGTCATAGAAGTTATTCAGGAAAGCAGTCTTAGTCTCATCCCACGTAGTCAATGACCCAGCTGGTAGTTGCTTGAGCCAATAAGAAGCATCCCCACCTAGAGAGTATGGGAAAAGCTTATAGAACAAGTATTCGTAGGACACTCCATTCCATTTGATGCTAGAGACCAAATCCTCGAACTTCTCAATATTATCCATGGGGTGTTCATGAGGAAGACCATGAAAAGTGTGCTGACCCACAAGAGTGTAGTATGCGGGCTTCAGCTCAAAGTCATTCCTCTGAAAGGTGGGAATACGAATCGCTGATCGATTTGCGTAGAACTGGTCAGGTCTTTGCATTCACCAATTGTTCTACCACGCTCAACCGCAACGTTCTCAACATTCGCTGCAGCTGGAGGGGCAATAACGTTTCCATCTCCATCAAGTCTTTGCCCTCTCTCATTGCACAATTGACCCTCTCGGTCTCTGAAAGCACCAGCCTCATCCTGAATCAAAACAACTGGATTGTTGTTCATCTCTGCTGGCTTCTTTGCTCTTCTTAGTGTGCGTTCCAACTGTGCTAGCTGCTCGTTTGACAAATCAACTAGCTGAGTGCTCTTGTTTCTTCTGGTTTCTCGAGTAGGCATACAACCTGAAACACAAAAGATCAAGAACGTAAGTAACAAAAAAACGTGACGAGTGTCGACCGATACCACTAGGGTGTCGATCGATACTCGACGATTTAGTCGAAATTCTTCACTAAAATCTAATGGCGAAATTGAGTCCCCGGCAACGGCGCCAAATTTGATATGCTCAAATTAATACCCTAAAAATTACTAAAGCAGTGTTGTAGCATAGTTAGGGGTCGAACACAAGAACTCCAGAAGATGTAATTGAAAGCAATGCGTAAATTAAATAGGTCGTGAATCAATGGGAAAGAAGATAGGCTCAGGGTATTTCTCAGGAATTCAATGAATGTAGATAAACTAACTAACAGAATTCAGATTTAGCGCGGTTCTTGAACTCAAATCACTAAGATATAGCTAACCAACTCTCGTTGCGAAAACTATCTAAGTCTAAATCCTAAAATTCCAAATCTCTTTGCGAATCCTAAAGTCTAAACCAGCTTTTAGTTCAGGTTTGATTTGTTCACAAAACTACTAAACCAAATCTCTTTGCAAATGGTTGTTTTTCTCACTCTAGGTTCTATCAGGTAATTAATCGCACTCTCGTGCCTAACCAATTATCCTAAGATCTAAGTTCTAGGTGATCAGTCTAGAATTAGCTTTGAGAACAACCTAAGGCGAAGAACTAATTCAGATGGTGAATCCTAATCATTCAATTAACCTAACATTCAGAGAAAACCCTTATGAGAACCCTGAACCTAACAAGAGAACTACTCAGACATGATAATTGAGACAATAAACATGACTGAAATAATACTCAGATAAATAATCAAAAGGAGAGTAACAAGAGGGTTCGAAATCTTCTCTCGGACGAACAGAGTCTCAGACTTGTCTCCCTCAGAAA
>PKMM01056646.1:40922-84364 GCA_002933915.1 Eutrema heterophyllum
TTCTTGGAGCTAGAAGAAGGCATGGACGAGAAGGAGAAAGAAGACACTAGCAATGGTAAGACTAGTGTGGAGGATGAATGGAGCGAGCTCAATGCACCAAAACTAGAACTGAAACCGCTTCCCAAGGGGCTAAGGTACGCATTTCTCGGTCCTAATTCAACGTACCCCGTCATAATTAATGATGAATTAAATGATGAAGAAACCTCATTGCTTTTGCATGAACTGAAAAAATATAGAAAGGCTATAGGTTATTCATTGGATGACATTAAAGGGATATCTCAATCATTGTGCATGCATAGAATCTACCTTGAGGATGAAAATAAAGCATCAATTGAACCACAAAGGAGGCTGAATCCTAATTTGAAAGAAGTGTTTAAAAAGGAAATTTTGAAGCTACTTAAATCGGGAATAATCTATCCTATCTCGGATAGTACTTGGGTGTCCCCGGTTCATGTAGTTCCAAAGAAAGGTGGAATTACAGTGATTAAAAATGAAAAAGATGAATTGATTTCAACAAGGACGATTACGGGTCATAGAATGTGCATTGATTACAGAAAATTAAATGCATCAACTAGGAAATATCATTTTCCTTTGCCATTCATTGACCAAATGCTAGAACAGTTAGGAAATCATTCATACTATTGTTTTCTTGATGGATATTTGGGATTCTTTCAAATCCCTATCCACCCTCATGACCAAGAAAAAACGACTTTCACATGTCCTTATGGTACCTTTGCTTATCGAAGAATGCCATTTGGATTATGTAATGCACCCGCGACCTTTCAAAGGTGTATGATGTCAATTTTCTCTGATTTTATTGAAGATATGGATGATTTTTCTATCTATGGCTCTTCTTTTGCTGCGTGTCTTTCTAATTTGTGCAGGGTATTAAAGCGTTGTGAAGACACAAGTCTCGTCCTCAATTGGGAGAAATGCCACTTCATGGTCAAAGAAGGAATTGTACTAGGACACAAGATATCCGAGAGTGGGATAGAAGTCGATCAAGCTAAGATCGAGGTGATGACAAACTTGCAGCCACCAACTTCGGTGAAAGGAACAAGGAGTTTCTTGGGACATGCCTAATTCTATAGAAGATTCATCAAGGACTTCTCATCCATTGCTAGACCATTGACAAGGCTCTTGTGCAAAGACGTGGAATTTACATTTGATGGAGAATGCCACAAGGCTTTCGTGAAGCTAAAAGATGCATTGGTGAGTGCACCGATTGTACAACCACCGGATTGGGATTTGCCGTTCGAAGTGATGTGCGACGCAAGTGACTATGCTGTTGGGGCCGTGTTGGGACAAAAGAAGGAAAGGAAGCTCCATGTCATTTATTACGCAAGCCGGACTCTAGATGAAGCACAAGTCAAATATGCAACAACGAAGAAAGAGTTATTAGCAATAGTCTACGCGTTCGAGAAATTTCGGTCCTATTTGGTGGGCTTTAAAGTCATTGTGCATACCGACCATGCTGCGTTGAGACACTTTCTGGCCAAGAAAGATGCCAAGCCGAGATTGGTAAGATGGATTCTTCTCCTACAAGAATTTGATCTTGAGATTAAAGACAAAAAGGGATATAAAATGGAGTGGCTGATCACTTGTCAAGAATGAAGATTGAAGAAGATATACCAATTGATGATTCTCTAACCGAGGAGCAAGTTAACCTGATCCACGCTTTACACAAAGCGGACTACATGCTAGAAGAGCTGTTGGAAATTGACACCATCGATGTGATCGAGCCATGGTATGCTGATTTTGTCAACTATTTGTCATCTGAGAATGAGCCACCAAACCTCCACGGATATGCAAGAAAAAAATTCTACAAGGATGTGAAGAGCTATTTTTGGGACGAGCCTTATCTCTATAGGCAGTGCAAAGATGGACTCTTTAGGAGATGCATTTTGGAAAAGGAGATTACCGGGATTTGTTTAGCTGTCACGGTTCAAGCTATGGAGGACATTTGGCAACATTCAAGACATTCCAAAAGGCACTACAAGCGGGTTTTTGGTGGCCAATAATGTTCAAAGACGCCCATCGTTTCATTTCCGCGTGTGATGCATGCCAAAAAATGGGTAACATAAGCAAGAGGAACGAGATGCCACAAAACCTGATCCTCGAGGTTGAAGTGTTCGATGTATGGGGGATTGACTTCATGGGGCCATTCCCTTCATCATACGGTAACCAATACATCCTTGTAGCGGTTGACTACGTTTCTAAATGGGTTGAAGCCATAGCGAGTCCAACAAATGACGCTAAGGTGGTGGTGAAGCTATTCAAGAGCATAATATTCCCAAGATTTGGAGTGCCAAGAGTGGTGATAAGTGATGGGGGAAGCCAATTCATCAACAAAATTTTTGAAGGGCTCATGAAGAAAAATGGAGTAAAACATAAGGTAGCCACACCTTATCATCCCCAAACATCCGGCCAAGTGGAGGTGTCAAACCATCAGATCAAGGCTATTTTGGAGAGGACGGTTGTAAAGACAAAGAAGGATTGCGTGACAAAACTAGATGACGCTCTATGGGCGTATAGAACCGCCTACAAGACACCAATCGGGACAACCCCTTTCAACCTACTCTACGGGAAATTATGTCATCTACCGGTCGAACTAGAGTACAAGGCTCTGTGGGCTACCAGACTTCTCAACTTTGACCTCAAGACGGCCACCGAAAAACGCATGATACAACTAGAAGAACTTGAAGAAATTCGCCAAAATGCTTACGAAAGTTCAAAAATTTACAAGGAGTGAACAAAGGCATTCCACGACAAGAAAATCATCACACGAGAGTTCAAAACCGGAGATAAAGTCATACTGTTTAACTCAAGGTTGAAATTTTTTCCATTCACGATCAAGGAAGTTCGCCCTTATGGAGCAATCGTTTTGTGGAACAAGTCTGGGGGAGATTTTACAGTCAACGGTCAGAGGTGCAAGCCATACATGGCAGACGTGACGATTGAAGAAAAAAACATGGTTCCTCTTTCAGACCCCCAAGATGCATGATCGCCTCAGCAACGTCAAGCTTCGAGAAGTAAAACGAGCGCGCTTGGGAGGCAATCCCTCGATATCCTTTGTATATATGTGTGGTGTGATTTTGCTTCTTTGATTTTTTTTTTTTGTTTGGAGTGTTTGTTATGTGTGTTTGTGTCTCAGGGACCTTACAGATTTTAAACGGGGCGATTCGGGAACGAAAACAAGACAATTGAGCTGACAAGGAGTTTTATCGGTCACATGACCGATAGAACAGGCCGATAAAATAGCAAATCGAGCTGATGCGTAATATGTGTCATTTTTACATGCTTTAAACCCCTTATTTTGGTGTGTTTTGTCCCCATTCATACATTCTTTGTAACATATCCATTCATAAGTGTCTCATATAGCTTTAGGAGTGTGTTTTAGAGTTTTAGGTTGTGCATTTGCATGTACATACCATTTTGAGTCATTTTCAGGTACTTCTGGAGTTAGTAGGATGTGGAGAGCCAACATGGAAGGACAACGGGACAAGAAAGAAGAGGAAAAGATGACGGAGTCCCTGAGAAGCAGTTTTATCGGCCACCTGGCCGATAAAAGGGACCGATAGAATGCCCATCTCGTGCCAAGAAGATTTGCATCTTCTGTGAAGGTTTTATCGGCTACCTGGCCGATAAACTAGCCCGATAAAAAGAAGGATCACCAAGCCAAAGACGTCTAGTTTTTGTCAAGTTTCTGTGAAGGTTTTATCGGCCACTTGGCCGATAAAACAAACCGATAAAGACGAAGGATGGAAGCCGAAGAATCCATGTTTTCTGCAATCAGTTTTATCGGCCACTTGGCCAATAAAACCAACCGATAAAATAGAGGCCTAAATTTCAGAAGTCAAAAACACACGACCCAGCCTCCAAAAACAGTTCCAAAAACGTGTCTTTCACTATTTGACCCACTTTCTCTTCTTCTTTGTCGGCCAGACTTGTATAATAACTGGTTTTTAGACCAGATGGAGCAACTTTTATGACTTTTAACAAAAATCTCTTATGACCAGATGGAAAAACCTTGTTCTTAATTGAAGATTTGAAATCCCTTGAAGATCTAGTGAAGTTTTCTTCAATCTATTTCTACTTTTCTTCTTACCTCGCTTATGGCTTTCATTTGTATGGTTTATATTTGTGATTTAGCTATGTGTGAGTAGTTCTTTTAGGGTTCTTGGATGAAGTAGATTAGGGTTATTCTGGGTTTGTTCTTGATGTTTAGGAATTAGATTACTTGAAATCTTTGTTCATTAAGTGTTCTTAATGCTAGATTGACCTTGATCTAGTTGATCTAGAACCTAGGGAGTTTCATTACCCGGAAGGTGTTTGATGAAAGTCTTGAACGAATTTAATGAATGCTTTTCATATCTTAGCTAGCGGAAGTAGTAGTCTAAGGTGAATTGTGGCTATTTAGACTTGTATTTAATGCTTGTTAGTCATAGAATCGCGAACAGAAGTTTATGACGGTTGATGACTAAGAAAGGGGTTAATACCATTGACATGGATTCATCTTTAGTGGTGATCTAAGGCCTAAGGAAGTATTTAGTTGAATGTTTGAGCATCTTGAATAGATTAAAGGATCACCCGAGTCGTTAACTTCACCCGAGTCGTTAACTTTACCAGAGAATTCGTCTGTCTAAATCGATATTAAACGCTATCTTGATTACTTTGCTTCTTGTTTATTGAGATTGAAATTGTTCTATTTATTAAATTATGTATGATTTACTTGTTTGAATCAAAACCAAAAACCCAACTATCGCTTAGATTAGATAGCGTCTTGTATTCTTAGTGTGTCGTTCTTATTTCCCTGTGGATTCGATTCATAAGTGCTGCAATGACATTGCGCACAGTGGGTAATTGTGCGGACCGTGAAAAGTCTACTATCAATTTGGCGCCGTTGCCGGAGAAATTAGCAATAGCCATTAGGATTTGGATGCTATTTGAGACTAAGTTGTTACTAATCTTTTTCACTTCGATTTATCTTTGTCTTGTTTAGGTGCATGAACACGAGATCAAGTGGAAGTGCAAATCTTGTTGAACGTGTTGACGACATACGTGCACTAGAAAGAGCAAACACAAGAGCAAGACAAGAACGGGAGCGAGACATTGAAAGGCTAGGTATGGAGGCAGTACAAGAACCTCGAATTGAACACGAAGAAGCTGATGCACATGGTGTTGGTCACCAAGGTGTTGGTGTGAACCAAAACCACCTACCACGGCCGCCTAGACCCATTGGAGCCGGTGATGCTCCAAACTCTCATGCTAACCGCCAAGGGATAACTCCACCACCGGTCGAAAACAATTACTTTGAGATCAAATCCGGTATTATCTCCATGGTGCAAGGCAACAAATTACATGGGTTGGCCATGGAGGACCCATTAGACCACTTGGATCAATTCGATCGCATTTGTGGGATGACTAAGATCAATGGCATCTCTGAAGATGCATTCAAGCGGAGATTGTTCCCTTTCTCTCTGGGAGACAAGGCGCATCAATGGGAAAATAACCTTCCAACTGGATCAATCACATCTTGGGACCAATGCAAGAAGGCTTTTCTTGCAAAGTTCTTCTCCAACTCAAGAACATCAAGACTCCGCAATGAAATATCTGGCTTTATCCAAAGGAACAACGAGAGCTTTTGTGAAGCTTGGGAGCGCTTCAAGGGTTATACCATGCAGTGTCCTCACCACGGCTTCTCAGATGAGTCTCTACTCAGCACTCTTTACCGTGGTGTACTACCCAAGTTTCGCATGCTACTTGATACAGCAAGAAACAAGAACTTTCTGGGGAAGGAAGTCGATGAAGGAATGGAGCTTGTGGAGAACTTGGCTCTAAGCGATGGGAATTACAATGAAGACTATGACCGATCTTCGAGAGGAGGCGGTGACTTTGAAGATCAAAGAAAAAAGGAGATGAAGATTCTTAACGACGAAATGGACAAGCTTTTGAATGCTTCTCAAAAATCTGTCAATTTTGTGGGAGATGTTGATGGAAGCCAAGTAATTCCGTATGATGGGGAAGGTGACAATGAACAAGCGGAAGTCAACTACTTGGGTGGTCAAGGAGGCTACCAAGGTGGCTTCAACCCCAACTATAGGAATCATCCAAATTTCTCCTATAGGAGCAACAATGTGGCAAACCCTCAAGACCAAGTGTATCCTCAACAAAACACTCAAGGCAAGGTCTCCAACAAAAGAGCTTCATCCCTTCCAACCAACAACGGACATTTGTTCAAAGGAACAACTTTCAAAGCAACCAAGGCGGGTTTCAACCTAAGCAACCATCTGCACCACCGGGTTTTGGACAACAAGGGCAAGCAAGCAACACCACTCCACAAGATAACAAAATGAAAACCATGCTTCAACAACTCTTACAAGGCCAAGTTATGGAGCAATGGATTTGAGCAAGAAAATGGCGGAAATCCACAACAAGGTGGATTGCTCTTACAATGACCTCAACTTCAAGTTCGAGGCATTGTCGTCTAAGTTCAAGCAAATGGACGGTAAAGGTGTTTCTTCTTCATCACGACCTCAAGGCACTTTACCGGGCAAACCCGAAGCCAACCCGAAAGAGTTTTGCAACGCTATTACATTAAGAAGCGGGAAAGAGCTCCCCTCTAGAGTACTTCCCACAACGGAACTTAATGATGGCGTTGAGAAACAAGAAGAAAAGGTGGTCATTGAGATGAATGGAGACGAAGTAAATATGGAGGAAAAGACCAAGGAGACGCCAAAGAGAAAAAAGACTCTTTTCGTACCACCACCTTACGAGCCCAAGCTCCCATTCCCAGGCCGCTTTAAAAAACAACTCATGGAGAAATACAGGGCGATTTTTGACAAGCAAATGGACAAGGTCGAAATGACAATGCCCCTGGTTGATGCTTTCCTACTAGTCCCTCAATACAAAAAATTCCTTAAAGGCGCGATCAAAGAAAGAACAAAGGAGCTGGAAGCGATGGTAATACTTACCCATGAGTGCAGCGCCATCATTCAAAAGAAGATTGTGCCAAAGAAACTTGGAGATCCGGGAAGCTTTACACTTCCTTGTGCTATAGGACCTCTTGCCTTCAACCACTGTCTTTGTGATCTTGGAGCAAGTATGAGCTTGATGCCGTTGTCAGTTGCAAAACGCCTCGGTTTCACCCGTTACAAAGCCTGTAGAATATATCTAGTTCTGGCGGACAGGTCGGTGAGACACCCAGTTGGACTACTTGAGGACTTGCCGATCATGATCGAGAATTTTGTGGTGCCTACCGATTTTGTGGTTCTAAAAATGGTAGAAGAACCCAAAGATCCTCTTATCTTTGGAAGACCGTTCTTAGCCATCGTCGGTGCAATCATCGATGTAAGGAACGGAAAAATTGACCTCCACTTGGGCAAAGACGATGTCTTCAATTCGACATCAATGATCATCTCCAAGTGGCGCTAACTAAGAACCAAGGAGAACATGGGTTTCTTCATGCTGAGAGTGTTGAGTACGCAAGGATACTTGTTGGGGAGAGTTCATTCTTGGAACTACAACACGAAGAACCTGTCGATTGGGAACATGATGCAAGTGCTTCAGATATTGACTTCATGAGTGCTTTGGATGTTGATCTTGATGAAGAGCAAGAAGCTAGCAATGGTGAGACTAGCTTTGATGACGATTGGAGCGAGCTGAAAGCCCCAAAGGTGGACCTCAAACCGCTCCCAATTGGACTGAGGTATGCGTTCTTAGGTCCAAACGAGTCTTACCCGGTGATAGTTAATGATGAGCTTAGTGAAAATGAAATTGTCACCCTTTTGAAGGAGTTGAAAAAGTTTACGAAAGCCATTGGATATTCACTTGATGATAGTAAAGGAATTTCCTCATCTCTTTGCACACATATGATCCATCTAGAAAATGAATCAATGACTTCTATCGAGCATCAAAGAAGGTTAAATCCTAATTTAAAAGAGGTTGTCAAGAAAGAGATTCTTAAACTTTTAGATGCGGGGATCATATACCCTATCTCTAATAGTACTTGGGTATCCCCGATCCATGTGGTGCCTAAAAAAGGTGGAATTACAGTGATAAAAAATGAAAAAGATGAACTAATCCCAACTAGGACTATCACCAGTCATAGGGTGTGTATTGATTATCGAAAGCTTAACTCCGCCACTAGAAAATATCAATTCCCTCTTCCTTTCATTGATCAAATGCTAGAAAGACTTGCGAACCACCCATATTATTGTTTTCTTGATGGGTACTCGGGATTCTTTCAAATCCCGATTCACCTTAATGACCAAAAGAAGACGACATTTACATGTCCATATGTCACCTTTGCTTATCGAAGGATGCCATTTGGACTCTGTAACACACCCGCAACTTTTCAGAGGTGCATGATGTCGATCTTCTCGGATCTAATTGAAAATATGGTAGAGGTCTTTATGGATGATTTTTCGGTATATGGTGCCTCGTTTGCTGCTTGTTTGTCAAATCTGTGCAAGGTACTCACTAGGTGCGAGGAGACGAATCTAGTCTTGAATTGGGAGAAGTGCCATTTCATGGTGCGGGAAGGAATCGTCCTCGGCCATAAGATCTCAGAGAGGGGCATTGAAGTGGACAAAGCAAAAATCAAAGTCATGATGAGCCTAAAGCCGCCAACCACGGCGAAAGGAATACGAAGCTTTCTAGGCCATGTCGAGTTCTATAGACAGTTCATCAAGGATTTCTCCAAGATAGCGAGACCACTCACTAGGCTTCTATGCAAAGAAGTGGAATTTGTTTTCGATGACGAATGTTTGAAAGCATTCTTGGAGATCAAGGAAGCTCTTGTGAGCGCCCCGATAGTGCAAGCACCGGAATGGAGTATCCCTTTTGAAATCATGTGTGACGCCAGCGACTTTGCGGTCGGTGCAGTTTTGGGTCAGAAAAAAGACAAGAAGATCCACGTGATCTACTATGCAAGCAGAACCATGGATGACACCCAAACAAAGTATGCAACCACGGAAGAGGAGCTCTTAGCGGTGGTATTTGCTTTTGAAAAGTTCCGCTCCTACTTGGTTGGATCAAAGATCGTGGTATACACAGATCATGCAGCCTTGAGACACTTAATAGCTAAGAAGGATGCTAAGCCGAGGATTCTAAGGTGGATTCTCCTTCTACAAGAGTTTGACATGGAGATTAAAGACAAGAAAGACGTCGAAAATGGAGTAGCAGACCACTTGTCTCGGTTGAGGATTGAAGATGTAATCCAAATAGATGATTCTCTCCCCGAGGAACATCTAATGCTCATGGAGATTTTGAAGAAAACCAATCACACTGGGTTGAAACTCGAGGAAGTCAAGAGCTTGAAGGAGTGATATGCTCAAATTAATACCCTATAAGTACTAAAGCAGTTGTTGTAGTATATGTAGGGGTCGAACACAAGAACTCCATATATCACTCAATAGATTATATAGATTAGAATTAAGCTAAACCAAAAGATGTAATTGAAAGCAAGTGCGTAAATTAAATAAGTTGTGAATCAATGGGAAAGAAAATAGGTTCAGGGTATTTCTTAGGAATTCAATGAATGTAGATAAACTAACTAACATGATTCAGATTTAGTGCGGTTCTTGAACTCAAATCACTAAAGTGTAGCTAACCAACTCTCGTTGCGAAAACTACCTAAGTCTAAATCCTAGAATTCCAAATCTCTTTGCGAATCCTAAAGTCTAAACCAGCTTTTAGTTCAAGTTTGATTTGTTCACAAAACAACTAAACCAAATCTCTTTGCGAATAGTTATTTTGCTCACCCTAAGTTCTATCCGGTAATTAATCGCACTCTCGTGCCTAACCAATTATCCTAAGATCTAAGTTCCAGATTCGTCAACCTAGAATTAGCTATGAGAACAACCTATGGTGAAGAACTAATTCAGATGGTGAATCCTAATTAACTAATTAACCTAACATTCAGAGAAAACCTAATTAACTAATTAACCTAACATTCAGAGAAAACCCTTATGAGAACCCTGAACCTAACAAGGGATCTACTCAGACATGGAGATTGAAACAAGCAACATGATTGAATAGATCATCAAATAAAATAAAATAGATGAGAGTAAAACAAGAGTTCAGAATTGTCTCTCTCAGAAATCTCTCCAAAACCCAAGTAGAATCAAGCGTAATTCGAACCTCCTCGCCAAAGTGGCTTAAAAACCTAACTTAAACTCCTAAAACACGTTTTGGGCTTAATTGTAAATAATAAAGTCTTCTGGGCAAATTTGCAATTCTTCAACTCTTCATAAAAGTCGCGACTTGTGTCTTGCTGCAGTGAGTATCGACCGATACTAGTCAGTATCGATCGATACTGAGGCTTCAAATCAGGTACTCAGCACACGAACTTCTGTTTTGCTCCAAAATGCACCATAAAGCTCCAATATCTCCAATTATGCTCCAAACGTGCTAAAACCTGTAAAAGACTCCAAAATAGTAGAAAGACTCTATAAAACGGACCTATATCATGGTCAAAAAGGGGTAAAAACCATGATATATCAAGGAGCAAGACTTGCCTTGGTACGCTGATTTCGTGAACTATCTAGCTTGTGGAAGAGAACCGTCGAAGCTGGATACCTACCACAAGAAGAAGTTTTTCAGAGACATCGCCCATTTCTTTTGGGATGACACCTACCTCTACAAGCGGTGTTGAGATGGTCTTTACCGGAGATGCATTCCGGAAGAGGAGGTGAATGGCATATTATACCATTGCCATGGTTCGGTCTATGGAGGACACTTTGCCTCATTCAAAACCGGAACCAAAGTGCTCCAATCCGGCTTATGGTGGCCAAGTTTGTTCAAAGACGCTCACGCCTACGTTTCATCATATGATGCTTGCCAACGAAAGGGGAACATAAGTAGACGGGATGAGATGCCCCAAAACCCCATCTTGGAAGTTGAAGTATTCGACGTATGGAAAATTGACTTCATGGGACCGTTTCCTTCTTCTTATGGAAACCAATACATCTTGGTAGCGGTCGACTATGTCTCCAAGTGGGTTGAAGCGATTGCTAGTCCGACGAACGATGTGAAGGTGGTTCTAAAGCTTTTCAAGTCAATCATCTTCCCAAGGTTTGGGATTCCAAGAGTGGTGATTAGTGATGGTGGAAGTCATTTTATTAACAAGGTGTTTGAGAGCTTGCTCAAGAAGCACAGAGTCAAACACAAAGTTACCACGCCTTATCACCCTCAAACAAGCGGGCAAGTAGAGGTTTCAAACCGCCAAATAAAAGCTATATTGGAGAAGACAGTGGGTAACTCAAGGAAAGATTGGGCCAAGAAGCTAGATGATGCTTTGTGGGCGTACCGAACCGCGTTTAAGACTCCCATTGGTACCACACCGTTCAACTTACTATATGGGAAGTCATGTCATTTACCCGTTGAGTTAGAGTACAAAGCATTGTGGGCGGTGAAGCTCCTCAACTTCGACATTAAGACAGCCTCGGAAAGGCGACTTATCCAACTGCACGAGCTAGATGAGATCCGTTTGGACGCCTATGAGAGCTCAAAAATATATAAGGAACGAACCAAAGCATTCCATGACAAGAAGATTGTCAAGAAGGGTTTCACAGTTGGAGAACAAGGACTGCTCTACAATTCCCGGTTGAAGCTGTTTCCCGGAAAATTAAAGTCGAGATGGACAGGACCGTTCAAGGTTAAGGAGGTGCAGCCTTACGGTGCGGTAACACTTTGGAACAAGACCGGTGGAGAATTCACGGTGAACGGTCAAAGGATCAAATCATATCACGCATCCGATTTCATTGAGGAGGAGACCTCGGTTTCTCTCTCAAACCCACCACCCGTCTGAAAAGGTACCAAACGTCAAGCTTAGTGACGTAAAACAAGCGCGCTTGGGAGGCAATCCCTAGGTATCATTTGTATATATGTATATATGTGTGAAGTGATTCTATTTCTTTGATTTGTTTTTGTGTGTTTGGAGTGTTTGTTTTGTGTGTTTTAGTCTCAGAGGCTTTGCAGGCATTGAAAGGAGTAATTCGGGAACAAAGACGTGAAAATTGAACTAACAAAGCATTTTATCGGTCGACTGGCCGATAAACCGGTTACAAAACGTCGAAGAAGTACCAAGTCTCTGCCAACCATTCTATCGGTCACATGACCGATAGAGATGACCGATAAACGGCCGGTCTTCATGAAATATCTGCTTCTTTCTTGTAAGCACTTTTATCGGTCCCCTGACCGATAAAACTGGGCCGATAAACCTTCAACGTTTTCTTTCATTGTTTCTGGAAATCAATTTTATCGATCCCCTGACCGATATTCTAGACCGATAAAAACCCGAGGTACGTTTTTCAAATTCAAACCCAGATTTTCGGTTTAGTCACTATAAAAAAAAAAAAAAAAAAAAAAAAAACTCTTTTCTCCTTCTTCTCTCTCACTGTCGCGACACCTCTCTCAAGAACACACACCCACTTTCGTTTTTTCAAGCAAAATCTGATTTTCACTTGTCCAAAAAATCGATTTCAACTTTCATCAACTCATTTGCCCTCTTCGGCCATCACATCATCAAATCTCCAAGGTATGAACATCAAATCCTTCTCCCTTCTCCAATTTCTCAAAGGTATGAACTTTTACTTAAGTTCTTAGAATCTCTTGAAAAGGGTTAGATAGGGTTCGAAATTGATTGTTTATGGCTGGGTTATGGTAATTAATCCTTGAGTTGTGAATTTCACGAGCTAATTTGCAAGATTCATGAAGAAATTTGGAAATTTCACACTTAGGGTTCATGAAAACGAATTTTGAAATTTTTTGGGGAAATCCATAAATTATTTGGGCATTATGTTCCTTAAACTCAACATTGTTAAGCATGATCATTCTAGCATGATAGCTTGCCCAAATCCCCACTTAATTTTCCGTTTTCGTTTTCTTGAGAAACTTTGCCGTGTTGATGGAGTTGCATAATTGCGATAAACTGTGGATTGCATTTAACTTAATGCTAATGAGCTCTAGAGAGCGGATTGTTGATGTATATGTTGTTGCCTCGTTGTGATTTTTATTGAAATTTTTTTTTTTGTAGGCACCAATGGATGCAACTCGTCAAAGTCTTCCTCGCAAAGCGAAACAAGCAACGGGAAACCCAACTGCAACAACGAGTTCCCAGGCATCAAAACCAACAGCCCCGAAGCCAACCGCTAAGTCTAGAGGCAAATGACCTGCCGCTTCCAAGAAAAAGCAAGCGGAGGAGCACGTTCCGGAGTTCGATTCAGATGAAGAGATGGGGTACACGGAAATAGAGATGAAGGATGCCAAGGCATTCCACTCTGTCAAGATGATGGCCACGCGAGGCCTTTCCGAAGGACTGCTGATTACAATGGAGCTGTATGAGGAGATAGCAGAGGTGCTAAATAACATGGGACTAGGCTTCTTGGCAACATACAGACCATTCACGTACCCAGGACTAACAAGAGAGTTTTTGTAAACGGTGGAGCTAAGTTACAAAACAAAGAGTAGAAAGAAACCGGAGGAAGGGCTGTTGACGTTCAAAATCCAAGCACAACCCTACCAGCTCTCGATCGAAACCATATGCGAGATCTACGGGTTCCCAATGCGAGGTGAGGTCAAGTTTCATGAGCCAAACAATATGCAAGAATTCTGGAGTATGATTGCTAAAGGAAAGGCAAAAGGGGTTTCACCTAAGCTTGCTCTCATCAGAAACCCGACCATCCGCTTTGTGGCAAAACTCCTATGCAACACCATATTTTCCCGATATGATACGAGCACAGTCAGACAAGATGAGATTTGCCTCCTTTTTCAAGGAGTGAAACCCTACCTCCGCGGATTCTCAGATCAACTGGGACACGGTGCAAACTTGGGATGTTTGTTTGCAAAGAAGCTCACCGGTTACCGTTCTTGGGTCCACATGACGACTGAACCTCAGCTCTTTATTGGCGGAATGCTAGTACCGATCTTCAATAAGATTGGCATCGATCTAACGATGGAGTACATTGAGCCAATCAGAGACCGCCTTGACCAAGCATACCTCGCTAGATGTGACTTCCTCAAAGACGTGGGAGACGAGTTTGTCTTCATGTACATGTACGAGAACCGCGAAGGAAGGAGGCGCCTGATCAAGCTGCCAAACGCCGCCAAAACCACTCTCAAAATCCAGGACAACATAGTCTTCAACCACGAAGGAGACGGTGACGCACGTCCAACATCGCCAACAGCGGAACCCGTTCCCAGTCCACCGCAACGATCGAGAGTGAGGAAGAGAGAGCTGCCAACTCTCCCGTACCTGCGGATGAAGCCACAAACCGCTCGAGAGAAGTTTTTCTACAACTGCTACAAGGTACAGCAAAAGATTAACAAAATTACTAACAGCAAACTCGAGTGGTTCAGGAAGATGCCAGGGTATGTGTCTGATGAAGAGGAAGTGGAGCGAGAAGAAGACGAGGAAAATTCAGATGAGACTGGTGACGACGGAACTGAGCATGACCATAACAGAGCACCAAATGAGTTCGAACAAGGAGAACCAAGCTCCGCAAACACATAACTCCAACAGAGAAGTTTTTCTAAACTTTGTATCACACAATTTGGTTTTATTTTCGTTTACTTTTGGACTTTGTGTGATGTTTTTCCATCTCTCTTTCTTATTTTCTCACCGAGACGGTGAGAAGTAAGTCCGGGGGAGGGGTACTCGGTACTAATTAGTATTTTTATTTGTTTTGTTTTAACTTTTTGGCATTCATTTGCATTTGCATAAAAAATTCAAAACAAAAATTTTCTTTCTCATTTAGTTTATCATTTGTCAATTTTTAGAATCGAGTCTAGAAACATGTAGGATTGCATTCATATGCATAGGGGACAATGATTAAAATTTTCCTTGAAAAGAAATCGCGAGAACTTTGAAAGCATTGCCCTTGTTAATCGTATCATGATGCATGAACCGTTTCGAAAACTTGGAAAATCTATGCTTTGATCTCTTGGCTCGAAAATTGAGTTCTTAGTTGACGCTTGCTTAATTGTTATCCAATTCTAGATCATCTTGAACTTAATTTGGACTAAATACTCTCACTTTGGGGTTCGAAATGCATGACCATGGTTTTAAAAATTCATTCGAGTTTTCTTATCCATTTCACCATTCTTTGCTAACTCGAATGACCATTTTCATCTTTAAAATGGCTCCTTTCCCTTACCCAATACCTCCTTTAAAGCCAAAAAAAATTTCGATTGAGTGAGGCCTCTTTCCTATGCTTTCATGTGCAAAATCTTTCGAGATAAGGAACGACGAGTCCTCTCTTTCATTAAGGCTAGTCTAGAGAATCAAGAGACTAGTTTAGGAGGGGTTTGAAAAAGATTTGGGTTGGTTGATGTTAATGGTTTCTAAAAAAAAACTAAGGGTCTTGATACGAGAAAAGTCGTTAGATAGTCAAAGAAAATAAGCCAAAGTTGAAAAGAAAAATATCTAGCGAGTAAAAAAGGAAAAAAAAAACAAAAAAAGGGGGAATCAAAGCGATTTATGATCCAATTTAGGTTCTTAGAGTTTGTAATTTGGGATGTGCCTATCAAAAGAAAGGGTCAAGTCTAGGAAAAATTTGAATGGTTAAGCAACTAAAAGGGTAGAGAAATGGAAGAGAAACTCGTATGCATCAATTGATCCCAATCTCTACTGCTTTTGTGTAATGACTTCCATTAATTCTTGAGAAAAACCAAACACATTTGAAACCGTCTTTTTGTCCGCTTAACCTTTTTCCACCAAGCCGATTGATTGTGATTTCGACTCCCATTGTGAGACCGCACTTGAAACGAGCTAATTGAATGTTAAAGAGTTGGTATGCATGATTGTGAGAAGATGCTTTGGATTCAATTCTAGAGTAAAAGATTCGAGTAGCGATGAGTATGGAGAAGTTCGCTAGAGTAGGAGCGATTTGTGCATTATGATACTTTTACCTAAGGACATAGAGTTCAAAGCTTTACCGTGTTTTCTTTTGGATATGAGTCCCCATTTTCAAATCTCTCTCGGTTTCTTTTTCTTCGTTTTCTTGAGGGCAAGCAAATGACAAGTCCGGGGGAGTTGATATGTGTCATTTTTACATGCTTTAAACCCCTTATTTTGGTGTGTTTTGTCCCCATTCTTACATTCTTTGTAACATATCCATTCATAAGTGTCTCATATAGCTTTAGGAGTGTGTTTTAGAGTTTTAGGTTGTGCATTTGCATGTACATACCATTTTGAGTCATTTTCAGGTACTTCTGGAGTTAGTAGGATGTGGAGAGCCGACATGGAAGGACAACGGGGCAAGAAAGAAGAGGAAAAGATGACGGAGTCCCTGAGAAGCAGTTTTATCGGCCACCGGGCCGATAAAAGGGACCGATAGAATGCCCATCTCGTGCCAAGAAGATTTGCATCTTCTGTGAATGTTTTATCGGCTACCTGGCCGATAAACTAGCCCGATAAAAAGAAGGATCACCAAGCCAAAGACGTCAAGTTTCTGTGAAGGTTTTATCGGCCACTTGGCTGATTAAACAAACCGATAAAGACGAAGGATGGAAGCTGAAGAATCCAAGTTTTCTGCAATCAGTTTTATCGGCCAATTGGCCGATAAAACCAACCGATAAAATGGAGGCCTAAATTTCAGAAGTCAAAAACAGTTCCAAAAACGTGTCTTTCACTTTTTGACCCACTTTCTCTTCTTCTTTGTCGGCCAGACTTGTATAATAACTGGTTTTTAGACCAGATGGAGCAACTTTTATGACTTTTAACAAAAATCTCTTGAGAGAAAAACCTTGTTCTTAATTGAAGATTTGAAATCCCTTGAAGATCTAGTGAAGTTTTCTTCAATCTTTTTCTACTTTTCTTCTTACATCGCTTATGGCTTTCATTTGTATGGTTTATATTTGTGATTTAGCTATGTGTGAGTAGTTCTTTTAGGGTTCTTGGGTGAAGTAGATTAGGGTGATTATGGGTTTGTTCTTGATGTTTTGGAATTAGATTACTTGAAATCCTTGTTCATTAAGTGTTCTTAATGCTAAATTGATCTTGATCTAGTTGATCTAGAACCTAGGGAGTTTCATTACCAGGAAGGTGTTTGATGAAAGTCTTGAACGAATTTAATGAATGCTTTTCATATCTTAGCTAGCGAAAGTTATAGTCTAAGGTGAATTATGGCTATTTAGACTTGTATTTAATGCTTATTAGTCATAGAATCGCGAACGGAAGTTTATGACGGTTTATGACTAAGAAAGGGGTTAATACCATTGACATGGATTAATCTTTAGTGGTGATCTAAGGCCTAAGGAAGTATTTAGTTGAATGTTTGAGCATCTTGAATAGATTAAAGGATCACCCGAGTCGTTAACTTTACCCGAAAATTCGTCTGTCTAAATCGATATTAAACACTCTCTTGATTACTTCGCTTCTCGTTTATTGAAATTGAAATTGTTCTATTTATTAAATTCTGTATGTTTTCCTTGTTCGAATCAAAACCAAAAACCCAACTATCGCTTAGATTAGATAGCGTCATGTATTCTTAGTGTGTCCTTCTTATTTCCCTGTGGATTCGATCCCTAAGTGCTGCAATGACATGCCATTAGATTGAGGCATTGTGCACAGTGGGTAATTGTGCGGACCGTGAAAAGTCTACTATCAATGTGATGCAAAAATTCTAGTGGTGATATTATCAGTCACATGACCCAGCGACCGATAAACCCCATCCTCTCCATGACTCCACGGTACCTCACTTAACATATTATACATACTTTTTGATTTGCATTTTTACTCTCTCTTTGGATTGATTTCACACCGAGACGGTGTGATTTAAGTCTGGGGGAGAGGTCTTTGTTATTAACATTGTTTTCTTTGTCTTAATTTATATTTTTGAGTCTTGCATTGTACATATTCTATTGTACAGAAAAAACACCAAAAAAAAAATTTCGAAAAAATCCAAAAACATCATGTAGTTTGCATAGCCTCATCTTCATTTTAGGATTAAATCTAGAAGCATGTAGGATCGCATTCATATGTATATGGGACAATGATTAAACACTTGAACTTTGAAAACATTGCCCTTGTTAAACATGTTATGATGCATGAACCGCTTTGAAAAATTGGAAAATCCATGCTCTGATCTCTTGGCCTACATGTTTTTGATTAGGATGAAGCTTGCTGTGATTTGATTCCAACTCTATCTATTTGAACCTAACTTGAACATTAATTGTCTCGTCTAGGGGTTCGAAATGCATTCTCATGGTCTTAATATATATACTCGAATTTTCTTATCAACTTTGCGACTCTTATGCTAATTCGAGTAGCTATCCTCATTTTTAGGGTAGTTCCCCACCTAATCACCTAAACCAATTCTTCAAACCCTTGTTATTTATGAGTGAGGTATTTTTCTTGAAAATGCATACAATTGAAAAATCTTGAAAGACAAAGGAACTACAAAGCTTATCTTCCTTAGACGAGTGACTTGGGTATTGGGAAATAGAATGGTTAAGTTTTGTTTGGATGAATGGTGAGGGAAGTGAGAGAGATGGTGAGAGAAAATCGGGTAAAGACTAAAAAAAAATTAAAAAAAAAGCCTAAAGTGTGATAAGAAAAGAGAAAAGAAAGCGAAAAACTCTAGGAAAAAAACATATATTCAAAGTTGTCTTAACTCTCGATTAATAAATAAATAAAAAAAAGAATAAGACTTTAGACTAAGAGAAGAAATTCCCCTAGAGTGTTGATAAAAGAAAAAGAAATGAGGTTGTGTACAATGTATATCTAGCCAAAAGGGCTTTGGGCTTTACTTACGGGATAAGAAATTACGAGGCAATGAGCTTAAGACGAGGGATTAGAAATCTAGGATAGGATAGAAGATATTCTTTGATGCATTTTTGTTCCATTCCTTCCTTGCTTTTTCGTATTGACATGCATTACGTTTTCATGAGAGTAAGTTACCCAGAAATTTGAACCTCCTCATGCATTTTGCTTTCAAGCCTTTAGCACCAAACCGATTGAGAATGATTGAGATTCCCCTTTGAGAGACCGCACTTGAAATGAGCTAAATGAATGTTAAATAGGAATGCTTGTAGATTCTGAAATCTTAGGCATTTGAGTAAAATATTCGAGTTGTGATAGGTATGGAGAAGTTCGTGAGAGTAAAAGCAATTTTAGCATCATGACATTTTTACCTAAGGACAATGAGTTGAAAGTTTCATGTGTTTCCTTTTGGATATGAGTCCCCGTCTTCAAACTTCTCTTCTTGGCTTATTTTGCTTTATTCGCTTGAGGACAAGCAAAAGACAAGTCCGGAGGAGTTGATAACGCCATATTTTAGCGTTTTAGTATGTTTCTTTTTATTAGTTTTCATTTTATTCTTGAGTTTTTTCCGTGTGTTTAGTGCATATTTCTATTCATATTCTTGCATTTGCATTTTAGATGTCCTAGGTTGTTTTGTGCCGTTTTTGGCTTGTTTTCAGGTGTTTAGGAGTAGCTTGGATTGAAGGAGATGCTTGGAGCTTCAAGATGGATCAAAGGAGAAGCAAATGGAGCAAAAATAAGAGAGGATCGGTCTCCAGATCGGTTTACACACTCGATCCAGCAAACGATCTGGATTAGGAGTCAAGAACAACGCGTCTAAAGATAAATCCGGATGAATACCTTCCCGCACCCATATTATTCTGAGGTCTTGATCAAAGTTGTATATAATTGAGTCAGCTTCATTTTGACGTTGGTTTCATGGCATTTCATCAGCCGTTCAAGAGATACAATTAATTTAGTGAAGACATATCATTACCGGAAGATACCGTGGCAATCTGAAGCTAGTGAAAGATCGACTCGTAATAAAACCTTCCCTTTAGATTTAGCATCAGATGTCTTCATAAAGTCATAGTAAATTGAGTTAGCTGTCCAATGGAAGTGGTTTCGCACCATTCAGGGAAGTGGTTAAAAAGATATGATCAAATTACTAAAGACATATAAAGCATGACGGGTTTCCCACTTTCCATCATTCCCCACCACCACAACTTTTCCACCTTGAAGCCAACTCATTCATTTTCAAGCCACCCATAAAAGATTGAGTGTTGGACACAATCATGTTGCAACATTATCATTCTTCTCTTTTCTTTTTCTTTTTCTTTTTCCCTTATGCAAGCTAATAGAACAATTGCTATATAAGGAGGTGCAATTCCTCTTGTAAGATCATCAACTCATAATACAAACACATCTCTTACTCAAAACTTAAACACTCTCTCTTCCTTTCATTTTCGTTTTTCTTTCATGCCTATGAAGGAGTGCTTATCTTTTTCCAATTAGTGAAGATTTTCTCTTAAACTCTTCCTCTTTTCTTATTTATACAATTATGTCTTTCATTTCTGTCATTTATTTTTGTTATCTAGCTATGTGTGAGTAGTCATATTATGGGTTAAGGTTTTGGGCAGTTCAAAGATGATTGGTTGATGATTTAAGATGTTTAAAACCAGAAAATAATTAGTCCTCATGTTTTGAATATTCTTAAAACTAGAAATGGGTTGAAAAACCACTTTTTGATCTTTAACAAAATCGCACCAAGGGATTGGGCAATTTGTTTTGAACTCTTCTTCTCATGCTTTTCATTCTTAAACCAATGGAAATTGAAGTCTAAGGTGAATTGTGATAAAAATGATCTTGTGTTCATAGTTTATAAATCATCTAAATTGCAATTGGGAAATTAGCTTAATTTAAATGATTTGTACAAGGATTAGTATCATGGAAGTGAACTAGTCTATTTAAGTGATCATGTCTAGGAATTGAATTAATTCAAATGTTTTAAACATCATCTTTCTAAATACCAATCATCCTAGAACAAAGTACCAAACCCGAAAACCCATGTTTTATCATCTTGATTTATAATTCGATTTTTATTGCTTTCTTGTGATTTCTTAAATTTGTGCTTCATAATTAATCTGTCATTTAAATTGTCAAATTTATTTACGTTTTAATTTTTCATTAAATATTAATAGTTTTAATTATTTAGTTTCTCAAACATAAAAACCAAAAAATCAATTTCTTAGCTTAAAGAGTTTCTTGCATTCTTAGTGTATTATTCATCTCCTTGTGGTTCGATACCCATAATTACTACAACAATTGCCTTGCACTTGGGGTTTAATTAGGGATTAAAATTTGTATCCATCAAGTTTTTGGCGCCGTTGCCGGGGAGTTGCAATAGCCATTAAGATTTGGAATCTTTCTAAGTCTAAGTATTTTCTTTTATTTTGTTACTAAATTGTTCTTGCTTGTTTTCTCTTGTTTTAAAGGTGCATGATCACAAGGAGTCAAGGACAAGGAAATCTGCAACCACTCGTGGTTGACATCGGGAGACTAGAACGAGAAACCGCAAGAGCCGTAAGAGAACGAGCAGAAAACGAGAGGCGTTTTCCGATGGAAGCCGCAAGAGACAACCCGCTCTTTGAAGAGCCACCACCGCTCGATGAAGTCCAAGGAGTGGGCTTAAACCCGAGGCAGCCAATCCATCCTCCTAGACAGCCACAAAGGATTGGTGCCTTCGATGAACCCACTACTCAAGGGGTTCAAACTGGAATACGACCTCCACCATGTGAAAACAACAACTTCGAAATCAAATCAAGTCTCATCAACATGGTGCAAAACTCAAAATTCCATGGGCTGCCAATGGAAAACCCAATTGATCACATTGATCAATTTGACCGCCTGTGTGGGACGGTAAAGATGAATGGAGTCTCAGAGGATGTTCTCAAGTTAACTCTCTTCCCATTCTCTTTGGGAGACAAGGCTGCTCAATGGGAGAAGAGCGTGGTTACCACTACCATACCGACTTGGGAGGAATGCAAGAAGCAGTTCTTGGCAAAGTTTTTCTCGCGACAAAAGACAGCAAAGCTGAGAAACGACATCACAAGTTTCAAACAAGGAAGCAATGAATCGTTCTATGAAGCGTGGGAGAGATTGAAAGGGTATACAAGAGCATGTCCACACCATGGAGTCTCCAAGGAAGCACTTCTCGGAATCCTACACCGAGGGGTTCTAGAAAAATACCAACTAGCTTTGAATACGGCAAGCAACGGGAGCTTTGCTAGCCAAGATGTCGTAAATGGAGAAATATTGGTGGAGAATTTAGCCCAAAGCGATCAAGGATATGGAGGTGATTACGATCGTACGGTGAGAGACACAAAGTACGATGATCAAAGACTCAAGGACATCAACGNTCGACTGTAGAGAGAAAAAGGGAGATTGTAAGAGATTCTTGAGTGATTTATGCAAGTTCTTATTTAATTATATCATCTATCTATCTTCTTATCATCTTCTATGAATCTAAGCACTTCCTTTATGGGATTTGTGGAGATAAACATGGGTTGTGAGTAGTTTTCTAGAATTCTAGGATGAAGTAGATTTAGGTAATTTTAGTGTGAATCAATGATGTTAGGGCCTAGATTATTAATGATCCTTCCTTGTTTAGTGTTCTTAATGCTAAATTGGCTTTGATCAAGTTGATTTAGATCATAGGAAATTTCTCGCCCGGAAGGTGTTCGATAAAATTCCTCAATGAACTAATCAAGGGATATTACATTCTTAGTCTATGGAAATAGTTGTCTAAGGTGTTTATTAATTAAATGATCTTGTTTCTAATGCTTGGAAATTATTAAATCACAAATGAGAATTTGTTCTTGATTTGGTAATTTCCAAAGTGACTAATTCCAAGGAATTGGGTTAGTCTTGTTTAATGATTGTAGTCTAAGGATTAGCATTACTTGAGTATATTAGCATCATTGTGAACCTCTAAAGTTACCAGCAATCGCATACTTCACCCTTGGATTCATTTTTAGTATTGTCTTAAACCATAATTTGCGTTTTAGTTTGAGTTTCTATCTCTTACTTTAGTTAAATAGAGCTTGTTTTCAATATCACTTAGGTTGTTAGAAAACCTCTTCTTGAATTACTTAGATTGAGAAGTTTTATGTATTATTAGTGTTTAATCTTAACTCATTATGGATTGACATCTCAAGTGCTACAATGACATGAGTACACTTGGATAATTGAACACGAAAATATCCGTTATCAGCTACCATCCATCCATTTCCAGCCTTAGTCCCACGATCTGATCATACATCACGACTACCATCTCGACTAAACTCAGAACTTCATCCAAAATGGAAGCATAAGCAACATAATTGCTTAGTGAGAATGGTCATCCCGTCTCACCGAGCAACAGCCAAGAAATCGCATCAAACATCGATCATATAGCCAGAAATGCTTATCAAACATAATCTAGCTGAGCATAATCACCCACACTTATCGGCCAATCTTCCCGCAACCAGCAAGCCTCAGCGAGCATTAGTGCCCCAAGCGCGTTGCCGGAACTAGATTGCCGTGTAAGGTACATTGATTTTCACGGATATCCAACAATGAATATGACAAGCAATCGTAACCCACAAGCAAACAGACTACAAAATATAAGCAAGAAATCGACCCAATACATATGGCCACGATCACACACTCACCTTATGATTTTTTCGGATTTCGGTAAGATAGTTCTAGCACCTCTTGCCGCTTTCAGATCGGTAAAAACTCATCTAGCTCGGCAAAAGTTAGTTTTAGCTCTGCAATCATCCGAACTGACTGATTATCCCGACTACACACAATTTTCCTCGACTAAACTTAGTTTTCCCTCAATTCACTTAGTTTTCTACAAACATTTGGATTCCCTTAGCATTTTCCAACTTTCCCTTAGTTGATTTCAACTTCCCTCATAAAACCCCTTTGATTCCCACTTCTTCTCGGCAAGACTCATCCCACCCTTAACCATTTTCCTCGTTTGGTAGAATTTGCCGAACACGGGTGTTACACCAAGCATGTGGTTGCATCCCATTTTGTTCGTAAACCGTATCCAGAATCGAATGCAACATCTTGTAAATCTTTTTTTTTTTGGTAATATCTTCTTGTAAATCTTTTTTTTTGGTCGTCTGGTTTTTTTTTTCTTTTATGTTTTATTTTTGTTTTTTTTAAAGATCAACATAATGGGTACACTTAATGCAACGATGTAGTCATTAATACAAAATTTAGTTTGAATTAACATTAATACAAAATTTAGTTTACCAAATTTACAAAGATGTAGTCAAAATTTAGTTGTCCCAAATTATATTATGGGTACACTTAATTCAACGAATCAAAGTAGATCCGTTTCCTAAACCAACAAAGCAGACCCACTACAAAATTTGGATCTCCGTCGGTGATCTGCAGTCATCCATCATGAAACCATCGTCTGCCATGAAAGCATGCAAGTGCTTCACCGAACCAGAGAGGATCATAGCACATAAATAGCCGAAAAGGGTAAATCATTAGTGTTTTGTTCATATTGATGCACTAGATATCGTAATTTTCTGGTCTTGATTTGGATCCAAATGGAACAAAATGTAAAAAGAGGTTCGATAATTGATATGAATATAGCGATAATTAGGGCTAGAGATGAATGAAGAAAGAAAAATAATTGTGGATCTCTTCTGTTATGGGATACTAAATTATTTGGTATTGTTGCAAACTCGATAAGATATAGCGCACATAAAGATTAGAATGTGGAAAGTTATATCTTGTCAAAATCCATTCAAATTAAGTTATTGAATTCTCTTCCTCAATTGGTGTTAAAATGGGTACCTGGGTTAATTAATATTAATTGTTTACTGTTAGATTTTAAAAAACTCCATGTTCGATTTGATTTGTTTTGAGAATTTAATTCTTCAAAATTTTATGTATATTTGATTCTGTCTTCCAAGCTTTGTATGTTGGCAGTAAAACAAATAGAGGAGGATATCAGTTCCTTGGCCTTTCCTTTATGTAATATTGGTTTTAGTTTTCTAATAATTTTGAACTCTGGAAACCATTTAGTATGATTCCAGTTTCTCTGCGTACAATGAAAAATGTTGGGTAACAATTGTTTAAGAAATCACGCGGCTAGGTGGCCAAGACGATTCGAAGCCGGATGGGGGAGTCCACATAGACTACCCTTACAACCAGCCCAAGACGACTTGGTTTATAAATTAAACCTTTTTTTTTGTCGTAGATAAATTAAACCTTTTTTTTGTCGTAGATAAATTAAACCTTACATTGCCTAAATCTTACGCCGTACAATGAAAAAATGTTGGGTAACAAGATGTGTGAACATTGAGAGTGTATGAGTATGGGTGGGCATTAGTTATATTATGTGGTTTATGTGATCTAGAATAAATTTTCTTTTTTAAGATTCGATGAAATGTGTTTTGCTACTCTGTGGCTGAAAGATAAATTAAACCTTTTTTTGTCGTAGATAAATTAAACCTTACAATGTGGAACTTGGTAATTATAGAATGGTGTATAATTGATACCACAATATTCTTTTGACTAATCCAGTCTGATTGTGAAATTGAATTTTCTTTTCTTAGATGAGTATTTCCTCTTAAAACAAGAATTTGTATGTACACATAGGCGACACGTAGACCATCCCTGACCTTTAGAGAAGCTATATATATATATATGCTTAGCTACTGCATCAATGTACTGTGGTCAACGAGTGAGCATAGATTATAGAAAATGGTAAGAGTGATATATACGGACTATGCTTAAGGTGTTTCATATTAAAGAGTGTTGGTGTTTTCTTTTATGAATTAGGTTTTGGGTGTTTTTCCTTTTTGCATTAGGTTTAAAGTGCTTTTCCTTTTCGGTTTAGGATTATGATTAAGTTGTACCATGGTCTATCTATGAGTTTATTATGATCAATGAGAGGATCAACTTACAACAACTAACTTTGTTCTCTAAGAGAGACTGGGTTAAATGGAAGTTTTGCCTAAATTTTCTCTCTTTTAGCTTTCACTACGGTTCGTGGTACGAGAGCAAAAGCGAAACTGGAAGCTCGTATCAACCGTATCAAAGAGTAACTGTGTAGATTCAAATGGAAGTTGAAAAACAGAATCTTAGGAGCACTTTGCTGTTTGAATTAAGGATGTGAACAAATTAATTATAGGTTTCTTGGATATTACGGTCTTAGGCTAGTGCTAAGCATTATTGGTGATTTCTTTAAAGATTCTAGTAGATCATACACTTTTTGTTGTTACTGGTAAATGGTAAGAGTGATACAGGCTATGGTTAAAGTGATTCAAATTAAAGCGTTTTGGTGTTTTCTTTTATGAATTAGGTTTTGGGTGTTTTTCCTTTTTTCATTAGGTTTAAAGTGATTTCCTTTTCGATTTAAGGTTATAATTAAGTTGTACCATGGCCTATATATATATATGGGTTTATTATGATCAATGAGAACCAACTTCCAACAATTAACCCTATTCTATATCTAAGAGAGATAGGGTTAAATAGAAGTTTTGCCTAAATCTTTTCTCTCTTTCTAGCTTTCACAACGGTTCCTGTTACGTACGAGAGTGCAAGCTCGTATCAAACATATCAAAAAATTTATGTGTAGATTCAAATGGAAGTTAAAAAAAAAAAACAGAATCTTGTGAACACTTTGCTGCTTTAATCAAGGATGTGACAAATTAGGTTTTCCATATACGGGTAGTGTGATTCTAGCATGTTATCATTTATCAAATGGATGTCGAATATGTATGCTAAAGAAAGTAAAGGGAAGAGCACATCTATATTTTGAAGTAGAACTATAATGAGCAAATAAATGTCATTCAAGGAACTTGTGAACATTGATTTTTTAGTAAAATCACTAACTAGATTTTCAATTTGACTAGTTATACAATCACGCATATGATATAATTGGCTAACAGAGTGCGTTTGCCATATTGAGTACTAAATATTTTGTCTTCGTATGAGGATGAGTTAGAGGATATGATATCCTTACAGTCTCAACGATATTATGATAATACCATATTTTAAATGTTTTTAAATCTTTATTTTCATATGTTTTAATCTTATTTTGTATAGTTTTGAGATATTTTCATGCATTTGAGTCTTTTTCTCATTGTCATGCATTTTAAAGTCATAGGTGTGTTTCCTTGCATTTGCATTGCAATTATGGTCTTTTTAGGTGTTCTTGGAGCCAAAGGGAAGGAGCGACTTGAGCATGGATGAGAAATAAGACAAGAGGAGCAAGAAAAGATGAAGCACATACTTTTAGAAGAAAAGTGTTGAAGGCAAATGGAGAGGCCATCCGACATGCTTTAAAGATCGGCTCAGAAGAAGACCTTGAGCTCCGATTAAGCCTTGAAGCCCTTGATAAAAATTGTAGGGAATTGAGTCATCTTTCCAACGGAGGTTGTTTCATCACGTTCTAAGCCTTATTACGGAAGTTATCGTCATTGCACTGAGCATACGTCTGTCTGGCGCGAAATGGACTCAGTAGAAGTCACATCGGTATGGTGCATCGGGGTGATGTATACCGATGTGGACTCCCAGAAAACACAGGAAAATCCACGGAATGGTGCATCCGGATGAGGCACACAGATGTGAGTTCCTCATGAGCAAAAATGCAGAGTCTGTCCAAAGCGCTTCAAAGATCGACTCAGAAGAAGGGTTTCCATTTGGATTTAGCTTCGGCGGTCTTCACAAAAGTTGTATATGATTGAGATATCTTTCCAATGGAGGTGGTTTCAAGTCATTCAGAGTAGCGGTTCAAAAGATACATCAATTGTAGTGAGCATACATCCGTCTGGCCCTCAGACAGACAGGAGTCACATCGGGGTGATGCATACCGATGTGACTTCTGTCAAACCATTTTTCTATAAATACCCCTCTTATGTTATAAAAAAGCCCTAAGTTTTCTTCTTGTAACATTGGGGGCTCGACCCAAACTCTCTCTTTTTAGGGATTTGGATTTTTCTTCATACAAATGCCATTCTAGAGAAGATTTCTTCACTCTATCTCTATATTATGTTTATTTGATTCTTGTTCTTCATTTATATGTCTTTTTCTCTTGTGTTCTTCATGTTCTTAATGTTCTTCATGAGTTGACTTTTTGTTGGATTTTGGATTTTGCTTGATTTAGATGGTTTGATGGTTGATTGTTGATGGTTAGGACTAGATAAACATTTGTTCTCATGTTAGGAGGATCTTAATGCTAGGATTGAATTGACAACTCATCTCTAGAACTTAAGACATTTCTCGCGCGGAAGGTGTTCGATGAAATGTTTAGAAAATTTCGAAACATGCATTTCAATTCTTAGCCAATGGAAATTGATGAATAAGGTGAATTGTTGACTTGTATGGACTAATGCTTAATGATTATGGATCATTTAGTTTCGAACGGAAGTTCTTGATAACTAGATGATTTGTAAATGGATTAGTATCATGGGAGTGAACTAATCTACTTGTGTGATCCATATCATGGGAGTGAACTAATCTACTTGTGTGATCCATGTCATAAGAATGAATGTGCATTGAATGTTTAGGCATCATTAGTCAATGGTTGATTGATGGTTAGATAATGATGATTTAGGATGATCTTGGATGAGTCTTTTACTTAGGTGATACTAGGACTTTTGCAAGTCTTTGAGGTATCAATAACTCAACATGCCATGTAGCATATGAGGTATCAATCCAAATCGGGTTTAATTTCGATGCACAAAGAATGCAAGGTGCTCTATAAGTTAAGCTAAACAAGAGTGGTTTGTTTCAATTAACGATCTAAGAGAACTAAACGAGATTTAGTAATAGTGAGTTAAACAAGTTCAAATGCAATAAACAAAACGAATTCAAGGATGGGGTAATTGAATTTGGGTGAATCCATAGTTAATTCATGATGCTCAAACTCAAACAAGACTAATTCCCTAGGCTAAGATCATTAAATGTGCTAATCCTCTCTCAAGGCATTAATCACCTATGCTAATTGTTAAACCAAGATTAAATTCTCATTTGTGGATTAATAATTAGCAAGCATTAAGATTTAATATCAAGATCACCCATATAAACTCCTTAGAAAATTAATCTCTCAAGCTAAGAAAGTTTATCTCTTAAAAAGCTTCTCTATACATTTCATCAAACACCTTGTGGGTGTGAAATGCCCTATGATCAAGGTTGGCTTTCTCAAGCTCAATCAAGCATTAAGATTGCTAAATAAGAGGAGGAATACAACAATCTATTCCTAAGCATCATTAATCACCCATGGAATCTACCCAAAACTAACCCATCCTTGAATCCTAGGAGACTACTCACTAACCATAATGGATCCAACAAATCCTATGAAGAATATGTTAAATCCCATGATTAGATGATTAGATGATTAAGAGAGAAAATTGAGAAGAAGAGATTGATTGATAAACTTAGATTGCATAAATTTAAAAAGGAGAATCTCTCTTACAAAATACTTAGCACACTCAAAAAGAGGTTTTTAGCATAAGAAAAAGACATCCCCCCAAAATTAGGTTTTTTCTGGTATTTATAGTGAACAGTGCGAACCGGGTCAACCCGGGACAAACCGGGTATTGACCCGGTCAAATCTGGGTCTTTGAGCAAATATGAGCCTTGTACCAACCAGGTCTGGGTCGGCACAAGTGGTCGGTACAGGTTGCTGTGCTTGTACCGAGTGGGTAGTGCCGAGTGAGGTTTGGTCGGTATGGATGTGCTTGGATCGGGAGTCGGTTGAGTTTTAGCCGGCTAAAGTGAAGAGCTGGTCGATGCAAGGTGCAACAGGTCGTGTGCGGGATGAGTTTTTAGCCAGCTGGAATTCATCTCTCCGTGTGCTGAAATTAGTGCCGGCTGGTAGTACCGGCCCAGAACGGGTCGGTACTAATCTTCATCGTGAGGTTGCCGATGCGAGGCGAGCCGGTTCGTGCGTGGGACGTGTTGGATCCGTGTGCAGGATGAGTCCTATCCGGCTGGAGTTAGTGCCGCTTGATTAGTACTGACCCAGGATGGGTTGGCACTAATTCTCCTTGTGCGTTGGTGCCGGTCGGTATGAATTCTTGCTTGGATCGGTGTTCATCACTGTCTCCGTACCGGTCCACCACACAGATCTAGGATCGGTCGGTGTGAATCACTTGGAAACGTGCCGTTCGAAATCTCGGAGTTCTGGGAGGGTACGCCGATCGATTCTGGGTCGGTGCAAAATCTGTTGTGGATCGGTATGAGCTTCTGTCTCCATACCGACCCATCGTACCGATCCAGGATGGGTCGGTATACTTCTCTCCTTTTTGAAGTTTTGCCTTGGCCATCTCTTCTTGTACCCAACTCCGATTTGGCTTGGTTCGGTGACTTCCAATCCTCTTAAAGTGTCTCCAAGCACCTGGAAAAAGACCCCAAAACATGCAAGACTCACTAGTACTTAATGCAACCTAGCTAGACTCTAATTTAGACCAAAACACTAAGGAAAACGATGATTATGCATGCATGCGACCAAAAACGCTAAGTAAAATGCATGCTAAACAAGTAAAATATGAGAATATCAATGACTTACAATCTCCATCAGCTCAACCGTAAAGGTTCTATTTTTCTCAATTTCTCTCTTTAATTTGCTAAATTGTGGAAAATACACTGGACAGTTGAACAACTCGATCTTTTCCTCGCTTGTTAGTCCCTACCAAAGAAAAACAACATCTGATTATTAGCAATTTTTCATGACTCTTTGTGTGATATATATTAGCTATAACACTAGGACATAATTGCAAGATAGTCACTTATTTCAACTTTCATTAGTAAGTTAGCACTTTTTTTTTGTCTTTTAGCGTGTAAATGACGAAAATACATGTACCGTCCACATGGGTACAAGCTGTACTGTTGATCGGTCTAGTTTTATCCCTAGAAAACCTCTGTCTGTGCGCAGAAAAGCAGAAGTAGTATAAAGGGTATCAAATCCCTAGGGACCTATTATTGCACTGCAAATTCGTCGATTCAAATTAAGCTAAGCGGAAGATATTGTAAAGTAGAAAAGTGATAGCCAATAAAACTATGTGAAAATTGGTTTTAATTCAAATCGCGACAAACGTTAAGCCTAGGGAATTTCTCTGGAAAGTCAGAATTGTAAATCAGATAGAAGTTAGATTTTCAATGAAGAACTGTTCTAGAACTCGAATTACTATGATATAATTCACCAACTTTTGCTGCGTAAATTATCTAACTCCTAGAATCCCAAATTTTTTTGCAAATTCAGGTAATTAAACAAGCATTAATGGACAAGTTCGATTTGTTCACGAAATTCCCAAGCCAAATTTCTTTGCAATAAGTTATTTTGGTCATCAAAGATAGTTCAAGCAATTGATAATACTTTCGCATAAATCAATTAACCTAAGATCTTAATTCTAGCTCATGACTATAGAACAAGCATTAAACGCAATCTAAGGTGAAGAGCTAGAAGATGACCTAACAAATTCAATCCAATCTAACAATCCATGACCAACCTTTGAAAACCCTAAACCTAACAAGCAAACTACTCAGATATGATCAATGGAACAAAAATCATAGATGAATAGAATTGCATAAGAGAAATCAATAAAGAAACAAAAAGGGTTCGAATTCTTNAAAATCGATACCCCAACAATCAAAAATCTCAACCTCAAGGATGAAATTCTGTGGCATCTCATGTCTCTTACTGATCTTCCCTCTCCTCTGACACACATCACACTGCGAGATAAAGGTATGAGCATCCTTAAACATAGTAGGCCACCAGAAGCCTGCTTGAAGAACCTTGGACACCGTCTTGAAGGTAGCAAAGTGTCCAGCATACTCAGAACCATGATAGTGAAACAAAACCTCAAGTACCTCCGATTCAGCAATGCATCGCCTGTAGATGCCATCAGAGCAATGCTTATACAGGTAAGGCTCAGCCCAAAAGTATCGCCTTACGTCTCGCAGAAACTTCTTCTTGGCATATTTCTTTAAGTGCGTTGGCTCTGTACCTGCAGCGAGGAAGTTGGCAATATGAGCATAAAATATGACATTATATAAGTTGTAATTGTGAATAAGTGTATTATAGACTTTTGGTAATTTTGGATGCATTTGGTGCATTTAAATTCTAGTGTCAATTGCATCCAAAATATCTAATTATTTTGGATACAATTAAAAGTGCATCTAATTTTTGCATCCTGATGCACTTCTTAGTTTGAGAAAAACAAACTGCATCTAGAAATCTAGATGCATCATCCAAATACACAAAAGAACAAACCCTAATTATCTTCTCATTAGGATTTTCAAGCGGAATTGTAAAACTTTAAGGTTGCTTTTATCTCCTTCATTCTTATTATTTTCGATTTTCATTTGAGAATGGATTAAAGATAAAGCTAGTATTGTTAGCTCAAAGGCTGCTGGAACAAAAAAGTCGTGTTTGATTCAAGAACTTATGTTGTGTAACACAAGGACTGTTGTAGAGCTGCTGCAGAGTTGTTGGTGATATATGGAGCTGTTGCAGAGCTACTGATGGCACAAGAGATGTGTTACAACGTGGAAATCAAGGGAAATATGCAAGACACGTTTATGAAGTGATGACGTGGAGTTGATGACTTATTGAGAATATCAAGGAAAATGAAATACTTGATAAGGATGAAATCTAGAGTGCAGATCTTCCCCTATCTGCATTTTTGGTGAATATTAGAGGCTCAACGTCTTGGACACTATATATACTAGGTTTAAGAGTCAAATTAGGGCTAGCCAAAATATTAAGAGAAAGGAGAAAAAGTGAGTTTTTGATCTCTGTTAGAGAGCACGAGTTTGCTCGGTGACACACATAATTCTTGTGTAAGACAGTTTGGTTTGTAAACTGTGACTGTAGATTAAGGAGGACATTAGGAAGTAGAACCTAGTGTTTCTAGTCCTTGGATCTAAGTTAGAGACGTGTGTGTCTTGTTGATAGATATAGATAGATTGGTGTCAAACTAAGGTGTGTCTTAGTGTCAAGTAATTCCATTAGGCAAGGTCTTGGTGTAAGATCGTCTAAAGAATATATTTTGAATAAAGTGAAGACATAGGCACGTTGCCGTACCTCGTATAATTGTGTGTGTGCTCATATTCTCGTTCTAACAATTGGTATCAGAGAGGGACACCTAGCCGAAGGAGTACGCTTCGAACACATGTGAGATCCTGAGAAGAGAATATGACGACCTTTACACAACTAATCGTTGTTCATAATCCTTTGTTGTTAGATGATACAAATTACCATTACAAGAAAACATGGATTTTGCGACTACAGTATCAGTCGCTAAACAGTCGCCATTTACTGATTTGCGACTGTGTTGCGACTAAAATACGTGGTCGCAAAAGACCTCGTCGCTAAATCAATTCGTCGCCATGCACTCGCCAATTAGCGACTCTTTTGCTACTGTTTTCTTTTCGTCGCGGTCAAGTCGCAATGTGGTCGCTACTTTAGCGGCGGTGTTGTGACCGTTGTGGCGACGAAGTTGCGACTGATTCTACGACTGGTTTTGCGACTGGTTTTGCGACATGATTTGCAACTTCTCCCGACCGGTTTTGCGACGTTGTCTGCGACTGGTTCAACGACTGGTTTTGCGACGTAATTTGCGACTGGTTTTGGCGACTAAGTTAGAATGTTTTGCGACTGGTTTTTGCGACTGGATAGCGACTACGATGTTTATCGGTTTTGCATTTTGGTATTCCTATTTTGCTAGATTTTGATTGGTTATTAAATGGTTAATTCCGAATATGAAAGATGCAAATGAGCTTTGTAGTAGAAACATAAGAACTAATAACATAAACATTCAAGATTTACAAACCAAAAACCTAAAGCATAGAAGTTCAAACTCCAAATCTAAGGAGTTAACAAAAGGGGACAAGTTCAAACTCCAATATAGGAGTTAACAAAAGCATAACAAACACAAGTTGAAACTCCAAAATAAAAGGAGTTAACAAAAGGATCATTCAAGTTCAGAGTCAGAGAGAGTTGAGAAGTTAGGAACCTAGAGAGGGGGATTAGAGGGATCTTCTTCATCAGCGAGGAATGCAAGAAAGTCTGGGTCTTTGATGCTGAGGTACTTTTTGACTACTCCCAAGCCCTTGACCTCTGCTTGTAGAGCTGATGTAACACGGAGATGCTCTGCTTCGCGCTGTGCTTATAGGGCTGTTATTTCCTCGATCTTTCTGTTAGCGTCCTTGAGCTGTTGGTTCACGGTTGTGAAAGAAGATGAGCTGCATGGATACTTCCGCTTCCCGTTGATGTATGTCCCTAGGCTTCCAAGTCCATACATTTGGCCTCTGTCATTTGTGACAGTAGACTGCTGATATGCTCAAATTAATACCCTATAAGTACTAAAGCAGTTGTTGTAGTATATGTAGGGGTCGAACACAAGAACTCCAGAATTCACGCAATAGATTATATAGATCCGAATTAAGCTAAACCAAACAATGAAATTAAATGCAAGTGCGTAAAGTAAACAAGTTGTAAGTCGATTGGAAAGAAGATAGGCTCAGGGTATTTCTCAGGAAATTTAATGAATGTAGATAAACTAACTAACAAGATTCAGATTTAGTGCGGTTCTTGAACTCAAATCACTAAAGTATAGCTAACCAACTCTCGTTGTGAAAACTATCTAAGTCTAAATCCTAGAATTCCAAATCTCTTTGCGAATCCTAAAGTCTAAACCAGCTTTTAGTTCAAGTTTGATTTGTTCACAAAACAACTAAACCAAATCTCTTTGCGAATAGTTATTTTGCTCACCCTAAGTTCTATCAGGTAATTAATCGCACTCTCGTGCCTAACCAATTATCCTAAGATCTAAGTTCTAGATTCGTCAACCTAGAATTAGCTATGAGAACAACCTAAGGCGGATAACTAATTCAGATGGTGAATCCTAATTATTCAATTAACCTAACATTCAGAGAAAATCCTTATGAGAACCCTGGACCTAACAAGGGATCTACTCAGACATGGTAATTGAAACAATAAACATGGCTGAATAGAATTGCATATAAGAAATCAATAAGAAACAAGGGATTCAGAATTGTCTCTCTCTAAAACCCTGTAACAAATCTCTCTCAAAGTCTCAAGAATAAAATAAAGCTTAGTCTCCAAAGTGGCTAAATAACCTAATTAATAATCCATCGGTGGGAAGTTCTTCAACTATTCATTTAAAGTTGCGACTTGTGTCTGCTTCAGTGAGTATCGACCGATACTAAGGTAGTGTCGATCGATACTGAGGCTTCAAATCGGGTACTCAGCTACACGAACTTTTGTTTTGCTCCAAAATGCACCAAAAGGCTCCAATATCTCTAATTATGCTCCAAACGTGCTAAAACCTGTAAAAGACTCTAAAAGACTCCAAAATAGTAGAAAGACTCTATAAAATGGACCTATATCATGGCTAAAAAAGGGTAAAAACCATGATATATCAACTCCCCCAGACTTAGCATTTGCTTGCCCTCAAGAAGAAGACTAAACCAGAGAAAGAGGTTTGAAAACACGGAGACTCACCTGTTCCTGAAACATTGCAATGACCCTTTTCCCAAGCACCCAAATGTCACATAACCATATCCAAATCTAACCACCATGTACTTCTCCGCAGACATTCGCAACTTCCCCAGACTACACACATTATTTCGCAGCTTCATTCAAGTAAACCCCTCATCGCTAGTTTCATCGCTGTGATTAATACCAAGAACCTTCTAGATTCTTTCCCATACAATATCATGACAAGGAACCACCCAATTTCACACTTTTTGTATCATTTTCTCTCCCCCAGACTTATTTCTTATTTTGTTCTCTCTTTTTTTTTTTTTTTTTTTTGATTCGCATATACACATCAAGGTATGAGACGCGAGTATTGATGGTGTTTGCCACCGAATCCCTGGTTCTTCCCTCTCAATGTATCAAAGGGTGTAGGCGAATAATGGCATCATAGGAAAATCATAGCCTCGCTTCCAACCTTTGTGTGATCATTCCTCACCAAGTAGAATAATGGGATCGCTGGAAACATTTCTAACCCTATACTCAGAAGAAAATCATTTCATCTTTTTATGCTCTTTTTATTAACTTATAAAAGGGGAGAGAGATACTATCACTTTAAACACATAGGTTTCTTTGTCAGATATGAATGAGGAATCAAGCTCTATGGACACTAACCACGTCGATGAAGTGCAAAAATTTGGCTCAGGCTTTAAAAGAACTCTGCTGGAAACATGTGTGTCTTCTAGTTAACTGGTCAGCCTTTGGATTTTTCATTAGTCGATCTAGAGCTGATTCTGTAACAGTGGTCATTTAGAAGCAAAGTCAGAACAAAAGAGTCAAGAACACGATCATAATCTCCAACAAAATTTTGACTCAATAAAACAAATTTGACACAAAACGACTGACTCTAAGAAAAACAAACACAATGTCAGCGACTACCTCCCCCAGACTTAAACAACACTGTCCCCAGTGTTATCTAGCCTAACGGTGGTAAAAGAAAACATAAGAGCTTAGTGGATTGGTGAAAATCGAAGGAGGCTTACTTGGGTGGCGGGTATCGACCGATACCATGGTGGTATGGATCGATACAAGAGAAATTGGGTGATGCAAATTTGACATCGATCGATATGTTGCTCACGGTCCCTTAAGAATTACCCAGCTCCTGTGTCGTGTGGATGGTGTCGATCGATACCGGGTGGGTGTCGATCGATACTGATCTTCTGAATCTGCTGCACGTGAAACAAGACACAAAACCAAAACCAAAAACTAACAAGAAAGGAAAAAGGTATGTACAGACTCACCAGTGGATTGCCTCCCACCAAGCGCTTGTTTAACGTCACGAGCTTGACTTTGCTCAAGTGATTAGTCAGAGCGAGGTCGAGAGCTTACGCCCATGCAAGTTCCACAGCTAGACACTTGCAGACTCAGAGTTCTACTCAACATGCTCTCTATAACCCCTTTTCCTTTCTCTTTCAGCTCTGGAGTAACAATGACTCTAGCCATGGAGAATGGTTTTGAGGTTCCTTTGCACTTCACCTTGTATTCAATCGAATCCCCATCACACTTTTGAGGGATTAAAGTCATAGAGGGAGCACCTTTTACTCCTTTGCGCTTTACCTTCTTCTTTGCCTTAGCTGTTTTGACGTCTTTCTTGGTGATGACAGAAGGACTATCTAGAATGTCCATGAGAGTTGGCTCAACATAAGGCTCTTCCAAAAGATCAACCATCAACGTCTCTCCTGTAGCGACGGTGATGCAAGAGATATGTTTGGGAGCTCTGCCAGAAGGGATGGCTTTATAGGAGACCTCTTTGTTAATGTATGAGAAGGAGACTCTCTTACTGGGCGTGTCTATAACTGCACCAACTGTAGCCATGAACGGTCTTCCAAGAATCAAAGGTACTTTTGAATTTTTGCTAATCTCCACAACCTGAAAATCAGTAGGAACCAGACAATCTCCTACTTTAACAGGCAAATCAGAGATGGTACCATATGGAGTTGATGTTGAAGAATTCGCGAATGTTAGAGTCATCTCAACCTCTCTGCAATTGCCCTTGACATGATATTGACGCTAGACCCTGAATCAACGAGAAACTCTTTGAATTCAACTCCAGAGATGAAACATGAAATTGAAAATTTTCCTGGGTCTTCTCTCTTAGTCAACTGCTTCAGTGGTGGTGGTGTGCTTCTGGCCTTGATGAAGAGTGTCTTGATCCCTTCCTCAGTCTCTCTACCATCTTGGAAGTAACACTCCAAAGGACGGTTTTCAAAAGCCTCTTCAAAAGATATAATGTGGGGAATCCTCCTGACCATCTTCTCAAAAGCGAGCAACTTCTCCGCAGAGATGGGGTTCATGAGATGTCTAGGTGGTATACGATATGGCACCTTAGGCTTGTAAACCCTCTCTGGCAGCAACTCAGGTTTTTGCACTGTTTCTGGCTCAGTCTGAGAGGGGTGTCGATCGATACTAGATTGGTGTCGATCGATACAAGGCTTCTCTATCGTTTCTTCAGGTCGGTGTCGATCGACACCGGTAGTGGTATCGGTCGACACATGGGGTTTTGATATGTCCCGTGAAAGTTTCTGCACTGGTGTCGATCGACACTTGGTGGTGTCGGTCGATACCCTGGGGATTTCCGAATCCTCATCGTCAAGATCGACGAAATTTCCTGCAGTTAGGCCAATTTTCACTCCTAGATCGACCTCTTTTTCACTCCTCAAGGTGATTGCATTGACGTGTTCATTCTGTGCTTGAACCATCTTTCCCTTGACAGCTGCTGAAACCTGAGCTACCTGAGTTTCCAGCATCCTGTGGCTAGTACTGAGAGCCTCGATTTTCCCATTCAGATCTGCATACAAGACATCCATCTTCTCACTGAAATCCACTGTCATCTTCTGTTGTCCCTGAAGAATCTGTTCAAGCATAGATTCAACTTTGCTTTCAAGAGTTTTGGGTGGGTGAGGTGGGTATTGATATCTTTGACTTTGAAATCCAGCACCACCAATGTAGTCAACACCTTTCACTTCATCCTCATCAGCAAAGTGAACAGCTTTCTTCGTCTTACCCATCAGGAGATTGTGCACTGAATCAAGCTTGGCTTGAACCTCAGCAATCTGCGATCCATCCAAATTCCCAGCCTGCTTCTTATGCTCGAAATCAGCATTCTTGGTGCTATTGCTAGACGCCAAGTTCTCAATAAGCACATAAGCATCGTCAAGATACCTGGTGTTGAAATTTCCATTGCTCGCAGCATCTAAGGCCATCTGATACCTCCAATCAATTCCTCTGAAGAAAATACCCAGCAACTGAACCTTAATGAACCCATGATGTGGACAATCCCTCTGATACGATCTAAATCTCGCCCAAGCAGCCTTTAAAGCCTCAGTCGTTCCCTGAGAAAACTGGGAAATCTTGTTCCTAAACTCTTCTGACCTCGCATCAACATAGAAATTATTCAGGAAAGCTGTCTTAGTCACATCCCACGTAGTTAATGACCCAGCTGATAATTGCTTGAGCCAATAAGAAGCATCCCCACCAAGAGAGTATGGGAAAAGCTTACAGAACAGGTAGTCGTAGGACACTCCATTGCACTTGATGCTAGAGACCAAGTCCTCGAACTTCTCAATATGATCCATGGGGTGTTCATGAGAAAGACCATGAAAAGTGTGCTGACCCACAAGAGTGTAGTATGCAGGCTTCAGCTCAAAGTCATTCCTCTAAAAGGCAGGAGGACGAATCGCTGATCGATTTGCGTAGAACTGATCAGGTCTGTTGCATTCACCAATTGTTCTATCATGCTCAACCGCAGCGTTCCCATGATTCACCTCGTTGTTGCGCACAGCTCGCGCGGCAATCTCATCGACAGCTGGTGGAGGGATCATGATGTTTCTCTCTCCATCAAGTCGCTGTCCAGCCTCATTGCACAAATGACCCTCTCGGTCTTTGAAAGCACCAGCCTCATCCTGAATCAAAATCACTGGATTGTTGTTCATCGTTGCTGGCTTCTTTGCTTTTCTGAGTGTGCGTTCCAAATGTGCTAGCTGCTCGTTTGACAGATCAACTAGCTGAGTGTTCTTGTTTCTCCTGGTTTCTCGAGTAAGCATACACCTGAAACACAAAAGTCAAGAACGTAAGTAACCGGAAAAAAACGAGACGGGTATCGACCGATACCACTAGGGTGTCGATCGATACTCGACGATTTAGTCGAAATTCTTCACTAAAATCTAATGGCGAAATTGAGTTCCCGGCAACGACGCCAAATTTGATATGCTCAAATTAATACCCTATAAGTACTAAAGCAGTTGCTGTAGTATATGTAAGGGTCGAACACAAGAACTCCAGAATTCACGCAATAGATTATATAGATCCGAATTAATCTAAACCAAACAATGAAATTAAATGCAAGTGCGTAAAGTAAACAAGTTGTAAGTCGATTGGAAAGAAGATAGGCTTAGGGTATTTCTCAAGAAATTCAATGAATGTAGATAAACTAACTAACAGGATTCAGATTTAGCGCGGTTCTTGAACTCAAATCACTAAAGTATAGCTAACCAACTCTCGTTGCGAAAACTATCTAAGTCTAAATCCTAGAATTCCAAATCTCTTTGCGAATCCTAAAGTCTAAACCAGCTTTTAGTTCAAGTTTGATTTGTTCACAAAACAACTAAACCAAATCTCTTTGCGAATAGTTATTTTGCTCACCCTAAGTTCTATCAGGTAATTAATCGCACTCTCGTGCCTAACCAATTATCCTAAGATCTAAGTTCTAGATTCGTCAACCTAGAATTAGCTATGAGAACAACCTAAGGCGAAGAACTAATTCAGATGGTGAATCATAATTATTCAATTAACCTAACATTCAGAGAAAATCCTTATGAGAACCCTGAACCTAACAAGGGATCTACTCAGACATGGTAATTGAAACAATAAACATGGCTGAATAGAATTGCATATAAGAAATCAATAAGAAACAAGGGATTCAGAATTGTCTCTCTCTAAAACCCTGTAACAAATCTCTCTCAAAGTCTCAAGAATAAAATAAAGCTTAGTCTCCAAAGTGGCTAAAAAACCTAATTAATAATCTAAAACACGTTTTGGGGCTTATTGTAATTATTAAAGACTTCTGGACCAAGGTGCGAACACTCCAGACTTGTAAAAAGTCGCGTTTCCTATTTTCCTGCAGTGAGTATCGACCGATACTAAGGTAGTGTTGATCGGCACTGTTCACTGCTTCTTCTGCTCGCCAGACTAGACTGTCTTCACGAAAACTGGCATACCTTTTGATCGCACCGTTGGAATGGCCTCAAACCACTTCCAAATGAAAGCTAATCCATTGATGTGTCATATATCAAGATTTGAGCTCAATCCATCGGTGGGAAGTTCTCCAACTCTTCATTTAAAGTTGCGACTCGTGTCTGCTTCAGTGAGTATCGACCGATACTAAGGTAGTGTCGATCGATACTGAGGCTTCAAATCGGGTACTCAGCTACACGAACTTCTGTTTTGCTTCAAAATGCACCAAAAGGCTCCAATATCTCCAATTATGCTCCAAACATGCTAAAACCTGTAAAAGACTCTAAAAGACTCCAAAATAGTAGAAAGACTCTACAAAACGGACCTATATCATGGCTAAAAAGGGGTAAAAACCATGATATATCAACTGCAATAATCAAAACACAGAGTATTAGTTATCAAAGATTTGGAAAACTTAAAAATCTGACAAACTCAAGCTTAGAGAAGTATTTTACCTTGTAGAAGACTTCGTTATCCTCCTCTAGAGAAAGCTGTGATGGAGGCGAAGTACCGTCTGCAGACTCGTCATTCTTATGCTCAAGCTCAGCCAACTTAGCTTCCTTCTTCTGCTCATAAAGATCAAACACTTCCTGCGCTCTCTGATCGACTAAGCTCCCATCTTTCTTTGTATGAGTCTTTACAAAGACTTTAGCAACAGTCGGAGGTCTTCCCAATGTCACTTCCTGAAATGTTAAACAAGAACAGGTGAATAGCAAGACATGTAAATTATCAAGACATGTAACTCAGAGACTAATAGCAAGACAAAGGAACTTACCAATTCTTGTTCCACTTGTAAGAAAGATTTCTGGCCCGAGACATGCTTGTGAATACTTTGACCATTACGGTAAGACATTCGAGCAGCTGATGTAGTGTCATGCTTTTCTTTGGCTTCTTCTGTGATCCAATAGTCACACATTTTCCCCCACAACGTATTGCCAATCCACTTCGGTTGCTTTCTTTTCGTCCCCGCCTTAGAAACCATGTCATTGAGTCTCACTTGGCAAATCTTCTCGAACTTTGATTGGACAAGACCAGTGTGTATGGGATGCCATGTGTGTTCTTTCTACAAAACAAGATAAGAGCAAAGTGTTAGTGATCAAAGAAAACAAACAAAACACAAAATTAAGAACAGATTGAGAGATTAAGAAGATGACCGCGAATTCAAGAAAGTATATTTCTCTTTTAGGAACTGGGACACAACCCCAGTTGTAGTAAGGCTGATCGAACTTGTTTGTAAATATCCTTGTGATCTTGCGAGTCAATGCGGACTTGTCCTTACCTATAAACCTACAAACAGATAAACAAAAATGTTAAGTCTCATATACAATCAGTGGGATAAACAGATAAAAGAAATTGTATCAGAGCAAAAGGACTAAACCAGCATTACCCTAAACCAGCATTCACAGATCCATAATACTCTAAAACATTACTCTAACATTACTCTAAAACATTACTCTAAACAAAATCGAATCAGAGCAAAAGGAACCCTAACTGTATGTTTTAAAAGCAATAACAGATCAATAATATAACAAAACATTACTCTAAACCATCATTCACTGAAACAAAAACCTAAGCTAAGCTAACCCTACCCAAAACTCGAAAACAAAACAAAAATAAAACAAGACAAACTCAGCTTACCAGACGGTTCCAGGCTCCAATGTGGGAGAGAGGAGCATTGTGTATTGGTCACGGCCTGGCTGGATAAGCAAGTTGGTCAAAGCGGCGAGCACGTCTTCCGCGAGATATGGTTGCAATCCTTCGTCACCGTCCAAATCAACATCCTCGTAGTCTTCATCATACTCCTCTTCGTCTTCTTCCAGGTGATCGTTTTGAGCCTCAGAACTCTGAGCTTGTGGTGACGCAGCGGGTAGAGCTTGAGTCGCAGCAGGTGGAGGTTGAAGAGAAGCTGAGGGTCGAGGTTTAAGAGAAGCAGAGGGTCGAGCTAGAAGAGAAGCAGAGGGTCGAGCTTCAGAAGCAGAAGCAGAGGGTCTTGGAAAAGCAGAGGCTCGAGGATCGGTTCCTGAGTTTCCAGATCCTGGTTGGCTCCTACTGGTCAAAAGCTGCGGCGGAGGAGGGAAATCTTTGACACCTTCGGAGAATACTGGGACACAGCTCGAGGAGTCACGGAGGTTGAAGCGTCCGCCGGCGTGAATGAATAATGAGGCGGAAGCGGCGAGGCGGTTTTCTTTGATTTTCCCTTCGGAGGCGAGATCCTTGTCTCACCGGGATTTATGGGTCCTCAATTCGCGGCTGTTGTCGCAGTGCGTCGTGCTCCTCGTCCTCTAGTCAAAACTTTTCCACGGCCAAACATCGGAATAAACGAGTTTGCTAGGGTTTGAGAGAAAATCGGGGGCTAAGCAGATAACTCTTTTTAGTCGAGCTTGAAGAGAAGCAGATAACCCTTCTAAGTTTCGCTAAGTCTCTCATTTGGGTTAGAGGGAAATGTTCCCTCGTTAAATTTGGCGAAAATTTGGGCCCAAATTAGTTAATTTAATTAATTTTTGTTAACCTTATTTGTTTAATTTTTGCTTAATTGTATAATTTTTTCTTAAGTTTTAATATTATGGTTTAATTTTTGCTTAAGTTTTAATATTATGGTTTCACATACAAAACCCAAATAAATAAGATAAACCATTAATAAACTTCATTATCAAATATAACTACCTTATGCATTAGAATATTATTTAGTAAGGTTCTTCATCAACTTCAACTTCATCATCTGAAGACGATGAATTACATTGGAATTCGTCGTTTCCTTCCGCATCTCCGACATCGTAATCGAGATTTATTGGGTTCTCTCCTTGTACCAGATTCTCGTCTCGCACTACGAGATCTTCAATTGTAGTCAGCACTACATGATCATCATTTTCTTGTTGCAAAAGAGTC